>OY728119.1:1604228916-1604828916 GCA_963277665.1 Viscum album | reverse complement strand
GAAGTGAGCTCTTAAGTAGTAAGTTAGAATTGTGTCGAGCTGCATAATGAAAGAAATGAGTCTACTAAGAGAATTCTAAACCATAATAAAGATTATATGAGATATTAGATCTCCCTATATTAGTCCCAAAATCAATTTTAAAAATCTAAATTGAATCCCCATGAATATAATAGAGATCTAATGTGATCTGAAAATCAGAGGAGAAAATAAACAACCCACTTCGAGAACCCCATTCATCTCATCACTCAGAGAATAATTTTCCACTCGAGAAAATGATATGCCTTATCTATAGCCACTTTGAATATAATTTTGGAACGCACTATCCTCATATTTATATATCTAATCATGTCTTGATTTATACCCATGGCTCCTTGAATGGACCTACCATTAAATAAATCAAGTTTCTCTTCATATTCCTAATTTTGAATATCCTTAAAGATTCTTTTATTTATAAAGAAAGATAAAAATTTGTAAGGTAAATTACACATGATGATGAGTCTATATTTACATATGAAGGATTGTTCTTTCACTTTAAGAACAATCACCATTGTAGTGGCATAAGAAACTTTTGGTAATGAGCCACCATGAAATAAATCTTGAATGGATTCAATTAGATCTTTTTTGATGATATCCTAGGATCTTATATAAAAAATCCTAGAAACCCATATGGTCTAAGAGAAATATCCTAATTATGGGATCTAATAGTGTCTCGTTCCTCCTTCTCATCTAAAATGATCTCTAAGAGGTCATTAGAATGCTGAGATACCACATTCATAATAGAATTGAAGATGTCCTTCTGACCTCCTGGATAGCCATTCTACATGCACGGGTTAGGGTTGTGTAGTAAGGAATTAAAATATTATACAACCCTTCCAATAATCACCTTAGGATGTCTAGACAAATATTCATCCTCCATCTGAATATTTGAAGTGTTTCCACATTTTTTTTCTTTCAAGCATGCATGGAAAAAGGTTTTGTTATGATCTTCTTCCCTGATCCAGGTGGCCTTTGATCTTCCACATAGACAAATCTCATGTTCCAGCATCATATCATTGAAATGAATATTTTTGAGGGAAATGGAAGAAAATGTATCATCCTCCCATGTCTCTTCTATAATTATTTCTACCCGTGAAATATCAATTTTGATGGACTCTAGGTTATGGTTAATAGAAGGTATAGAATTTCCCTAAGTGGTTATATCCTTTTTTAATCTATATAACTTGTTTTGAAAATGATCCAAATATTTCCTTATATAGGCCTATCTCAGAATTCCTGCACCACAATGTGGTAGTTTTTTTTAGGCCACTAGTTTGAGAAAAAAAACGCATTCCACCATTTTGGCTAGACTTCAGGTTGATGAGAAGAGTAGAATGGTAATACAACGCACAAACCATATGGATGGCCTTTTCATTTGTAAAGGAATATATGGATTCTAGATGGGTAATACAGTGATCCAACCTACACTATGTACATTGATTACCTCTCTAGTTATTTCACTAAGAAAACTTATCACTTGAAAAACCCAGGTTAAGGAGGTCGTTCTAAGCTACGAATACTAAGAAATCCATCTTGTCCCTTTGAGGAAATAGGCCTCCACCCTTATTCTTTGAAATGTACATAATAGTATTAAATTCCCCACCCATTATCCAGGATGATTCCCCTAGAGTTAATTATTTGAGGTCCCTCTATAATTAATCTCTTATCATAGTATCACACTTCACATAAACAAAAAAATAAAAAAAACACATTTACAATGGTAACTTTCACCAAAACATGTTGATCAGAGGCCTCCAGCTTATCCATATAGATGGATGAATTCCATAAAATCCATATATGATGATTATTGGTCTCCCCATGCATATAATAATGCATACCAATATTTTTAGAAAACTCCACCAGATTGGTGATATAATGTTTTAGTTAATGAATCACAATAAGAGGAATATTCTTCTTGGACACATTGTTGGAGAGGAAATCCATCTTAACCAGGGATATAAGACCATGATAATTAAATATGATAATAGGTATCATAGAAATATTCCACCTCTAGAACTAACCCCATGTGCGGAAATCCTCATAGCATGGGAGCTGTAACCTAACCCCACATTCTTTAACTAAGACCTAGTGTATATATTAGAAGAGTGAGTGGAAGATTTGAGGGTCTATAAGGCTCATACACTAGGAGAATAAAATAATTTAGGACATGATTAGGACAAACATCATGGAGATCTAGGCTTTACTACACCTAAAATAATTCTTCATAGTTGTTCGACATTGAAACTGTAGAGTTATTAGAGGGACCATGGTCCTAGGGAAGAAGAGAGAATCGTGGAGAACTAGGCTGATAAATCTATTTCCCTTTTTATTTAAATCTTGAAAAGTGGTAGGAGATGATGGGAAACCTGATAGTCATAGGTGTATGAGAAAACTTTGGGAGGAAATGTATGAGATCCATGTATAGAATGACTAAGAGAAAAAATGATGTATGATTCGTAACTGAGGAGAGAATGAGGACCTATAATGGTAGAACTAAGGAAATATCTACCACTTCTCAAAATGTCAAATACAAATGATTGGAATGTCCAATATCTACTAAAACCATAGGGGTAGATACACCATAAGTAAAAGGATTAATCATGATGTAGGTAAAAATTATGGGATTACTTATTTCTACATGATAATAATAAATGTATCTGGAGGTGACATGATCAATAGTAGCAGGTCACTAAGAGATAAAGGAGATGTTTCCTTCATTCCAATGATTCTCCAAATCGTATAAGGAGATACACCATAGTAATATAGGATAGTTCTTGAGTGACATTTATCCACGCCAATGAGGGATCTTGAAGTTGAAGAGTGTGGTCATTCACGCACAAGAACTCTCCATGTGAGTACCCAATATTATATAGAAAAGAAATATTATGAAATTGAAGTGGGATGCTAGGGATCTTGATCCACACTATTGAAATAGGGGATTCTCATCCTCTAGGGCCCCCCATCGACCAATGGTAAATATGAAAACACCAAGGAATGAGTGATCTAAGGCTTCAATCCCAAACATTAATGAAATCCTCCCAAGAATAAAGAATAAAAAAAAGTAATTTATGTTAATCTCCGAAATAATTTTAATCCATAATATCCCATAGGAGAACATGAAATTCTAGAAGAATCCTAGAAGAGGATTTTTATACTGAACTAAGCCAATAAATTACACCTCAGAAGCACCAATGCCTCTTCAAAATTAGAGACTGAAGACATCAGCATAGGAGATCCATCAACCAATCCCTCACATGGAGAATTTGTAGGAACCACTAGAAAAAGAGGATTAGTCTTATAATATGGGAGTATGAGAAAAAATTATTTTAGAGAAGACCAATGATGGAGATCCAGACCTAGTAGATAAGTTTCATCCAAAATTGTGGGAGAAGATGCAAAAATAAAAGAGACTAGGGTTAGGGGAGATGGTCGATCCAATAATTATATTGAGTGTGACCCTCAAATACAGCCTCCAATAATCCTTGGGTTGGATGCTATCATCAATTATATGTCATCATATAAATGTTGATGGGAATTCCCTTTGTAAAAAAAACTTTGGATCTCCATGAATAAAATAAATTCATTTTCTAATTACCATACATGAATAATGTATATCAATCCATGTCATGTCATATAAATCCAAGATATAAATGGAAAAATAATTATGTTTTTATCATCTACTTTATATCTCGAATAGTGTTCAATGAAATCATCCCCAGCTAACAAGTCTCTTATGTCTATATCTAAAGTCAACTAGAAAAACCACCAACTCTATGATAAATTTTTTTAAAATAATATATAAAAATAATGGGTGTGTTAATAAATACATTTAGTGGGTTCTTCCCTAGAACTCTTGTGTGATCATGTGAATTATTCATACAAATTAATCCATGTATGGAATAAATAAATTAAAATATTTAACCAATATCCACCTCCCAAAAATTAACCAAACAAGCACTTCTATTTCATACAAAATTATTCTTTCACTTTTAAAACCACATCACATTCCCCCTCACAAATCACTACATAGTAATTGTTATAATAATAAGTTTCATCAATTAAAATATAATAACTAATAAGGTGTACACTTTTAGGGGCCTCTACATAACATCCTCATGTATTTGTTTATCTATAGGGAACTTTCTATGCTATCACCATAACTAAGTAGTTATCCACCCATAGGGAACTCACTATCACAGATATGTCTATTATACTACTAAAAAACTAGGTCTATTCAGTGGTAAGGTTTTAACAGCACTATCTAAAAGAGCAGTTAAAAAACCCCTTTCTCAATGGTAGAAAAATCACTATTAAAGGAGGCCTTTAAGAGTACTTTTTTTAGCGGTGTTAAAGGGGTCCCTATATCAATGCTTATAAAAAATGCTGACAAATGCCCCCCATTTATCAACACTAGTAAAAAATCACTAATAAAAAGGGAATTTATCTGTGCTTCTAAAAAAGTGCTGATAAATGGTATATTTCAAACAAAAATTCATTAAAAAAATATATAAATATATTTATATTAATATAAATATAATATATATTTTTTAAATATTCTTTAGATAAGGCTAAATAAAAATTTACACATAATATATAATATATTTAGTGAGGTGGCTTGCAACTCCAAAAAAACCTTACAAACCTAAAAAACCCAAAAACTGATAATAACTCTAAAAACCCTTAAAACAAATAAAGATGTTATGAAAACCTAAAACCCCTAAAATGACCGTAACTTTTGATCTGGGGGTCCATTTCATATTCATAACCAATCAAATATAATTTTATGAAATGATATAAAACCAAGTGATATTTAAATCAGGTCATAAATCAAAGGAATAAAATATATTACAGTTTCAAAAAAGTCAGATATCGAACTAAAACTTCAAACGACCATAAATTTTGGTTCGGGAGCCCATTTGGGATCCACCACATATAAAATAGAATCCTATGATGAGATATAATCCAAATAGGTATGGACTAAGTTCTATGAACTTTTTCCTATTTTTCAATACCCAAAAAGGCCAAGAAGGCCTCCAAAACAGTGTTTTTAGTCTGGATACCCCACTTTCTTAAAATTCAAACAGCTATAAATTCTGATGTGGACTTATGTTAGGCCTATACCATATATAAATTTGAAACATGTGATGATATATATGCCATGATAACCAACAATAACCCCTAATAACCATTATAGAGAAAAAAATTGAGTTTATATTCATTATACCTAGCTTTTTTCACATTCAATGACCTTTCAAACTGCCATAACTTCTCCTCTAGGTGTCCGTTTGGGATATACCACATATAAAATTAAATATTATGACGAGATATAAACCTGAGTGACCAATAGAATCCCCCAATCACCTCTTTTGAGGCCATAAAGTCTTATAAAACCTCCAAAATTGAGTTTTTAGCCTCCGTAGCAAAATATTTTAACAATAGTTGGATTTCAAGCCCATTTAAGGGGTTCTTTTTACCCTTTTTCTATGGGGACTGAATTTATTATGAGGTATTAAATTCATGTTGATATTATGTCTTTAAAATTTTATCATTTTTCATAATTTAATATTATTTATAATAAAATATATAACCACATATAAATATTTTTTATATATCCATAGATAAAAATTTGGTTTTATAAATAAATAACTAAAAATATTTATACATAAAATATATTTATTAATATATAAACCTTATCAAAAAAAATAATATCCACTCTAGAAATATATATATAATTAAATATGTATTTAAAAAAATATATACAAATATATATATATAAATGAATATATATAAACATATATATAAATATATGGATAAAAAAATAAAATATATATATATATAGATATATATATATATAATAAAATATAAAACAAAATCGTAGAGGGTAGTGGAAAAGGATATGGTGTGTAAGTAGGAGGTCTCAAATTCGAAACTCGCTGAAGGGAGGGGTGCGTGCTTGGGGGTGGGATTATCTAAAGAACTGATAGAGGAGTGGAGGAAGTGCTGATAAAGGGGGAAGAAAGCATAGATAAAGGGGGAATGAAAAAAATTATACCCTTTATTAGTGGGGGCTTTATCAGTGCTAAAAAAAGGGGCTAATAAAGGCCCCCTTTATTAGTGCAGTTTTTAGTGTTATTAAAAGATACCTTTATCAGTGCTTTTTATGAGTGTTATTAAAGATAACCCTTTAACATCGCTTATATTTTCAGTGCTTTTATAGAAATGATAAATCCTTTTTACTAGCACTATTAAAGGCCCTATTTTCAGTATTATTAATTAAACCACCATCCACTTGCAAGGACTCTCACTAATTTTATAGGATTCCATTCTAAAAAATCTTCCCACCACAATCTACATTAGATATGTAGTTTTACCCCCTTGAGTAATCTTATTTTATTACTATGTGTCCACCCTTAAAAACACTAACCACCACCAACATTTTACAAAACCAGTATGCCTCAAACATCCATTATGGTTAGTCATATAATCCACATCATCATCATCATTATCATCATTATGTATTATAAAAAAGTACCACATAACATGTCACAAATTCTATGTCTATATAAAACATCGAAAAGTGATACATACCCTGATGATCTAAGGGAGATTGATGAGCCCTGGGAAAATGAGGATCTATCATGAATTGAATTGGAAAATGGTCACTTGTGATTTGATATCAGTTGAGACATCGTCAATATATTATTTTTCTTTATATCAAGATTTGGATGAATCTCAAAAACATCATTTTATCATATGATGTGGTGTTTATATAAATTCTATATTAGGGGAATGTTATGACTAGTTTCTAAAAATAATTTATTCATGATCTTAGAAGGTGGTTGTGCAATTTATTTAATGAAAACATGCACATGGATGGTATTGGATGCCAACTAGAATTGATTTGGTAGCAATGGAATCAAGATACCTTGATTTGGAGAAAATCAGGATGTAGAGTAACTCATTACGCATCAATGACCTGATATAGATAACTTTTTTACTCAAAAATAAGATTCAAATCTTAATGATTTTTGGATAAGTTTTTCTGGTTATAAATAAATATGGTATTTTTACTATAAGGATATAATTACATAAAATTTTCTTTTATTTTACAACGAATTAGGTAGTGTAATGATTTATCATATACTAGAATTGGGTTCAAATAGAACTGTTTGAGTGTTTTGTTATAAATTTATGAACATGGATTTTGGGACATATCAGGATTAAATATATTATTTCAAGATGACTATCATTACACTATAATGAATCCCAGGTAAATAATAGTTTTAAAGACTCTAGTAAGAATATGGAAAGTCTATCTAAAATATAGTACCATAGAAATTTGGATTTGATACTCAATCCAGATTACACAACAACACGTCCCTTAATTTCATAATACATATGAGGTTTTAAAATTGAGGTGACCTTACCAAAATGAGAGAATGAAAAAATGAGTTATTTAATAAAACATTCTAGAGATCATTCTATAGAGTAATGGATAAATTTGAGGAGAATAACATTGTGTACACATAATCTAAACTTAGAGACATATGTACAGGGAAGTGAAATATTGGTCAAATTTTTATACTCATCTATATAATTCATATACTTGGATTTTTTGACCATATTCCTTCACTATTACTTATTCTTATTGATGATAATGTAAGAATGTGAACAATGGGATCATCATTATTAGAAACCAAGGATTAACCACTCAAAAAAAGAGTGTGTAAACCCTATAAAAATATTTGTGTCATGGTAATTATATATCACTCTATCTAAATTCGTCACTTTGTTTCTTTCATAATCCTATATATTCACTATAAATGAAAATAATTGATTGATAGTTAGTTTTTTATGACTATTGTATCCCCCCCAGTGGTGGTGTTATCTTTTTTTGGGCTTTCCATATGTCATCAGATCATAGTCATTATTAATGATATAATTATTTTTTTATCAATTGTTATTAAAGAGTATATCCCATAATGAGTATAAATTATTGGTATTCTAAAAATAATAATCTCTTCATTTATGTTTAACATCTTTTGATTTGAGATATATCTTGAAATCATAAATACGGTCAATAACAAAGGATTACCCATACTCATGGAAAATAATTTCATTTATGGAAGGATAGTAAGTTCTCATGTATTCTATATATTGGATTGGATATTCATGATATCATAAAGAGTGGTGTTCATATTCTCAAATTTAAGATAGCCTACACTTTTCTAGATAAGAATAATATTTAAGTTGATAGGATAGTGTTAAATTCCTTACTCTATCCCTCCTAGGGAAATATTTTTACATGCGCTATGTGAATAACAATAGTTTAAATAATTTTTATAAAAATCCATGATATATATATGGGAGATAATAAATTCATGGATTCTTTATTACATAAATTTCATGCTCAATTTAATGATATTAAAATGGGAGATGGTGAGTTGATGAATGAGTACATTATATGAGTGAAAATAATTATGATCAAAATTTTATTTAATTGAGAAGTTCATGGGGATTATTCCATGGAAAATAAATTGATAAGGTTTCTTATAGATAAGTCAGATTCAAAACTCTAATAACATGAAGATAAATACTTGGATGTTTGAACCATTGATAAGATCAATAATGTCCTGAGATCCTATCAGATTAAGAGAGGATTGGTATTAAGGAAGGAAGGAAAATATAGCATATAAATTGAACTTATAGTTTCTATAAATTTAAAAAAATTATACATCTAATATTTATAATGAGTAAGAAAACAACAATTAGGACAATTCCTTGAATTTCAATGGTTTTTTTATTCTTTTCAAAAGTAATATAGTGAAGAAAAGGTAAACATAAGGGAAAACATCAATTTAATTGTTTCAATTGTGGATATATTGGATGCTTTTAATTTAGTTACCTTGATAAGGATCAATATGAGGACGAGGATGATTAACCAAAAAGATCATCTTTGAGAAATAAGGTAGAAAACAGATGTAAAGGATTAATATTTTTCAAAAAAAATCCAGTAAAGTATGTAAGAATAACTTTTTCTCAAAACATGATATTATATCTTATAGTGTGGAATGTGAAATAGATAATGATAACTTAGATAATTATGTAACTACAACCATTGCAGAAAAATAAATATTATACAATGATCACTCTAAAAACAAGAATATTTTAGTGAATAGAAGAGAAGTAGTGAGGGGATATAAAAAATATTTAATTAAGGATAAGTCTCTTGGTGACCTAGAAAGAAAATAGAAATATTTATGGATAAAAGAAAACATTGGAAAATAATAATGATTCATTAAAGGAAATATTGATAATAAAAATGTTAAGGATATTAATTATATGGAAATAGAATTTTCACAAAATATGGGTGATCTCAATGAAATCTATAAACTAAAATACCAGATATATGATATTATTATAGAAACATGATTGTTATGAATGAGGATGTAAAGGATATTGATGTAAAATTGGTTGATGATGAAAGTTATTTATAATAATTACAATATGTATATTATAAATATTTTTTCAAAAAAGTGCGTGGATTTTTAAATTAGTTGATGAGATTTTAATTATAATAATAATCATCTTGGTTATCATATAGTGCTTATAAAAGAATTATTAAACACTGAATCTTTCATATAAAATGGTTAATTACTTGAAAATAATGGTAAGAAGGTGATTACAACACCCAAATAGGAGAATATACCCATTGTAAATTCAATGTATGGTACTAAAAAATCCAAAAAAAAACAATGAGGTTTGGAAGAAGAAATAAATCAAGGCTATGCAGGGAGAGGACATCATAAAGGAGAATGACTTTAAATATGATTATTTTTAGATAAATTATTGGATTCCAAGTCTAAATGAAAACTAATAAGTAAATTATTATGAATAATATATACATCTAGATAGATTCTATTTTTATGGAGGAAGATAGTGTTTCAGAGTCCATAGAAAAAAATCATTTGTGTCATGGTACCATTTATCATTCATTAAATAAAATATAAACCATGAATTTAGGGGGATTTATCCTATAGTATCTATAATTTAGCTAAGATAACTTCTTAAAGAGAATTTAAATTTTTATAATAACTTTGTTTCTCTTGAGGAACATTTTTTAAAGGATCAAAAAACATTAAAACCCACTAAAAAGTGTCTCACAATACTACCAAATCAATAAAATGGGAATGAGAACTTTGAATATATTAATAAGTTGATTAATAAAGGTGTATTATAATGAAATATAATATATAAATCTTTGGATACATCATATATATTTATTATCAGATATAACCAATAAAAAACTATTGAAATAATTACAATGGTATTATTACAGAGATGTTACCTTTGGAAATGATGGATCACTTAGCATGAATTTAGGTGGAAGAAATAATATTAGTTATGATAAGATTTAATCCTAGGAAATTATATTTTTAGATAGTCTGATATATTATTTATTGAGTATCTATCAAATTTTTTACAACAAGAAAGAAGATACATTTCAAAAGAATGGATGTATTGGAAGTATTTTTAAGGATATATCAATCATCAATAAGATACTTTACATAATTTGAAATCTATTTCAGATTTAAAATAATAAAAATAATTTTATATTGGGTGTGAAGGAGGTGAATGAACTTTGGTATAGAAATCTTGACTATTTAGGTTAAAAGAATATGGAAAATCTTGTTAAATATGATGCTTTGAGAATTTTATTAAAGATTAATTTTGAAAAACTCGTGACTTTTTATTCATGTCACAACGTAAAGTTATTTAATAATATTTGCAAGAAGATAGAGATCAAAAGCAAGAATCATCTTGAGTTGATACATTTGGTTGTGTGTGGAAAAATAAAAATAAAATCAACCAAAATGGATAAGTATTTTTTAATTTTTTTGATTATTTAACCCATATGACTTATGAAGATTTTATATTGATAAAATAAAAAACTATTTATAGGTATAACCACTTCCATTAGTGTGTTTAAAATAAAATTTATTATTTTATCCAAAGATCTTGGTTTTGTGATTTATTTGAATAAAATAATAAATAGTTTAAGGAATATCATAATAAGTGAAGAATAAGGAGTTAACATAGTTCTTAATAATCAAAAAAAACAAAATGATTAACTAATAGAAAACACCATATCTTGGTGAACATGGGAAGGAATATGTTATCGAATCATGTCACTTCAAAATTATTTTGGAGATAGGCTTCTATAGTAATTCTCCATATATTGAATCAGTGTCTAATTTGACCAAATTCAATGAATATTCCTTATGAGATGTCATTTGGGAAGTATCAAAAAAATTAAAATTATTCAATAATCTATCTTATATTTGGATCCAAACAAGAAATTTGGAAAAAAAAATAAGAGAGAGACTATGAGGGGATATTTCAAGGATATTCACCTAGTAGAATGAGTTATTGGTGCTATAATAAGAATTTAAATAATATCATTAATACATATGTTTTTGGAAATTAAAAATACATAACAAAAATATCATATTATTTATGATGTTATTAAAGAAGATCAATGGAAAAGGGATTAATAATATGGGATAGAGCATAACACAGCAGCATATTTTCAAAATTCCCAGGATGATTCTAAAAGTTACAATTATGGAAATGTATTGGATCAAGGAAGATATGAGTTTATGATTCTTATAAAACATATTTAACATGAAAATATACTTAGATATATTATAAAGGTTTCAAACCAAAAAATTATAATAAATTTCATTCATACTTTAACAAGTTAAACTAAATAGTCTCAAAGAATCATTTCAATACACAGAATTGATGTAGTGATGGAAGAAGGGATGAATAAAATTGATAAAAATAACACAGTATAGTTTTTTATACATCCTAATGACCATAATATTATTAGGAAAGAATAGATTTAAAAAAACTATATGATAAGGGCTTGGTAGCATGGAATAAATCTCATATTTTGGTAAAGGATACTCAAAAATATATTGTATATATTTTTATTTTTTTCTCTCGTCACAATGATTGATTGTGAACTTGAGAAATAGGTCTACATTGAGAAACTAGAAGGGTTTATTCTTTAGGGTAATGTTTTTTAGGTTTATAAGATAAATAAACAAAGTTGTATTCCTAAAAAAAGTTCACCAATAATGGTATTTAAATATGTAAAGTTTCTTAAAAGGAATGATTTTTATTTTAAGTAAGGTGGATAACAATCATTATGTTGAATGATATGATGAAAACTCACTCATTATGATTATGTATGGTAATGAAATTGTTTTCTTTTATATAAAAAAGAAAAAAATAGGAATTTGTTTCCCAGATGATAAAACACTTTCATTACCATACATAATCAAAAAAGAATTTATATTTATACTAAGATTTAGAGAACTCTCAAAAATATCATTTTATTCTATGATGTGGTGTTTAAATAAATTATTCAATAGAAGGATGCTATGAATAATTTATTTATACAATTAATTCATGAGTTTTAAAGGTGATTTAATGTATTATTTATTTAAAAAATGATCATATATGATATTAGAATCCAATTGGAGGTGAGTTCATAATAAAGGAATGAATATTTTTTGAGTTAGATAAAATCATGACATAGATTAATTCATTATATCATAAGTGATCGATGTAAAAGATAATTTTTCTCAAATCTGAGAATCATACCATAATTCTATTTGTTTGTGACATAATGGTTTATAATGATTATGAGATTTTTACTTTAATATCATTAAAATTTAATATATTTTTTCCCCATCACAATGGATTGGGAAATATAATGATCGATAAGCTACTATAATTATATACATGGCACAATGTTCAGGTTTTACACTGCAAAAAAAAACCAGCCACATTTTTGTTGAGATATTGGGATTCGAGAAATTATTCCATGATGAATATCATTATGTCTCGATGAATCCATGATAGATATTTTTTTGTTATAATTAAATTAAAATTTAAAAATTCAATCCAAAATATATGACCTGAGAAATTTGGAACTTGTATTTAATAAAGGTTCTATTAAAAAGAATCCTACCACACTGTAATACATTTGAGGTATTTAAATTTTAGTGATCTAACCGTGATTTAAATAAGACAAAACATTGAGATATTTATGAAAATAATTCATATATCATTCTATAGAAGATTAAGATAAATTTGAGGTGAATAATGATGGTGTAAACATGTTAAAAATATGGATACTTTTATAAGGGTAAGTGAAAGATTTATAAACTTATTAAAACTCATAAATATAATTACTTTAAAATATTTCAAGACCATATTACCAATACATTCCCTATTCATGTTGAAAATAAGATAAGAATGTGAACATTTTGATCACAGACATTGGACACCAAGGCTAACCACTCAATAAAAAGTGTGTGTGAGCCTTGTAAAAAAATCATATATTAGGTTCATTTTATCTCTATAATTCACATCATAACTTTATTAATTCAACATCCTAAACACTAACTGGTTATGGGAATTTTTTTGATTTTTTTTTGGTAAATACCGATTTACTCCCCCCTTGTGGTGGTAATCTCTCATATGAGGCCTATCATACCAACAATAATGGTATTTTGGAACATAATAACACTATATACAATTACCATGATTCCACCATGGTCAAATATAATTCATATCCTAAGGATTAATCCCTCATATAACTAAAATTCCACATGTACAAGACAATATAAAGTTTTGAAACCTATTCACCTATCATCTTGAAAAAGGATTTTACAATAAAAAGTCCCCTTATTCACCAATTTCTTCCACATACATAATTATACCATTATATAATATTGATTCCTAAATTAAAATAGTTTTATAACCCCCTTGTTTATATGTTAAAACACCATGTTGATGTTTTCAAACACCATCTTGATATGCTAAAACACCAATGTACACCACTACAACTCTACTGATAAACTATACTTTGGGAAAAAATCATAAAGGGGTATGAACTTATACCATTTTGGCATAGCCCCATGCCAATTTTGAACCATAAATACATGAGGATTATATAGATCACAATAAATTTTTCTATAAAATTCCCCCTCTATTATTTCAATTTCATAACTCTCATTTCATTCTACCACTTAATTTTCCCTTTTTCTTTCATTAATGTTCTAAGTCAAACCGCCTTAAAATGTGATGAATACCATGACCATGAAATTAGTTATGACATATTAAAATATTCATCATCCCTTATCTTCTTATATTTGATGTCATATCCACCACAAATTTCCCACAAATTTCACAATATTTATTTTAATAATATAATTTAATTAAAATAATTTATTAATTAAATAATTAATTAATTTACTTCCATTGACACCTGAATTTTATGATAAATTAAAAACAACTTATAAAATTACAAAAATACTACCCAAGGTTAATCATTATATACAAAAATCCAACTCCACGCTCAAAATTCCATTATGAGACTTAAAAATACCATTTTACCATTTATTATTAAAAATACATAAAATTTTACGAACTCTCATATTTAAAATTTTCATATATCTACACAAATTTTTATTTTTATTTCACCCTAAATTTTTTATGATATTTTATTGAGGAGATTAATTGGAATTTTTTATTCTACTAACCTAGATTAATAAAGTTATTCTTTTCTTATATAATTATCATTGAAGCCTCCCTTCACCAGACTCATTCATTATTTGATAGGGCTGAGTGGGTTGAGTGATGAATGGTTAAATTATAATATCCATGTAGATTTATAAAAATAATCTTAAGCCAATCACATGAGCATGGTTTAATCACTCAAGAGGAGTTTCGTATGGTTAGGTTTTTAAGTGTTAACATTCATTTTCTTGAAAGTGTAATTATCTCTATCAATTCATACAGAAGAATAGTAGTTTAAAATTTACTCAATGATTATAGAGTTCTAATTATCACAATATATGTAGTTATAGGTGGAAAAATGTAATCATGTTGAGTCTTGATACTGATGTACCAAATTTTTGCATATTATTTTTCTGTATATTAATGAGTAAATATTCAGATAATATTGAATATATGTTTTAACAAAATTAAAATACATCATTTGGTTGTTTTTAACTACATGTAATATTTTAATGGTTCAAATCACCACATGAAAAAAACTATATGTCATTTGATAAGCACATGAAATAAAATTAATAAACTCATTACTCATATCTCAATAGTAAATTCCCAAATAACCAATCTAGTAGTACATTCAATATAGAGGATAAAATGTATTTTATAGATTCTTTCTAATAGAAGTCGGTATAGAAAATTATACAAAATTATCTATTTACTACTTCTACACAATGTGTAATCCAATGACTATTAGATAATTCAATAAATTCAATGGTTGACATGGGTAACTCAAAAACATAGTGGAGAAAAAAATTAAGGCTAACTAACATGAGTACATGATATATACTTATGTACACAACATGTAATTTTTTACCTATAACTTGGTCTCTATATTTTGGACTATTTTCATAGGGAATAGGTGATACCATTGTAATAATGTAACAACAACACCCCACCCCCACCCCCACCCCCCAAATCTTACGGGTATTTTTGTCTTTTTTTCTTCATTTCCCCCTCATTCTTGTCTTTATCATATAAATTCCTCATTTATTCGTTTTTGAGGTTTTAACCACCAAACTATTTATATATTCATGAGAGGTTAGAATAGATTTTTTATTTTATAAATATATATGTATCTCATTATAATAAATAATTTTTTGTGCTTAATATATTTTTTTAGTTCTCATTTATCTTTATCTTATCGATTTCACCTCAAATTCATCACTTAAAAATGTTAGAATAAAAATGATGTAATTGGGTAAAACAAAAGAAATTACAATGTGAAAACCCTATTCCATTTAGTTATTCAATCTTCATTATATTTGGGGAATTAATAAAAAATTACTGGAGTTAATTATTGTATTAAAGAATTTATTTTCAATTAAAATGTTAATTTATTTTCAGACCAAAAAATAGTGATTTTTTTTAATCTCTGTGATAAAATTGTTCTATAAAATATTTGGAAAAATAAAGGATAATTTTTTTTAATGTATTCTAATCAAAAATTCAACACCACAAAAATTATTATAGTTATTTTTTTTCTCATCCCTTGTTTCCTTATAACAATTTCATTTAAAAAAATTTTGTTCTTACTCCCATTAATTAACTGGATAATCGAAAAAAACATCAGCAACTCATGAGAAATATATTGGGTCCCCTGTGGGGTTGAACCTGATACTCTGAAACTATATAGTATAGTTAAAGAAAAACAATTTGTGTACCTTGAAATGGGAACATCAAATTATGGAACCATTTTTGGGAAAAGAAACATAAAATATATATTTTTTTAGTCACATTTTTTTAATTTATGAATTTATTTTCTTCTTGGGAACCATATTCTCAAATCTAAATGGAGGATTATTCCACTGAAGGTTGGTATGTCACTTATAAAGAGAATTTTTATCTATATGACCAAGTGAAATCATACTCATATCTGATGAATTACCACCCATATATGGATGTTGACTTTCAAAATGATTAGTTCCCATGTACTTTCTGAAATCATCTATATGTGTACCAAATTCTCCTCTGTATTAAAATTTTTATGAAAATCTATTATTAATGACAAAATCATTCATTGAATACCAGTTCAACCAAACCAAAAGTTTGTAAAAACATGGAACCTTGTTCAAGAAGATATATGATAAAATAAATCATTCACTCACTAAAAATTATATATTTTATAAAACTATGTAAACAATACCAAGTCAAGTTAACATAGGTATAAAATTGTGTATCTTGATGGAATCCCCACTTATAATAAGTTTACAATTATGGAGGACGAATCTAATACTTGAGTAGATGATAAGACTATCAATTGAATTTCTTTAGATTCTAGGATATCAGTAGATTTATTCCCCTCATTTTACATGTGATGGATATATACTTACCTATTTAGGGGTTTCCCATATAATATGATTTGATTTGTAATGAACTAAGGATTGGTAATATTTCCAAGATGGTACTCATATACAAGGGCGGAGTGAATCTCTAAAACATCCAAGTGTTTTTTGTTTAATTTTTACATTTAGAAACCAATGATAATTGTTGTATATTTATCCTATAGAGAGTTTCTAGAAGAAAAAAATGACTAGGGAACTAACATCACTAATCCCCTCTTGTAACAAAAAATTATGCCCCCGCTCATGGACCCAAGATGCATGATCCATCTACATTGAATTTAATTCATTCACTAGGTATCCTTAGATAATAAAACTAACCCTTATATTCTTTAATCAGCTATGGAATCATGAAATGATTTTTTCTCAAATATCATTTAATTATAAATTTCTAAAAATGAATTTTTATATACTGAATTTGTAAATAGAGAATTCTCATGTTATGATAACACTGAATATTTCTGCCTTATTCAAAACAAAATTTATGATTTACCTAGTGTACAATAATTTTTTGATCATTTTCAAGTTTTTTTATCAAGGTGAAAGAACCCTCCCCTCACCCCCCTTAAGTATATAGAGGCATGAAGAGTCTATCCAGCACATTATTTAACCCCCATTAAACCATGGATAGAAATTTGGGCTACTATAAGATTCCCACTTATCTACCTAAAGAAAAAAGTCATTTAATTATAAAAGGAATAAATCAGGTGAATTTGGCGGTTCATGTAAAATAGGAAAAACCCTCCTTTTGATCATAGGAATTTTTTTATCACTAGATCAAGACAGAAATATTAAACAAAGGTTATTCCTAGGACACAACCCATATTCTTATCATCCCCCTTATTTTTCTTTTTAAATAACTACACAAAATATTTTTATATTTAGCATGTTTTCTACTCTTATATTTTCTTTTTCTCCTCTATTTTATTTTAATAAATGAATATATATGTAATTATGTAGGTATGCATCATGTAAACATTAGAATGATGTGTATTTATTAATTTATACATTTATTCTGAAATTTTTCTAATTATATGTATTATATATTTAGTATTAAGTGTGTTATATATATAATATTAATTATATATACTATATATTTATATTTATATTTATAATAAATATTATTTAATGTATAATATGGATAGATATAAAACTAATTAAATAAACATGAATGAATTCTATGTTGATGGAACAATAGATCGAGGGTATCAATTCCATCATCAGTTTTAATTCCTCTATGATAGCCTTTGGTGTAGAGTTCTTTACTTTTCTCCATATTCTTATAATAAAGTGTATAATATCTTCATACATATTAAATATTATTAATTATAAATATATAACCAATGATAAATTTTTATATACTTTTAGGGTCTCCACATAGGTCTAGAATACCTAGGTTCAAGTCCTTTTAGCTGGCCCTTTCTATCCTATTTTCCTAAACAAAACTCACACATCGTGTGTAGGTGTTTACACCAAGATTATATATTTTAATAATTTTATTAATAAATAAAATAAGTAAATAAATATAAATATAAATATATTTTTATTTTTATTTTTATTTATAATAAAGTAAATCAAAAATAAAAAAGTAAAAAACATGTTGTTTGATGAGACACATTATGTAATTCAACTTAAAAAACCTCAACCCAATTACTTCATCCAAATACCATCTGAGAACACCCCCCCCCCCTCATGTTGTCTCATGGAATCCTTGGTTGGATGATACCAATTAATCACTCTAGTGAGTTTTAAATCTTCCAATCTCATAAATTTTATTCCTTGGTCCAAATAATTACCCCCAACACCCTCATTTGATCGATTATATTGTTTTTTTATATTTTAGGTGTTGGATTGAATTTTAAAATGAAAATAAGAAATACTTGAAATGTATTCAAACTCATGAGTTTATTATTCAACTCGATAGGAAGCTCAGTTGATTCATGTTAAATTTTTTGTTAAACTCGTAGAATATATGAAAAATCATCATGCTCTCTGAGTAGAATCACAAGGTAGACCAATGAGATTAATAACCTTAAGTACAAGGAAATAAAAAATTATCACATGATGTGTAATATTATAAAATAATATGTAAAGAAACATGTATAATTTCAATGACACTTGAAGTTTGTTTGATATACAATATCTACTCTCTATGCCCACTTAGATAATCATATGAAATGTATATATTATACATTCCTTGAGTGGACACCATCCAATTCATAGAGTATGTGTTTGATATAATCTGTGCACTTCTAATACTATATTGAGTATCCCACCTATCATTTACCTCCAATATATTTCCCGAGATCAATTGCCAATATAAGGAAGTTAAATACCATACACATATTGTGTAGTTTTTATTTTATTTGCACCAGAATCTGAGGTGTATAACCAGAGTATAGGGGATGAGCTCACTATCTATATTTTTAACAGACCAAGCTTCCACGGTATATTTCCCTTTGAAAAATACAATGGCTTGTGTTGTACGTAACTTCGAGATTCTAACATACTACGACCAATCAAACAAGCCATTGTGAATATTAATACCCACTTTTTGAAATTTTATAAATTTTATCTTCCAAAATGGACTTCATTTTTTCTTTCAGAATATCGAAATTAGATTAGGGTGAATTTTTGGTATTTTTCTAAAAACTTTCAATTTTTGATGAATAGTGAAAAACACTAAGTTATTGTTTAGAACCGAATTTTTATTTAAATAGTAATTTATTTTATTTAAATTTATTTTAGGTAAAAATAGATACATAATACCTATATAAGTTCAATTTAATTCATTGGAGTCTGTTTATAATAATTTTAGATATATAAAATTTTTATTGAACTTTTTACCGCATTTTACCCACCTCCTAGGAGCATTTGCGAATTTCTATAGAAAATAGTTTTACCGATTTTGTGAGTTAAATTTCAAAAATCCAAGAGACGCAGTTGATATCAGTAAGTAAAATGTGATTCAATAAGATGAAAATAATTTTTGGTGAATTGTAACTTTTTGCTTTAATTTACCACAGTTAAAAGTAAATAGGATAATTAAGGGTAAAAATGGTATTATTATTACCCTAACACATGTACTAATTCTATTGGATAAGTGTAATTCGATCAAAAATAACCTTCTGAATAAAATATGATCCTTTAGGTCCACTTGGATTAGTATATGACATTTATTATTATTTAATTAAAAGAAGAGTTAAAAGTGTTAAAATCAAAGTTTAATAACTAAAAAATTTTAATATAGGGTTATACATAAGATAGATTTGACTATAAATATTAATTATAAATATATAAATATTTCCTACATAATGGTATCTTATTTATAATTTTAAGACATTAAATAATTTAATTTATTTACGACATAATGATGATGTAGTAATTACCTTATTAAGGAAATATTACATTAATTGATATTATAAATATCAAAATAAATGTAATTTTAGACTTTTTATGAATTAAAATAATTTTATAGGTTAATATGACATGTTATGGTTGATTAAATGAATTGTTTTTGAAGTAATAATTCTGTTATGAATTTAGAAAAAACAAAATACCAAATAGTGTCAAAATTGACAAAAAAGAGTTTTTAAAACAACTATTATATAATTAATTGGTATTCTATTCCTAAAAATCTAAGGTTCAGCCAAAGGGATTAAATACTATTATATATTCCATTAATGAACCACTTGGGGTTCTCTTGTAATTTTATAGTAATTTTATTAATGATATAATATAAAAATACAAAGAGACATTGTAAATGTAAAACTATTTAACTAAGAGTTAAATCTAAAAGATAAGGTTAATATAGTGACCCAAACCTATGTAAAACCTATTTTTTGAGTAGTTATAGACACATCCCCACATTATCCTTTAAATAATTTATTTTGGATCCATTATAAATCGATCATGATTTTATTATAAAATAATATTTCAATCTTTTCCTAAGGTGTCCCTCACCCCCCTTTAAAAGGCAACTTCCCCTTCTCTCAAATTCACACCTTCAAAGCCATTTGTCTCAGCAAAACCCTACCCAAATATCCTATTCACTCTCCTAACTTCATCCTAGAGGCATTAGTTTATCATAACTCCATCCTAAGGAGCCCTTTTGACCAAATCAAAAGGAAGAACCCGAAGAAGAGGTAAATATCTCACCACTTCTTTCAAGTTATTTTCTTCTTCCACTTCCTCTTTCTTTGTTGTTTCCATTATAAAATAATAACTCCAATATATTCTAAATACTATGATGTTATTATAAAAATGGTACAACCATATTCATTATTTTATCCATCCTATGAATAACATGTCACCATACGTGCATACGTACGGCTTATCGTCTCCACGTCGTGGTGTAGTTGTTATTCAATATATTATTATTTGTATGGGTATAATAATGATGTATAATTGATGTAAATAATAGATATAAAATGTAAATTATTCTGCATATATGATATACCATCCATTTAATTATGATTTTAATTACAAAAGAAATATATTGTCGCTCGTGCGTACATACGGATTACTGTCTCCACGAACGCGATGAGATTCATTCCCCATCGTAATCATTCAAGAATAATTTTCATGTGATGATTAAAAATAATATTTAAATAACTTAATATCATTCTGGATATGAATCAAACACACTCTATCCAAAACAATCATGGCTTATGTAACTAATCATATAAAGTAAAAGTTAACAACCAAAATGATGATACTACTAAAATATCATTAACAAATAAATATTGGAAGATAATATATGATATCATATTAATGTATATGGTCTATGTATAACATAATAACAATTATTTCACCATTATACATGATGTTAACCAACCCATGACCAAGGAAAAGTACAAGGTAAGGGTTAATTCTACAATCTATTTGTTATCAGAGGTTGTTTTTACGTACGTATCTACTGGGACCTCTTTATCATCCACATCCATGTTTCTTAAAAATGTATTCCAAAACATTTGTAATATTTACTAGAATATGGGTTAAAATCATTTATACCCTTGTTTGAATTTTTATAAATAGGTTGAAAGGAATCTTTTCGTCGTTTTTCAAGAAAGGTACCATATGACCTTGTCGACAAAATTAAGGTAAGAGTGTTTTTTTTAACTTATACAGTGGGTGCAGCTATTTTCCATCACTATAACATTTTCGAAGCTTCTTTTACAATATTATATGAATATTTTCAAAATAAATGTTTTATTTTATAATTATATGATTTTTAAATGATTTCAAAATAGAAAGAGATATTTCTCTAAAAAAGGTTATGATTTCATCTATGTCAACATCCTTTGATGGATTTTAAGTTTATTTGAAGTTGATTTATTATGATAAAAAACATCCATATTGTATTTAATGTTTTGTGATATGTTTGACTATGGATGTGTTATTTTTATACCATTCATGGTTTGTGGATAAAGTATTGACATTTATTATGCTAGTTTTTATACGAATGTTTATGTTATGTTTAAACCTTTTCATATGAGGAATTCATTGGACTTAGTAAGTGATGGATGGAGCCCATTATAGCTCCACGATGCATCGGTAGGTCAAATGAGACAAACTACTGTCTTGGCACAAGGCCTTGACAAAATATTATTTGTATTCTTGGCACAAGGCCTTGACTATGTGATTATAAAGTCTGGCATTATGAATTCCATCATTATGAAAGTGGCTATTGATATTGCATGTGATTATTAGACTAGTAGAATATCTATGTGAGTAATTAAATGGAATTATTTTGATTTATATTTTCCATATTATGATGAAGTTTATGTTGAAAAGGATTTTGTTTAAGTTTTATACATTTCCTTAAACGTTTATGCTTATTTATGAAAGTTTCCGCTATATTTTTATACTTACTGAGTATCTGAGCTCACCCCTTTCTATGTTTTATTTTTTCTAGGATGTGAAGAAGTATATTATTACTAGCCTGAAGGGATAGTCTATGGCATCTCAGTGTTGTCTATGGAAACAATGTTGTTGTAGTTTTCCATTTTATGATGTAATGTAAACCTTATGAATGTATCTAGTACCTCTAAGGATACTAAACTAATAGGTCTTTAGAGACTTGATCTTTTGTGATCATGCCAATGATACGTAATAATGCATCGACTTTGGGCTTCTGGGGTCGGGGAATTACAACAGTACACGTAGTGTACATTCGAATTACACATCATGTAATACCAAAAAAACTCATTTTACAATTTTTTTGATTTTCTTTATTTTCTTTTACTTAGTTCCACACTCGAAGATGATAGATCTAAATTTTGTCGGAATCACCCTACATATTTAGAATCTAAGAAATTAGTTTTCCTCCCAACTAATGTATTAACTTCAAGACTTCCACCGAAATCATATTTTTTAGAACCACCAACAACAAAATAATCGTCACCAACTATTACACAATTTGGTATGACATCACACCCATCGACATCAGCCTCAGAGTCACACACTAGGATTCCTATCAGGGATCATCCCTCTCAGCCATATCACCACCTAATTTTTGATGATAGGATCCCTACTAATGAACTCCTGTAGAAAATTTCACCACAAAATATATAGCTTAGTAGTCAACTCCCCAGCCTGACTATTCAATAGTATCTTGGTATTTTGAATGATATAGTGGGTTTATTATCCAATAAATAGCTCCTCACCATTTTACATGTTAACACTCCCACATTTTGAGATCCATTTTTTTTAGTTTTTGTTCATGTTAATGTTTAATAGTATATAAATCTAGTATGATCTATGTAAAATATATTTTTTCATGTATTTTCACCTAAGTGGGTGACCTATTTCACTTACCATGATTGAATTTGGTAAAGTGTGTTGTTTTAACCCACATCCCACCACCCCACCTCCTATATCTTCCCTTACCCACTCAGACTGTCCCGAACTACTTTTGGTGTGGATGTATCTTATCAGAACCAATATATGATATGATCCTACCTTATAGAAGAGAACCCTCATAATTTCCCCTACCTTTTTCCTCATCCATCATTACTTAATAACCATTCTCATTTCACTCCATTGGGATAGGGGAGTCATGAACACCTAAATCAATAAGCTCCATACATTTATTTTCCATCACAACAACCATGGCCTCCTATTTATTTCCACTCTATTAATTTATATCATATTCATCAGTTCTCAAGGTAACTTAAAAGAATACATTTATACCACCTAATCATAATATCATCAATGATTTTTTATCCATATTCTCTATACAATAACCTAGTAAAACCTTATTAGATGGACTATATTATACCTATTATCTTGGGGATATCCTAGAAGTAGGGAGAATATTATTTCCTCTAACATAATTTCCCCCTCCTATTGAGGATGAAGTTAGTGATTCCTTATAGTGTGCTTCTAATTTATTACCTTCATCAGATTTACAAGAGGAAGACCCACCCCTACCACCATCATCTCTCTATTTATTTTCCCTATCCTCTTATACACATCCAATACCCGCTAAAAAATACTTAAACATATGATCCATCCACACCCTCACCACCACCCATACTATTGGAAAATTCTTTTCTTATCATTTTACAAGATCATATGGACGGATTCTTTGATACGATGGATTGGTAATTTATTATCATTGAGGGTTAGATTCTTCATCCATAGATGACCATGGGCCACATTTTCTAATAACTTCGATGACATTTTCTACCTTCCCCAGTCACTCTAACCATCCCACAACCATCAATTGTTCTAGAAACCACTTCTCATATACAATATGATGGAATTTCTATCAGGTTCATTGAGTTGAGTAAAACCTTGATTCCTACCTAGATGGACCATCCCAACCTTAATTATATATTCAGGATACTTGTTTATAGCTTCCATTAATTAAACTTGGTAATATATTGAGGAACCCACAGCTGCATTTCCCACTGATGTTTTCATTCATCTGGTGACAATTGTTGCAAATATTTCCTCTCCTAAGCCAACTTAAAGAATAATTCTATTACATTTTTTTATTATTATATCTTTTTTCTTTGATGTTATACATGAGTTTCAGGAAAATTTATTCACATCACATTAATGATTAGATATTTTTCAGGGATATCATCCATCCCATCACATTCTACTCCAGATTGGGGAATCTATTGAGTGAATGCATCTATATTTTTTATATATGCCACCCAGGGGATTATTTTTTAAAATTTCATTTTTAATTAATTTTTTTATTTCAATTTATTCATTGATCCCATTTTCTCGTGTCTAGTGGAATATTTTTTCTATTTTTATATGTTATATATGAAGGGATATGTACAATATTAACTATAATGGAGAGTAATTTAGCACTAAAATTAGTCATTTACCTCATTGTAGAAAATGATAACATTTTTCTTTTAATAATCACTTGAGTGCTGGTTATGAAAAAATAAAATTTTATTAAATGAAAATAAATTAAAAGAATTAATTTGATAACTATATCTTTCAACAAGTGAAACTTTTTAATAATCTAATTTCATTGAAAATTTTAGAAAAATATTTCAGAGGTTCCATATTAATGATTAGAGATATAGAAAATAGTTTTCACAAGAATTTTTTATAAATTAATAAACTATAGACTTTAAAATTATTTTCATATTATTTAGAAGAATTTATTTGGGATTCTTAGAGCTGAATATGTGGTTAATGGGTTATCTTAGTTTCATGGAAATACGAATTATTTTTAATGAAAAATAGCCTTGTCAATTTAAAATTTTAGTTAACTAAAAACAAATTCAAAAAAAATATTTCTCACATAATGAAAAATTTTAGAGAACATAATTTTGGTTTATAATGAAAAATAATCCTCTTTAAAAATCGTTAGAAAACTCAACTTATTTGTGTGAAATGTAGAATTTTTAACTCACTATTTGACTTCAAAGTGACCTTTGTTTGTGTTTTTTTAGATATAAATGAAAATAGAGATTGTCGAAGGGAGATGTTTTTAAAAAAATGGAATATATTTCTAACTTAAAAAAATTTTAGTGATATAATTTAGAATGATATTACTCAAATGAACCATGATACTTCTCCTTTTGATGAGTGAATTCTGGATATTTTGTGTTTATTTTTAAAATAATTTAAATAATTTTATTAAAAACTTGATGGATAATGTAATTATTATTATTAATTCACTCTTATTATTTTATGGAGATATTTTTTTCAAGTTTTTCTTATGGTAAAGAAATTTACTATGTGTGGGGAAGCTTATTGTACCCTGTTTAGGAGTATTATTTTGGAGTGTTTTAATGTAGAAATAGTTAGATAATGTCACATATATGTTTTTATGAAATTAAAATACTTTATTTTAGTGATTTTCACTATATTTCATATTTTTGTGGTTAAATGAAAATCATGGTGATGTTTTATACATAATTAGATAACTATAAGGCATGTAATTAATAAACATGTGTCATGTACTTTTGGATGAAACAGAACTTGGATGGGAATAGTATATTCCTAGAAACTCTATATAGTAATATATACAATGTGGAGGATGAAATAAGCTATGTAAACTTTTTAATGACTAGTTTGGTGGATAAAATACCATTGTATTCTATGGTTTTTTCTTTTATATGGTTTTTACTCTATAAATAGAGATTAAATGTGTGGAATTAAATGGATGGAATAACTATATTTACCACAATATGGTGAAAATAAAAATGGACATTTGACCTAGGTATATTTCATGTACTTATGTATATGTTGTGTAATTATTTTTTCTATAAAATAAATAATTTTCCTTAGAGTTTGGGAATATTGGCGTGGGGGGAGCTATTATTATACCAATTTGAACCCATGAATCTTTTAAGTGTTTTTTCTCTATTTCTACCTCATTATCAACTTCCTACTCTGAATTCATCTTCTATACATGGGTGAGGTTATATTTATTCTCAACCCTTTCACTATTTCAATATACATTAGATATTAATATAGTTGTGTTGGGGTTGTAGTGAGAGGTATATTCCATTATAATGAAGAATCATTATGTGTTTCTCTTTATTTTTGTGTTTTTTTATAATTCCTATTGATTTAAATTTAAATTCATCATTTATGTCATGTTATACCAAGAATAATGTTATTGGGGAAATCTAAGTAAATTAAAATAGGTGAAAACATGACAATTTTCATGATTTGGGGTTTTAAATCAAATGTGTTTTTAAGTAATTTATTATTAGACCAAGGAATAATTTTTTAATTAACACATTCATATTTTTCAGAATAATAAGCATTGATATTTTTTATTCCCTATGATAAATGAATTCTATAAATGATTTGGAAATCTAAGGGATGATTTATATAATATATTCTAATTGAAATTACAAACCAAAAAAATTGTTGTTCTTATTGATGTTTTTTATTCCCTTGTTTTCTAATGTAAATTTCATTTTAAATTTTTTGTTTTTTTCTCAATCTCATTCACCACCTATAAAATTGGAAGACATGTCATCAAATCATGAACAGCATGTATTCATATATATGTGGAAAACCCCAATACTTAGATATAATATAGTATAGTTAGAAAAAATTAAATTGTGCATCTTCTGATGGTCATGTTAACTACTAAGTGAGAATAAGAAAACAATGGTTTTTTAGATGGGTAATGAAGAAATTCTCACATGCACTGAGGGATTTTCCTTATGATTATAATTTTTTCGTACTAATATTTTTCATTCCTTGGTTTTTTATTTTTTTATATAATTTTTTATTCAATACCTAATAGTTCAATTATTTATTTCATTAAAAAACAAAAAACAAAATTAAAAATGTAATAACTGATAAAAATAAATTTTAGTTATTATTGATTATTATAGTGAGACAACCAATGGTAAACTACAAAACTAAATTTATAGGATTTAATATTATTATTGAAAATACATGATAACTCATCTATCCATTTTCACTGTTGTTATGGAATCCAAATACTACACTCATTTATTTCTATTTTACTCTAAGTAGAGTCTTTATGTTTTCTTACTTTTTTATTTTAGATGCTTCCTTATAACTAATTTTTTTTATTTTTTGGTGAACCAAAATAAATTCAATAATACATGATTAAATATACCAAATTCCATGGGATAAAATCAAATCCATTGTTGAAAATTGTGTAACACATTATACTGACCACAGTTCCTTCCCATGGTTATGAAAAGAAAAAAATTATTGATGCATACCACTAGTAGAAAAAAAATATAACATCAAGTATACCCTTATAGATGTAAAATGAGGAAAAAATTTAACTATGGATATATATTTCCCTCACTCCAATAAGAATAAATACCAAGGACTCGTGATATGTAGATACAAATTTTGAAGGACTAGGAAGTTAGACTCCTAAATAAAAAATTATAAATGATGGGGGAACATATAAAATATATCACCTTCATACTATAATAGTAAATGAAGTAGAGGTTAATGGAATCTCAAGTACCATTTTTGGAAGCAATTTTCCTCCGAATATGTGATGAATAAATTTTTGAGGTTCAAGAAAATTTATAAAATACTTAACTGTATGAGCTAAGAATAGATATTCTGAAAGAAATACATGTCAAAGAAATCAACACAACTATTACATATTATAGATGATAATAATGGATCCACAAATTTGGTGGATTATTTTGATGAAAGAATGGTAAAATTTGGGATCTAGATTATCAGCATTATAAATACTTCCCAAAGGTATTTTAGGAATAATAAGTATTATATGGAAAGAAACTTAATCCATACAACTTTAATTTGAATATATTTTATTAAATTTTTCAAAAAATATTTGAAAAAATATTTTTTAACACCTAGAAATTTTATGAAATATTTATTAAAAACAAATTTAATTTATTCGACAGCTTTCGTTGTAAACAATACTGAGTTTTAACGAACTGCAAAATACAATCAATAATATTATTTAAAAATGATTATTATAACTTATTCATTAAAATTGGTGTTATGAATAAAAATAAAAACATTTTTAAATTTAAACATAATTTTTTTATATAAATAAAATATATTTATTAATAAGTACATAATTTTTGGTAAAGTCCTTATATACTTCAAAAATATTTTTTTCTTAAAAATCGTTTTCATTTCTTTTTATAAACAAAAAAATAAAATTAATTTTTTTACAATTTTATAAAATTTAAATGATAAAATTAAATTTATTCATGGAATCAATTTTTCTATAATATATTAGGGTTATGTTTTTTGAATTTTATAAAAAGATTAATTTTTTAATGAATAGTGAAAATATTGACGTTTATTAAAAATTGTCCTTTCGTTTAAAGATTGTAAAAAGTTAAATTCTATTTTTAAAATGGCTTAAAATTAAAGTTATATCAACTATATTATAAATAATAAAATTTAGTTCATTATAATAAATTTAATTTTTAATTTTTATATTAAACCTTTTCATACTTAAAAAAATCACTTTGGAAAACCTTTTTTTCATCGCATCTGCAGGTTAAATTTTAAATTAAATTGTACCACTTCTATGAATTTAATTCATAAAAATGGATTAATTATTTATAATAAGTATAATTAATATTACATAATAATTTCAACTTAATTTTTGTTCATAATAAATAATAAAAATAGTAAAAGTTAATTATCGCAGTTCAGGTTAAAACGGGTTTACATAGGGGTTGAACAAAAAAGATAAAAGATAAAATTCCCTGAAAACATTTCCAATTAATATTATATATATATAAATAATATCATATAAGTTTCAAAAATTATCCACTTTATATCCTTTTTAAATTTTTAAAACATGGGAATAACTTTTTCTTTTCAAAAATTCCAAGTGTCTCATCTCCCCCACTAATTAAAGGGAAACCACTCTCCTCCCCTATTCACACTTCCAAAATCTTTGGTACATAAAATACCTACCTAAATAACTTAATTAATTCCCTCCCCACATCATATATTCATTATATTAATTATCTGACCCTCCTGATTAGGATTTATGTGTAAACCAAAAGAGGTTCTGCGAAGAAGAGGCATAGTCCTTAACTGAGCGTTTTTGTTTTATTTATTCTTCCATATCTTTAAAATAATATTAAAATATGATTATATAATAACATAAGTGTCTCAATTATACTTAAATTTTATTATTTTCATTGAATATCTTATATCCCTCTCATCTTCCATCAAATGGAAAATGAAATCGTCAATCATGTGTACGGAAGATTATCACCTCACGAACTGATATAATTATTCTTCCTTCATCGCTACTCATGAATGAATATAATGATGGATTTAAATTATACATATTATATTTATGAAATAATTATAATTATTTAATTATAATATCACATCTACCTTCTTACATTCTAATCCTTTGAAAAATTAATAACATATGTCGTGCGTACGTGTGGACAACAGCCTCCATGAAGTGATGTGATATGTTTCTAATTTAATTTTTAAATGAATGGTCATGATGATATATTTAATGAATATATATTATATTTATTACATATAAGTTATTCTATAAAGTTTGATTAATATTTACCTTTCTTTCAATCCATCTGTTGAGAAAATGGAAACAACGTTCATGCATATGTCATTATATCGTCCCAATGAACGGTGTAATTTATTTTTCTACATATAACTTTTATAGATGAGAATAAAAATGTGTATAACAATTATATATGATATTTATATCATTGTTAAAATTTTATAGATTATTTAATCATAATAAAATAATAAGTCCCCAAAACCACTAAACCCAAACATACATGAAAAACAAAGCAGTTATTACTCGAAACAATGTTTTTAATAATGAATCATTAAGGAATGAGTGATAAAGGGTATAATTAAACTGCATATTTAATTATATATATATTATTATGGTTCTATTATAAATTTATAAAAAACCTATATTTATTATAAATTAATTTCTAACTTGTATGAATAAATTTGAGACTGGTGGTAATGTATTTTTTTCTCAAATTGTCTTCTTTGTGAAAAATGTTATATTACGAATATATCTTAATTTATGAGGTGTATATACATCTAATTTTACATGTTATAAAACTAATTTATTTATCATCTTGATATTTAATGTTTCATTTAAATTTATTCTTTCTTGGGGCCTATGGTACAAAAGTTACCAAATCATGTAATCGATTTTCGTCTTACTTTTACTTCTGTGAAACACATGCCACATTCACCACTTGTTTATTTTTATGTGGTGTATATTATTCCTATGAATTTATTTTATAATTATTCTCATAAAAAATTTTAGATATAAATATCCATCTAATGTTCTTTCTATCATGGGAATTATAATTTAAAATATACCAAATTGGAAAAGGATTTAGGATATAATCTCAATATTTATTTGATTTGCTTATAATTATGCTTCTAATGATGAAATAATATGAAATAACAACAAATAAACCGCATTAATATTATTATAATATGTTTATTTTTATAAAAAAAATCCTTTCATTTTTCTCTCTTTAATGGTTAAAGAGATCAAAATAATGTTTTTAAGAAAAAACAACTTTATTTTTATCTTCGAATGAAAATTATTTTTCTTTCATGTCTATGTTTACTAAAAAAATTAAAAAAGTTTTGAATATACTCTAATGATTATTAAAAAAAATTTACCCATTTTTTAAATTTTTTTAAATTAATAAAATGAATCTTCTTTTTATTTTCTCAACGAGGTAGTTTTGACTTTTTTCTAAAAATTTGAAAGGAATATTTATTTTGACATGTGTGTAATGAATGAAATTTTAAACTATCATGAACAACTAATTAGTTAAATATTACTTTACTATTTTTTTAAGGTCCTTTTCAAAGGAAACTTTTTACTTAATATTTAGTTTATTTTTAGATTTTAAAGAAGTGATTTAAAAATGGAAATATATTTTCCTCAAGAATGTTTTAATGATATTTTTCTAGAATTTATATCCATAAAATACAAAAAAAACCTTTATTGTTTATTATGTTTAATTGTCGATATGTTCCAATGGTACCATCTTTTTTTCTTTCTCTGGATGGTTTATATTTATGATTACTAGGAAGATATGTTTATTAAAACCATTTATTTTCTATGGGTTATGCCATGATTGATTATTTATGAAAACCTCTTATTTTTCATTGGTTATGATGTGATTAATATTTTAGGATATTTTGGCACACAAATTTTTAAATTATGTGTTGGGTGTGATCTATATATCCCTCTAATTCATTGGGTAATGATTGATATCACATCATAAAAACAGGACTGGAATGGGGAGTAAACCCAGTTTAGTAAGGTACGTTGTTCACTATGATAAGCATGGCAGTGAAACCTCACTATTATGATGGTTTATGGAGTGAAACCATTTCACTGTGGTAGTTTTGGAAATGATACTTGAAAACTAAGGAACTTATTTTCTATAATTATTTGAATGCCATAAATCCATGTCTTATGTGAATGTTATGCTCTCATGGATCATGTTCTATAATTAATTTATGATTCATTACTTATGAACTACCTAGATTTATTCTATGACTCAATATTATGATCTTTGATATGTTGGTTATGGTTTTCAAAATTTAAGATCATGTTCTCATACCCTTATGCTCATTTTATACTAATATCTCTACTTTTAACCCTTACAGAGAATCTGAGCTCCCCCTTTGTTATGATTTATTTCCCTAGGTTATAAATAAGGGTATTATATATGATATCTATAAGAAGGGTTCTAGTTATAAAGAACTTATTGGTAGATTATGTGGTTCACTTATGAACAATTTTTTTATGTATCTAAGTTTCTAAACACACTAAACCTTTACAGTCCTTTAGCATGTTTGTATAAAATAAAATGAATATTAATATATTAAGATGTAATATCTATGTATGAAAAAATGTGGGTCACTATACTTGGTATTAGTGAGTAGGTTTGGTTAACCTTTCGATACTGGGATGAGATAACATTAGTGAAAAACCATAGGATAATTCCAATTATAGAAAAATTTCCTGAAATTTTTGTGAAGAATAGATCGAGTGGATTACAAAAAATTATATCCATGTATAGATAATAAAAGTATGTATAGATATAGAATTAGTATAGATAGGGGTAATAACTCAAAAAATGGAGTATTGGGATTTGAGTCGATCATCACCTACAGCATGATAATGAACCTTGTTGCACAACTAGTTTGACACTCCTGAGGGATATGTTTGGGAAATTAAAAAAATCTTTATGAACCATCATGAATGATTTGAATATATTATGATCATGAATATCCTAGTATAAAGCTAAGGTTTCATATATTTATTATAAGGTTTCATGATTTAGATATCCTATAATTCATTTTTCCTGATTATGTGGTCTTCCATTACAATTAATGTTTCTCACACTAGGTTTTATTTTTTTTTAGTCAATAGCTAGAACCTGAAAGAATTATACTAATACTGAGTGTGATGAAAAATGAAATGTTTTTCCTCCTAAGAAACTAAATATTATGGAATCTATAATGAAATATTATTTTAATTCTCACATAACTTTCTCAAGTTATGAATCATGTTGAGCTTCCAAATTAGAAAAGAAGGGAACAATGTTCTGTTGAGTCCTTCCCGAGGCAACGTTCACCTTATTTTAGTGGGTCTAATGATCTAATCGATAATGATAAATGGATCAATTCCATTGGAAATATATTTTTCATTCTATATTGTTTGGAATATGAAAAATTCATTTTAGTTTTCTATCATTTGGATGGTGAATCAGATCAATAGTGGACTTTTATCAAGAAAATAAGGCAACAAGAAGAAATTGACTACATAGAGAGGGATGAATTAAAGGTATTATTTTTAATAATTACTTTCCTATTTTTATTTATAAAAATAGATAAGGAATTCCTTCATAATAATAATAAGTATTAAGAATTTTTAGTACCTATATGGAAAATTCCACCAGATATGAAATTTATCCTTCTGGTATTATCATCCAAGCTAAGAGTAATGTTGATCAGTTATTTTGAGTCTTAAAACCAAGCCTCAATATGGTTTTATCCATAAAGAACTTTAGTATCTATGAATAAATAATTCTATGTTCTCTCAAGGTGTAAATGGATATTATAGTTAAGCATAAATCTCGTGTTTTTTATAAGAAAAAAATATGGAATTCAAAAAAAATTCTAAAAGCCATGGAGAGAAGAAGATGAGCCTTATCATATTCTCAAAGTGTGGAAGGAAACATGGGGGATATTTTCTTAAAGGGACTAGTAAATTTTTTAAGTGTAGAACAGATGATCATTTGGTAACCAAATGCTAAGGTTGTGGGAATAAGACAGTTAATGATATGAATTGAGATAAATATCCATAGAATTCAATACCCACAATGCAGTTTTCCAAATGTAAGGAGTATAGTAATTATGCTAACAAGTTCCCAAATATGATGCTTCAGGATAATGATCAACATTAGAAACCACTTAAGTCACGAAAAAATAGAAATCTAATGAAAACGCTATTTATGATAAGGGGTATGATAATAGCATGGTGAATTGTACACTTACCATCCACTATAGAATTTATAAAGTATTATTTACTTTTTGATCTACCCACTCAATTTTATTTGAATAATTTACTAAGGGTATCAAAATTACACCCCAACAGTTAGATGTTGAATTAGAATTAAAAATCCATAATGTAATTATTATTTCATTTCTGGTCCATGATTATCATCTAGTTCAAGTTTGTGAGATTTTTCTTCTTGAAAATATTGTTATTCTACCTCTATTTAAATTTGATGTTATCTTAGAAATGGATTGGATTTCTCAACATAAATCCAAAATCAATTACCGAGGAATGGAAGTCATGATTGATATTAAAAACCAACATATAATTGTTTATAAATGTGATGACAAATATTAACATCCAATGTATATCACATCCATTGTATAAGATATGATTACTATTCCAAATGGGTGTTTATCTTAGATGGTTAGGGATAAACATAACATCCATGATATTCTTATTGTAAGAGAGTATATTAATGTCTTTCCAAAAGATCTACCATGTCTTCTTCCAAATTTTGAAGTTAAGTTATCAATAGAACTCATGTCCAGTGTTATGCCTATTTCAAAGACTCTATATAGAATGGCCCCGATTAAGTTTCAATAATTAAAGAATAAACCCCATAAGAATCGTGATAGGGGATTCATTCAGCCAAGTTTATCACTATGGTGTGAACATGTCCTCTTTGTTAAGAATAAATATTTATTGATGTTACTCTGTAATGATTATCATGAACTGAACAAGATCACAATCAACAAAAAGTATCATTTACCCTGTATTTGTGATTTTTTTTAACCAACTATACAAATCTCAATACATTTCCAAGATTAAACCTCATTATGAATATCATCAATTGAGGGTTAATAGGTAGTATATACATAATACATCATACTATAAATGCTATGAAAATTGTGAATATATAGTGAATCCAATTGGGCTTACTAATTCCCCCACTATCTTCATGTATTTAATGAATAGAGACTTTAGAGATTACCATGATCAGTTTTTTTAGTATTTATAGATGATATTATTATCTATTATAAGATAAAATAAATTCATGTAGATCACTTTATAATTATACTGAATACCTTGGGGAAGGATAATTTGTATGAAAAAATTACTAAGGGTTAATTTTTTTCTACAAAAGGTTTTATTTTTTGGGAATATAATCATAAGAGATGGCATATAGGCAGATCAATCAAATACTGGGGCTATTGAGTGTTTGCATTGACCAACCATTGTGACTTATATCCAAATTTTTCATAGTTTTCCATGATATTATTGATGGTTTGTGGATAATTTCACATGGATAATCAATCCACTTGACAAATTAACTTGAAAGGGAGCTAATTTCATCTTTATGGATGAATGTGAGAAAAAAATCAAGGAATTGCAGAGAATATTATTTAGTGAACCTATCCTAACACTACCCTAGAGTGGATAAGGGTTTTTAATATATATTTATGAATAAATAATGGGTTTGTGATGATTTCTCATGTAGAATTATATGGTGATAGCTTATACCTCATGAAAATTGAAGGTTTGTGAGCAAAATTACCTAAATCTAGATTTGGAGTTAGATACGGTAATTTTTAGATTAAATATATAAAGGAATTATATTTATAGAGAAAGGTTTGATTTATAAACTGGTCATAAAAGTTTAAATTATATATTCACATAGAAATTTTTGAACATGTGCTAGATAATATAGTTGTTGGTGATTGAATATTATCATTTCTTAGTACTTTACCACCATAGGAAAGAAAACATGGTGTTCTGTGCTTTGAATCAAAAGGATCATGATAAATTCTCAATGATATGGATTATAAAAGTTACAATATTTCTATATTTTAAAAGGATGGATCTATAAATTGTGAACAAAGGGGGAAAATCTTATCTTGATAAATTAGTTTTCAACCATATATCTAAGTGATGATTAAAGAGGTATATAAGGAAGACATAAAGCTATAAAGGAAGGTTAAAAATATTCCTGATTTTAACCTTGATTATGTTAGAATGATAAGATTTAGGAACCATATATATTTTCCATCCATTCCTGTTTTCAAAAAAAAGAGATGTTAGAGTAATCTCATGGTTATTCATTATCTATTCATCCTGGAAGTACAAAGATGTATAGATATCTAAAACATTATTTCTGGTGGGATGGAATAAAGAGGGGTATTGTAGAGTTTTTATCTCTTTTCTTCTTATATCATTAGGTTAAGGTTGAGATAAAAAATATAAGGGGATATTACAACCATTACCCATACCATAATGGAAATAAGAAAACAACACCACATATTTTGTCGTCGGACTCCCAAAAATGTCTAACGGTCTTAATAATATATGGGTAGTAGTCGATCACCATAGAAAGTTATCACACTTCATTACTATTAAATAACATTTCTCTATGGATAATCTTTCCAAAATATATATTAATGAATTGTTAGAGTTTTTTAGAGTACCACGTTCTATTATTTGATGTTTACCTCAAAGTTTTGGAAAATTCTTCAACAATCTCTTGAAAAAAAATAGATATTTTAGCACTGTGTATCATCCTTATACAGATGTTTAGTATTATAGAATAAGAAAAACCAAAGAGGAAAAGCTGAGATATTTTTCTATGGATATCATAGGTAGTTGAGATCAACACCTTCCTCTAGTTTAGTTTTCTTACAATAATATCTTTCACTCAAACATTCAGATTCCTCCTTATTAGTCCCTCTATAGAATGAAGTGTAGAACTCAAACATGTTATGATGAATTTGGAGACATAAAGCTATTTTAAATAGATATGTATGAAGAAATAGAATATAAGGTTAGATACATTCAACAACACATAAGGGTAGCACAAAGTCAACAAAAAAATTATGATGGTAATCGTCAGTATGATATATAATTTGAAACTATTAAGAAGTTTATCTATGAATTTCCCTATGGAATAAGGTTATGAGGTTTTATAATAAAGGAAATATATTCCCTGGGTATATTTTTACCTTTAATATTACTGATTTAGTGGGGATAGTTTCTTATGAATTGGTGCTTAAACTGAATCTCTCTCAGGTTCATGATGTGTACAACGTATCTCTCCTGAGGAAGTACTTACCTGGTCATTCACATTTACTGAACTAATAGTTCATACCTCTAGATCATGATATTTTCTATGTATAACAACCTGTATAGATTTTGGATTATATAGATAAAGTTCTATGAAACAATATTACTCACCATGTCAATGTTTTATGAAAAAACCGCCAACATTAAGAAGTTACATAGAAACCTAAGGATATGATGAGGCATAAATATCCTCAACTGTTTGAATCAGAGTGATGAAATTTCAGGTGTGATATTTATTTTAATGGGGGTATAATGTGACACCCCTATATTTTAATAAATATTTTTTTTAAATAAATTGAATTTCTTAAATAGATTCTGTTACACACAACACTGAGTTTTAACAAACCCTGATATAATATTAATATTATTATTTAAACATGAATATTATAAACTAGTCATTAAAATTGGTATAATTAATATGAATAACCACATTTTTAAAATAAAATATAATTTTTTAAGATAAAAATATATATTTATAAATAATTAGTTAATTTTTTTATAAAGTCTTTCTATACTTGGAAAATACTTTTTTTATCAAAAATTATTTCCAATGATTTTTGTGAAAAAATAATAAAATTAAATTTTTTTCAATTGTGTAAAATGTATTTCAAAAAATAAAATTCATTTTTGAAATCAATACATCAAAATTATCTTAGGTTTAATTTTTTTATTTTAATTAAAAGATATATTTCTCAATAAATAATGAAAATATTGATTTTTATTCAAAACTCCCTTTTCATTTAATGAATTTAAAAGGATATATTTTGCTTTAAAATGGTTTAAAAATAAATTTAGTTCAATTTTATTATTAATAATCCAATTTAGTTCATTTGAATCAATTTAATTTTTAATTTTTATATTAAAACTTTTTATACTTACGAAATTTTTCTCTTTGAAAAACTGCTTTTTCCTCAGGTCTGCATGACTAATTTAAAATTAAATTCTTCCACTTATATGTATTTTTTTCTAATTTAAAATATATTTTTAATCATAATAATTAATATTATATAATAAGTATGAAATAATTTTTTGTCATAATGAATAGTAAAAATAATAAAAATGTATTACCACAATTAAGGTTAAAACAGGTTTATCGGGGTTTAAACTAAAAATATAATGGTTAAAATGACCTAAGAACTTGTCTGATTCTAATTTACTAGACATTTTTAGTACTTATATAATATAATTTTTTATAATGATCCATTTTTTATCCTTTTTTATGTTTAAATCTAGGGTGTAACTTTTTCTTTTCAAAACATCCATGTGTGTTCTCTACCCGTTTATAGAAGGGCACCCCCTCTCCTCTTCACACATCAAAATACTTTTTTTAGCTAATAACTACCCAAATACCATCCTAAATTCCCTTACCATATTTTATAGTCCATGTTTTTATTATTAAAACCTCCAAATGATACTTTAGGTGTAAACCTAAAGAGGTTCTCTAAAGAAGTCGCCAAGTCCTTAACCAAGCATTTTTTTTAATTATTCTCCCACCACCTTAAAATATTATTAAAATATGGTTATATAATAAAATTATTTTCTACCATATAATTATAAATTATTATATTAATTTAATAACATATATATCTCCTATATTCCATCAAATGGGAAATGAAACTATAGATCGTGTGTACGGTGAACAACCGTGTCAGGAACTGATATAATTTTTTTCCATCACCGCTTCTCACATATGAATATAATGATGGATTTAAAGTATGTATATGATATTTACAGTATACATATACCTCTGAAAATATAATATCACATCTACATTCTTAACTTATAATCCATTGGAAAATGACAGTGTCGCTCGTGCATATGTGTGGAATACCGCCTCCCCAAAGCGATGTGATATATTTTTCATTTTATTTTGTTTTGGATGATAATAATGATATATTTAATGGATATATATGATATATATAAAATATAAATTATTATTTAAATATTAATTGACATTTACCTTTCGTTTATTCCATCTATTGAGAAAATGGAAGCAACATTGATCTGTATGTATGGCATATCATCTCCATGAACAGCGTAATTCATTTTCCTATATCTAACTTTTATGTATGGCTCTAAAAATGTATACAATGAGTATATATTATATTTATATCATTTTTAACATTATATTTATGATGTAAAAATAATCAAAATACAAGGATCAAAACTATTAAACCAAAATATTTATGAAAAACTAAGCAGTTCTTACTTAAAGCATTGATTTTAACAAAGAATTATTAATAAACAGGTGTGAATAATCTCATTTCTTGGTGAGGAAAATTGGAAGAATTTTTTGTTCCCATATAATCAGTCTAACTAGGTAATTAGCACCATTCAAGGTCAATCCCACAAAGAAAATCGATAAATAATGATTCAGTACGAGTTAGCAGAGTTTTAGTCAATTATCCAGACAGAATTAATTAAAGGGAATGATTAAAACTGTTAATCTATTTTTAGAAAATAAATTAGAATATAATAAATGACAAAAAAATTATAAAATAGCATGTTGGGGTTTTAATTCAATTACTATTTATTATAATGGTCGTTATTTAGTATTAAATTAATTAATGAAACTTTTTTACCATGGGAATTCAAATAAATTTTTGTTTCTTATAGTCCAATAATAATCAATTACATGATTAAAATATTAATCCCTTGGTCTGGTGATTAAATACTTAAAACCTGTGAAAATTATTTACCCCTAAAATAGTGGAAAGAATCTCACCCAATGGTCATGAGTTCACCTATTAAAACTCATTTATTTATCATCACGGGTATCATTCTTGTTTCGACACATCACAAATAGTGATTAAGGAATTTGATTCGTTAAAGGAATTGTAAAATAGAAATTCATAACTAAATAAATTCACCAAAATTTAAATTACAACAACACTTGGTCTTATTAAAACCCAAAATAGGTATACTATCATCTTATGACCATTGTCACGGTGTGTTGGTTTAGTAGAAGCTCAGTCCCTACCATGAATACAAGAGGAAGAAGGGTTAAGGGAGTACTAAACTACAAAGGAAATTGTTAACATTAAAGAAAAACTCAAAATGAAATTGGGGGAGATTCTAAGGGCAGAGTGGTAGAACATCCCTCTCATTATCCAACCTAAATTTGGAGGGCTTCATCTCTATTTATATATTTTCATATTATATGGTTGGTACTCAAAATTTCACATCGTGTACTTAGGTAAACTTTCTATTGCTCAGTTTCTCTATTGGTGGGTGGCCAACCATGCCGCCCTTTGAATTTCAACACGGTTTCGGTTGGTCAGTGGGGTACACGGCGTGTGGCACCACCCCACATGGTGCGTAGAGTCTATTTCATCCACCAACCCCTTCTGTAATGGAATACATAGCATGTGGTCATGAATAACATAGCGTATTCTCCTTAGTCGACTATAAGGGTGTGTATTTGGGTTGGTCGATCCATGTATTGTCAAAGGTACACGCTGTGTGTTTATAAATTACACATAATGTATGTCTTCATTTTCATTCTAATCACTCTTGATTTGTGACTTTGAATCGAAAACACCAAAAATCACCATGAACACTAAAATAAAGAATTTTTTCCTGAAAAAAATGTATATCTATTAAAAACACATTTTTATATTTGATAATATTTATGAATGGTATACACCAATTGCATACTTCAATATCTCTAACACTTAGTCATTTTCATTTCCTTAGGAAAAATCTCAACATCTAACTAATAAAATCCAATCTCCAAAAAGAGAGGAATTCAACTAATTATACTTATAAATAGCATATCCATATCATATAATTTTAAATAGAACAAAACATATAATTCAATATAATTTATAATAAATAAATATTCTAATCATGCCTCCTATATAATTCAATTAAATAATTTCATCCTATTTTATTCACAATGTTCATATCCTTATAAATACGCATGCGACTTGATGATTTACCTCACCAAAAATGAGAATAATAATTGGGTCAATCAGTTCATGAAATTAATAAAAGTTACTAGTCTAATAAATGGAAATGGATAATAATTTAAATTAAAAATTAAACTATATAAGAAATTACTTTAAAATAATTTAAAATTAAAATAAGTATGTAACTTTAAAATTCCCATTTATGTAATTATTATTTATAACTATAATTAATTTAAAAAATTATACATTTGAAAATATTTCATTTATTAATTTTGTCTCCAAGATTAGTTTAAGGTAAAAGACTATTGTAGTCAAGTAACTCTCCCCCACACTTAATATAGCACATAGTCCCCCAAGTGTAATACTAAGGAAAAGGAGGGGGTGTAAGAAAACACATGTGGGCCAGGGGAGGGAGAGTAGTGAAAGGATTAATTCAACATAAGTAAAGTAAAAAAATTATAAAATAATACGCCACTCATGGTGTTCTAAAATAGATGAAAAGAAGTCATAAAGAGATTCCCATGATTCTCCAGAGTACCTATGACTATCGATGAAATGGAAAATGAATTGTGTAGGCATAAAATCTATCACATCATAAATATATCACAAAAGAGATATATATAATGAAACAAGTGTGAAAAACCAGTCAAAGTGTTACCTTAGAGGAGGCACTATCAAAAATAGAGGAACGGGCAGAGGAGAAACTACAATGGAAGATGAAGGATTTCGGCCCTCACTCTCTTTGGTGGGAACAATTTAAATATATCTGGTCATGGAAGTGGAAGGAGAAGCTGGTCCAGTAGTAGATAGGAGCACTGAATCTATGGCCAAATCTATCAGTGGACGCTTTACTATTGAAGGTTGAGGATCCGAGGGAGGCGTTGGTGTTGTGATAAATTGAATGCCCTGGTGCTGAAGAATAAGTTCTATTATACTCTCTATCTTGGATAGTATCTGATTAATGGAATCTTGACATCACTCCATAATATCATGTCAGAGTTCCAAGGTGGCTAAATGGAGGGAAATGGGGAGGTCAACTAAGGTTGTGGGATGAGGTGGGGATGCGGATGGTCTAGAAGAGGAATGAATAGTGGAACAGGAAGTGGTAATGGGTGGGGAATTAACATCTACTGGTGGAGGGGGTGTGTAATGGACTGTACCCTCCTTGTTCAATACTTTTCCAAATTTCTGGTGTATAAGGTATCTTGGGCACCACTGGGGACTCATTAAGGGGTTTACCAAAAAACGCAGTTCACCAAACCGTTCCACCAGAACGGTGGTACCTTGACGGTGGAACCATGACGGTTACACTGTCACGGTCGCACACCGAAATGGTGGCATTGTTTATGGTGTCACACCGAACCAATGGCACCGTTATAGTGGCGTTATGACTCCCGCCCTTTGCTTTTTTCCAGTTTCTCGAGTTTTTTCCAGTTCTGCTTCTACAACTTATCTTTTGACGTAAAAATGTTTTAATACCCATTTTAAAGACATTTATATCTAGTAAAATATTTTTTTAACCCCCAAGTGTAGAGATACCCTTCAGTTATCAAAATCTATGGCCTTTTTACTCATGTCACACATTTTCATGTGCCTTCCAGCTCCACCCATGTTATGTGGTTTCCTCTATTTAGAGGATATACACCAACTCACAGCCGTTATCTCCACCATATTAGAGGATGATTATTAATTAAAAATTAATTCCATTGTGTGTAACCACCCAACTGCATGGTGAAACCACGATCCACCTATTTAGAATTCAATATTTCATATCCCGTAACTTCAGGATTTGGCCTTTTATCACATGGAGTTTTCCTTCTTCCCTGGCCTCTTTCCTTTCCTTGGTGAGTTTGGAGTCCCACTTCTGGAGACGAATCGTGCGCCCATGCCGGAGCCTTTCCTGCTCACTCTTGAATTTCTTCCTCTGCAAGTCGTGCATCCCCAATTCTTGGTGCAAGGAGAAAATCTTGATCCTTGATCATCCAAGTAGGTTTTTTCCTTCATCTCTCTTACTGTGTATCATGCAGGGTGGGTATGATAATGTTTCCTCAGGGCGTAGATGAAACCAAATCTTAACGAAGATAATAAATAAAATTTAAAGAATAAAGGGCATGTTTGATTATGATGTTGTTGTACTCTTTCATATTCGCCTATATGTTGTGAATTTCATAGTCTTATGCCCACTAAAAATAGTGTCCATTAGTGGTCCTTTATTGCATTCTAATGAACCTTTGTTTCTCAGTATAAACTTGTGATTGAATGGTCATAACAAGGAAAATGGTTAATCACCTAAACTCAGATGATTAAATGAATTCCCAATGAATAATAATCCTAGTGTGATCACCCTATTTAACAAAACAGAAGGAAGTAACTTGATAAATGGTGTGGTTAAATTTGAAAATGCTCTTTCTATGTTCTTATAATAAACACTGTTGTTTTTCTTGATGATTGTGGGTGATGTGGATGGGGATTGGATCCCTTATTGTTCAGTTTTTTGTTTTTGGATCTGAAGCCATGGGGGGCCATATTTTGGGGATTATCTTGTTCTCAGTACTTTCATATATCTCATGTATCCCTTTTGTTGTGTTGACATTACAAGAGAACTGGGTGTGAATACTTAAATTTTTGTTTGGTTTTCTCATTCTTTAGTCCAGAGTTGTTTTGACTTTTGGATGTTCTTATTAGTTTCTCGGTAGTGGAGAATTAATTTCTAATGAAACCACTTGAACATGATAACAAGAATGGGTAGTTCTCTAGTTATGGTTGTTATTATTCTGTGCATGAATGAATATTAACGAGGGTGTTTGTGTATGTGCTGGTTTTGGGACCCTTAGGTTTGGATGAGGGCTTGTTTACCTATTTTTATAAATTTAGTTCTTGTGTTTATTATTCTCACCCCACCCAAGTTGATCACTTCATTTCAAACACCCCCATTTCATGGGGGAGGGTGTTTTTTACAACATCCTTATGGGTGTATGGTTATTAGCTCATTTCTGCTCCCTCTCCCGAGTATCCCAAGACTCTTTGGGTAGGTTGTGACGGCATGAAGTCCATTATATCTCAAGACTCTTTGGGCTGGGTATGTTGTTGTGGTTTGCCCAAGTGTGTGCAGACATGTTTGTTTCCCAAGTGTCTTCGGGATAAGGCCCAGGTGTCTTCAGGAATGGCGGTAGTTGTTCTGGCCCAGGTGTCTACAGGAATGGTTGTGGTGGATTAGGTTTCTATGGGTGGGATGTGTTGTTGTGGTGGCCTAGGTATCTGCGGGTGGTATGTGTGGTTGTGGTGGCCCATAAGGTTTTTGTTGGGGTGGTATTGGGACTGCACTAAAAATGGTGGGGGTTTGATTCGTTGGATGTCCTAAATAACCAGTGGGAAAGCGGTGCGTGGTATCGAAATCTTGATGTATTATTACTATTAGCTTACCTAAATTTCATTATTTGGGGAGTGTGTCTTGGTGAGGTTGGCTGGATAGTTTCCTTACTAGGTGTTTAGTTTATCTCTATTTCTCACGGGGCATTAGAATGCCTCCCCACTTGTGTACGAGAACTTTTTCTCTTCCCTACTTATTATACCTGTATACTCACCCTATGTATATAAAACTTCTTTCAGGTTTCCAGGAGGACTTCAAGGATCGTGCGGGGCCATATTAGCTCATAGGTTTTGACAGTTATTGTTGCTATTTTATTTTATTTTGGTACTTTCCTCTTGATTTTTATTTTACCTTGTAGCACTTTATTTTGAGCATGCATATGAGAATGTATTTTTTGGATTTATTTTTACTTTTAGTTTTTGGATTTGTTGGGATTTATCATCTTACCTTTAGATTGTGTTCTATAAAAAGGGTAATTCCTTCCATATTATGTGTGATTCTATACCCTTGGTTATAGTTTCCACTTCGGGGCCTATTGAAGGAGGGACTCATGGGTCATTATCTCTCCTTCAACTTGAATAAGGAATGGTTTGGTAGTTTGATGTCCCTTCCCTCATCTTGGTGAAGGCAGGTCATGACAGGGTGGAACCTGATCAACAACACCATCAGGGGAAGGTGGGTGTTCTCTCACCCCAGTAGGAGTCGGGGTGTCCTACACGAGCACAAATTTTTTACCCCAATGCTTGACCATTCTCATGTGGATAATCATGATGTAGCCCATATGATGAGGAGATCCTAAGTGATCATAAGGGAGAGATGGATCAAACACCCCCAAACGGTTTGCCAACCGAGTTTCATAGAAACCACCCTTCAGTTTTAACTAATGGCCATGGATCATGGAGTGGAAATAGGGGGAAGTAAAATATGAGAGGTCAGGGTATTTGTGTTGAAAAATTCATTTAAGGATATCTATATCACGTCCATACATGACACCCATGTCCTCATGACATGGAAAAAGGATGGTGTTGAAGCACAGATGGATGAAACGAAGGGGAGGGGAAGTGATTAGAGTGCTCTTATGAGAAATGGGGGTGTATCTGTGGTTAGTCCAAACAAGTTCCTTCCACATGGAAATAAGATCAGAGTGCTCGGGGCAGGTGAGGGTGGAAATAGGGATTGAGGTGGTTGGATGGGGGTAAAATCCGCACCCTTGACCAAACTCCACTATAGTCAATGTAAAGTGAAATCTTCCCAACCTGAATCATACTAGAGTAGAGGTATTAGTGGGTGTCTAGCGGTATGCAGGCCCATTAAACTTTAAAGTAGTATCAAACTCTAAAAGTAAATCTTGAAATGTTGGAGTGCTAACCTGGAGGATTTCGATCAGCTATGTGTTCCTATGGATCTCCTCAATAACATCCCAAACGAACAGATTCTATAGAACTGTGATATCCAATAACTCCACTCTCAGATGTGTCGTGCATTGGGAAACTTCCTGTATCCACTCTTCTATAGGATGTCTTTGATCTAAAACTAGTTAGGGATGTGGCTGAGGTTGGGCTGCTACAGGCACTAGCTATGCAGGAGCAGTAGCTTCTGAGGAAGAGAGGCATGCTAAAGTGGTTAAAGGAGGAGGTACATCATCTATAATGGAGGATGGTGTCTCCATGGTGGTGTTGGGAGGAGCAGTGGATGTCGTAGCTGATGTTGATGTCGTGTCAATGGTGTAAGTAGGGTCTTTTGTAGTCATGGATGGATCAGATGGTGTCATTTTGGTGGAAGAGATGATTTATTGGTTCCCTCAGTAATGGATAAAGGGTTCATTATGTCTTTTATACCACTAGATGATGTGGAGGTGTGTGCTGATAGAAGAGGCGGTAATGTTGCCAAGGTTGGCGGCTGAGAGGTTGTGATACTAAGATAAGCATGTGTGTCAACTATCATCATATTCTAGAAATTCCATTGATGATGATTTTCCAAAAGTGATGGTGTTCAATATGGGGTAGTTAATAAAATTTAATTTTTTATTATTATAATGTTTTTTAGGTTAAAATAAATATTCAATGTTTATAGAAATTGGGAATTTTCATGTTTCAAAATTGGGTATTATTTTGATTAAAATTATGAATTTGATTTACTTTATTTAAATTTGATAGAAAATAATTACATTGATTTTAATTAATGTATTAATTTATATTTATTATAAAAATATATTGATCCTCACTTTTACATTTATGTATTTGTTAGATGATGATTAAGGAGTCATTTTGGATCGCAACTAAAGTAACTACCTGTGTAAAACATTTATAAACACAACTAGCCCATGACTCCAATTAACCACCATCCTATCATATACATAGATCTAAATTAAAATAAAACTCATATCCCATTTAATCCATTAAAATTTAGTAAATTCATTATTTTATCTTCCAATACTAAACCCTTAAAGTATGCAAAAAGAGAAGCACATGTACCCAAGAATGACATTAGTCTGTCCCAATCAAATGAGCCCAGTATTTAGTATAATTTAATAGAAACCATAAAACCATATAGATCTATCCCTCCAACTATTTGAGCCCTATAATTATACTATCTGAGAATATAAATTCACCCTTATGATGTATGGTGAATAATTTAGTTCAATCATTATACAAGTAATTAACTAATCGATTTCTTATATAGTAATGTTTGAGGAAAATGAGGATTTTAATTTTATTATTTGGATGTGATATTCAAGAAACCCTTGTTAACCAATTTCAATATTACTACAAATAATTAATGCATGAATTATTGGTCCTTCTCAAATATGTAGTGAATATTATGCCTAATGTTGATTATGATACATGTTCATGTCCAATCGATTCTATTTGAGATGGAAAAATGAATTGAATGTGAGTCATTCCATAGATGTAGATGTCACCCATGCTTAATTATTAGGGTATAAATGAGTGAATTATGTGATTCAATCATATAGGGTTGAAAAATATTCTATTAATTTTTATTAGTGTGAATTTTTTTGGATGTTGTAGGGATGTACTTTAAGAAAAAATAGGGTGTTTGGTTTGAAAAAACTGAGATTCAAGATATCCTAATTATTAAATAGTTTTTTTTTCATTTTTATTTTCTCTTTCCATTATAGTTATATTCCTGATGTGTGGAACCACCTACATGATCTCATTGATCAGAAAGAGGGGGGTGAATCAGTTATCTTGGTTCTTATTAAGTTTTTTATGAAACAACATTCACCACTAGTTAGGAAGTGTAATGTTTGATATCTACACACGTTAAAATACACACACAAAAAAAGAGTATAAAAATTTATAAGGTTAACCTCTCAATGTTAGAAATATAATCCTTGGTGTGTTTTGGAACTCATTGAAATCACACTGCCCACTAGAATACTCTTATGAGTAAAAATAAGGAGGGTATAACCTTAAAAATCATGTTTTCCTATATATTGAATATAATTTGGTGCATCTTACACAAAATTTCTTCCCAAACTATGCAATGATAAATATTTAATATAAAAACTGACATTTCTTCTTCCTATAGACTGATATATAGTTATTGTGCATGATAAAAAAATTCCTCTTCTATTCTTGTACAACATAAATACCTCTCTTCAATTTTCATTCAAAGCACTACATGAATAAATTTTACTATCTGAAAATATTTCAATCATGAAATAGTTATTTAGGATATGTATATGGTTGTGGAAACTTCCTCTTACCCTGTCTCTACTATAAACATCACATCCAACTCTCTTGATATATTTATCATTGTTTTCAAAATAATATACTCTTTATTATTCTTCAGTGAGTGTATTTTAATAGAATACTACATAAATAATATTCTATAACATCCTTCTTATTCTCAATTATCCCTCCTATAATAATACAGTTATAAAGTATAAAAACTGGGATTCACCAAAAGAATCAGATATCTATCTTCAAAAACTCTCTCTACTCATATTTATGAATGATACAATAATCACATACAATAATTGTCACATAAATGAATATAAATACAATTAATATATTATTTTATTACTTATATCCATTTAAAATTATAAATTTCCCCTTAAATATCTTTATATATTCTCATGGAACAATTAGTTTAATTTTTTTTATGGATCTCTTGAATAGAAGCTTGAATTGCAACCCTGATTGTGATGTTTATTCTTAGTGAATAGCACATCACTTTTCATTATCTAGATAATTTTTTATGATCATTTTAATGAGATTAAAATCAATATTAATCAACCATGTCATACTAGGAATAATTCCTAACATTTTATTTCCTCTCTACTTTAATTCGGGTTGAACCTAAAAATATTCTAAGTTTAGATCCACCATCACAAAGTTTGGATGACCTTTACAAAAATGGAATTTTTTTCTTAAAATGGAATGTAATTAGCATCAAATGACCTTTATATAGGTACTGATTACATTTACATGGGTCTCTATGTCCCTTACATATCTATTTGATTCTTTGGGGAACCTTTTTTTACCATTGGACTTTCCCAAATTTCATAGATTTTCACAATGACAAATTAACCTTAATTAGTCAATGTAATCTCCATATAACCTTTATGAAACAAAAAAAATTATATTTTCCTTTATACAGAGTCTTTAATGACCTTTACATAGATAATTGGTGAACTTTACATAGGTGAAATGTCTTTATAGTACCTTTACTTGTGTAGTGTAACCATTATTCAAAACAATCTTTTAAAATAGATAATATCATGGTCTATACCATTTTGACTTCCCATTTTATCACCAAAGACACCATTTTTTGGGATGTGAATCCTTTTTCATAGCATTCAAAGCAAAAATAACTTGATGTTTGAGCATCATAATTATGTTAATCAGAATTTAGGTCAGTAACTGATGGTTGGTCTTTATGTAAAGGCTACAGAACTTCATCTATCAATCATCAGTAGGTTTCCTCAAATGGTAGTAGGTCCATTGAAAGTTTATATATAGTGATGATTTCATTATAGATCCCTAAGAGGTCCATAAGTTCAGTAAAGTGTACGGGTCGCTGATTTGGTAGCCTTTAATAGGTGTTCATGTATTTTGACATAGTTTTCATGAGATAATGGTTAATGTGTTTGATCAGTTTTTCATAGTATTTAATTACATGGGACCTCTAGTGAAACCTGTGAGAGAATAAAAGTAAAAAAAGTGAAAATTTGGTGTAACTAATAAATTATTAAAGATATTAGAAGTTTGTAAGGATTAATTTTATTTGTAAACTATTTTCACCTATGATATTCTAGTTATAATAAGATCAAGAATAAATTTGTTGTCTCCCATGAACGTAGGACACAGTCTGAAGCACATTAAACTTTGTATTATTTCTCATCTTTCCTATATTTTTATTAAATATTTTAACATTAAATTTATTTCTAGTTATTTGATTAAATTTACTAAGTTTATTGTGTGAGGTGAGTATGGTGCTATGAATATCTAATTCTGAAACACTCAGCCAAGGGGAAATTATGTAAAATCCTAAAACCTATGCTCCTAGATTCAATTATAAAAAAAATTCTCACATTTCTAACATTAATGCCAATAAATTTGGCCCAATTTAAACTATCCAAAACTTAAAAACCAAATGTAAATATTATATAACTTTCATACTGAATGATATTTTATGTTTAGTGTCTTAGATAAAAAATACAAGCTCTTATATATCTTGGGAAAATAGAAAACTTTTTCATAAAAAATTATATTATCCCACAAAATTTTTTCATGCCTAGAACCCTTATTAGATATACCCTACTTAAAAAATTTCTTCACAACCTAGGGAAAGGAAACATAAGAAAAGGGTGATCTTGGATGCTTAGTAAGGGTAAACAAAAGAGATATCATTGATTATATATGAATAACATGAGAATAAGGGCATAATAACATGAAATTAACCTTTTAAATTTATAACATGCATATCATAGATCAAAATATTGAGTCATGGAATAAATATTGGAATATCATAATATATGAATCATAAAGTAACATGATTCATGAGAGAATAAAATTGGCATAAGATGCAGAATTTTGGCACACACATAATCATAGAAAATCACTTTTTTAGTAGTTAAGGATTTTTTTCCTAGAAAATCATAGTGGAATGATATAACTCTGAAATCCATAATATTAGTCTAGGTTTACTCTTAATACAATCATAGTGTAATGGGTTAAATACCCAAATCATCATAGAAGTTAAGGTACACTCGTAAGACTGTCATGGTGGACATAGTCCCTTACTAAACTGGGTTCACTCCCCATTCCAGTCTTGTTTCTCTCATGAGATATCAATTATTACCCAATACATTAGAGGGAGATATAGGTCCCATATGTCATATAATGAAAACCATACATATGTTTCCTATAGGATAAAAAATCATTTATTATATCTGAACTCATGAAAACAAACAAATTTCATCAAAGTATAACCCGTGGGATGGTAATGGGTTTTATAAATACCCTATCATCATAAACATAAACCATTCATAGAATGAATAAGGATGGTATCATTATATCATACCCACATTAAATATTAAGTTACAAAATTGTATTTCATCTTAGATGGAAATTTATTTTTAAATATCATATAGAATAATTCTTGAGGTAAATAAATATTCCATTTTGAAATCATTTCTCTTTTTAAAAAGTTCTGCACTTATAAATGAAAACATTTTCTTTTAAAATAAACTTGTAAACATATAAAGTAATCTTCAAATAATTTTTGTTTTATGACTTAGGTAAAATTCAAAAATGTCGTATAAGTTAAAAAAATATCCTTCTATATTGTTTCATAAAAATTCACACAGTCACTCATTTTGAAAATGAAAAAAACATTCCTTTTAAACCATTTTGTAAAACTTCAAACAGGGGTAAAAATTAATTTAAATATTTTTTGGAGAATAAGAAAAAAACATTTGAAAAAAAATTTAGAGAACATGTACATGTAATAGAAATATTCCACAGTATAGACTTAAACATAAACAATCTTGAAAAATTATGAGATTGTGAAATAAACCTTTACCACTTTGGTAACTTTTCAATTATAATCCACATGCAATAAATAACATCAGATGGAAATTTAAATCCCATAATTTTTATGATAATAAGAATAAAATATATTCATTGGTATTTTATACACCACATAAAATATACAAGTAGTGTATAAGGCATGTGACCCACAGAAATAAAAGTGAGATGAAAATCCATTAACTCATTCTTCCATTTAGTTAAACAGGCTTTATACTCCTATATAATGGTTTTAAACAGGTTATTAATTTTTAATAGAAACATATTTATATTTATAATATCATATATAATCATATTATAGAATCTTATCACCATTTTGTTAATAATATTTCCTTATTACCCATGTTTCGGGTGTTAACTGTTTCATTTTCTCGTGCATATTTTGTTATATAAGTTCTAATTATTATGCATAGAATATTTTTCAATAATATTTAGAATATTATTTATGGTGTAAATGTCATATATATTAAATATATATATATATATATATTTCAATTCATCTATAAAAACATATATAGAAAAATTAGTAACATCGTTCATGGATAAGGTAGATTGTATATTTGCATGAACGTTGTATTATTTTTTTCAATGGATGGAAAAAAAGAATAGTAAGGATAAATTAAAATTTGAAGAACAATTATTATGTTATATATATCATATATATTATTCATTTCTATATTTATAACTATCCAAGTAAAGTGGTGATGAAAAACGAATTATACTTCAATGTGGTGATGGTAATCTATACGTACACATGAGTGATGTTTTTGCTTTCCATAGGATGGAAACTATCACGACCTGTCCTCAGGACCCGTGTCGTGACTACACCAAGCCCGCCTTCTATAGGCCAGGGGCTGGCGACTAGCACCAAAGGCGTAAATCCCGATAACAGGGAAGGCATTGCCTTTATAAAAGTAAATAAAACACCACAGAGTACAAGCGGAAGTAAAACACTAAGTACAAAAGAAAGTGCTAAAAAGTAAATGGGCCAGAATACAAATCCAACTGAAAGTAAAACTACAACTGAACAAAGTACAACAGAAAAAGACAACGGCTGGAGGGATGGAAGCGGCTCCTGGGTCGTCCTCCTCAGATCCTACCTGAAGGGTAGGTACAGATGGCGCAGCTCCTGGATCGTCCACCACAGATCCTACCTGAAGGGTAGGTACAGATAGCCTCCACAACGCCCCCGCCCATCAACCTCCTCTGAGTTTCGTCTCGCCGTGAAGTCCACCTCTGGATACTGACTCGTCGTGTAGTCCACCTCCGGGTACCGTCCAGTCCTCGAACACTCAGCCTCCGTCAGCACTGCCCGTCGTCTACAACCAACACAACGAGGTGCAGGCATAGCCCGTGAAGGGGTGAGTATAACGATACTCAATAGGGACCCCGAGACCCTCAAGGTCTCACTAAAACCAACAAGGATAACCACAAAGAACATCTCAACAGATAACCTCTACTTAGGTATATGCCCATACATATACCTAAGTTATCAAGTAACCCAGCTCAATCCTGAGGAAGCACAAGGATTGTGAAATCAATGGATAACCACTACCCAGGTATATGCCCATATATATACCTAAGTTATCAAGTAACCCATCTCAATCATGAGGAAACACAAAGGTCGTAGACTCAACTCAAACCAGGATTTTCATTATCGAAACCGTAACTGCTGAAGAGCTCCGTCTCTGGAGTGTATAGTGGTCCTGTCACGACTCCGAGGTACTGCTCACTAACCTAAGACTGCTGAGGTACTCCTCCTGTCGAGTACCGCGGGCCAGCCACCCAAACACAGTATTTCTTCCCACCGAGGTATGTCACCCAAACACAGTAGTGCACACCCCCTAGTAGCCTGCTGAGGTACTCTCCGGACGAGTACCGCGGGTCTGCACTGTCACACAGGTTGTGCTCCGTCCTCCATGGTTCTGCACCTCACAAAGTAGTGCTCCGTCCACTAGGCTAGTCGACTCACTCCAAGTCGAGTTGGTCAAGCAGTCGTCAGGTCTCAGTCGGCTACACGGTCTTCATACTCCGCACGCTCGTCTCTGGGAGGGTCTGCTCCAAGAGCTACATATCTATACTCCAAGTATCTCAAATTCCCACGAAGAAGTATCTCAATGGATTGCCTCGTCATAGGGGTCTCAACGCAACAGACGGCCCGTCAATCGGACGCCCGGGCTGTGAGTTATTAGCCTTTTTGTCCCAAGGGCCCGGTTGGTTTCGTGAGCGAACAAATCCCGGACGTATCTCAACTGTACCCCGAACTCTCATAGGATATACTCATAGGGACCGTTTCTCAACGAGATCACCAACGTCGTTGATGGTTCGTCAAACGGACGTCTGGTCTGAAAGATAACAGCTTTTCCGTTCCAAGGGCCCGGTTGGATTTCGGGTGCAATCCAACTCAGCCACTATCCAACAGCAACCAAAACTCGGGTGAAGTATTCCAAAAGTTCCGTCCCATCAAGAGTAATTCAACGAGACAGACGGCGCGTCAATCGGACGCCCGGTCTGTGAGTTATTGGCTTTTTCGTTCCAGGGGTCCGGTTGGTTTCGTGAGCGAACCAACTCGAATGCACTCCGACGGCATCCAAACCTCGAGCATAGTAATCCAAAAGATCCGTCTCACTTAGAGGAAATCACCAAAGTTGACGACACGTCAATCGGACGTCCGTAGCTCAAGATATGAGTGTTTCCGCTCCGAGGGCCCGGTTTGTTTCGTGTCCGAACCAACCCGCCCGAACCCAAAGTGTTCCGAAACTTTGAGTGCGATATACCGAAATGACCGACTCGATCCAAGGATCGCATCGCCACTGACGGCGCGTCGTTTGAAGGCACGTAGCTCAATATACGGGTAAAAGACCGAAAACGGTCCGAAGACGGGGGTCTTGGCCCAGACCGACCCGGCCCAACCCCCCTGGGTCGGCCCGAACCGGGCCGACCCGACCTGGGTCCGGGTCGGACCTGGTTCGGCGCGGCCCGGTCCGGCCAGGGCGCGACCCGGCCGGTCGGGCCGGCCCGACTCGGCTCGATCAAGCGGCCGAGCGAGGGAGCCGCGGGGCGGCGCTGCCCCCACGGAACGGAGGTGTCGCGGCCCACTTGGGGCCACGCTGGAAACAGCGGATGCGGCTTTGCCGCGTCCCGTGTGTGTCGGACCCGCGCGGCCGCGGGTCTGCTGGCCGCCGCAATCGCGGCTTCAGCCGCGACGGCCCTGTTCGGCGGGCCACCGGAGTTGCTCCGGTGGTCCGATTTCCTTCCCGTCAGCGCCAAAGCTCCTCCCGGGTCCCGTTCTTCACTGCGGAAACAACGGATCGTCCCTGCGGCATGTTTTGTCGTTTCCCGCCAATCCACGCATCAACGAAGAACTGCGGAGGGTTGTCGGGCCATGTTTGTTTGGCCCGCACCCTCCGTGTTAGATGATAACAGTCGGGAGAAAAATATTCAACACATAGAAAACATAACAAATAACAATTTTAATAAATTAAAATTGTTCTTATGAAATCGGGTTCTTTGTTTTTAAAGAAACAATCACGGGAAAAAAAATAAATTATTTCACAAACAAACCCCTACAGATTTCCCGCAATCAAGAATACCCATCCCAAACCCAAACTTCCCGTGGATCAACTTAATATTGAGTTGATCCGCGTTCTTTATTTTTAAAAGGAAACATCCGAGGAAAAAGGGTATTATTATCCTCAATTAAAAACCCTACCTCAACGTCATCGAACGAGGTTTCTTCGCGGATTCGGCCGTCGTGGAACAAGAGGATCGTTGCTTTGCGGAAGGGCGTCGCGTCATCGCGGAAAGGCGTCGCGTCGACGATCTCCGAGGGGTAAAGAAAACACACGGATTTAATTTACAAGAATTAAATCCAGGTTAAGTATAACTTTCACAAAGGAAAAATTAAAAGATTCGTAAACCCCCACCTCGAACGGATGTTCGAAGATTTGCTGCGGAAGAAGGAACGTCGCAGAAGAACGTCGCGGGAGGAGAGTCGTCGGTGTCACGTCGTCGATCTCCGGGGGGGTTTGGTGTTCTTCATCGCCCTTCGTCGGAGGCCAGCGTTCTTCACATTCTTCGCATTCTTCGTGAAGGAGGATGAAGATCTTTAGAGATTCTCCAAAGGTTAACACAACAACCAGATAATAAAATAAGTCCTCATCTTATTTTATTATCAACTAAAGAATTTGAAAAACAAAGGTAAGTAACGAACAATTAATTCAAAGAATTAATTGTAAAACTTAACTGCCCAATTAAATAGAGGCGTTAATAAATTAAGGAAATGAGTCGGTTGACTTCGTTTAATAGGGGGTGCGGGTGCGTTTCTTAAGAAGAAAAGAAACGGTTGGGCTCGTGTGGGTCCCACCTCACAAATATCCTACCAAGTGGGTAGGATATTTTGAATTGCACCCTATCCACTTCAACCCAGCTTAAGCAGCTTAAAGTGTCTTTTAAGTGGCTTTAAGTTAAATAAAATAAAGTTTGTCATACCAAATTATTTTATTTCTTAACTTAAAGCCCAAAAATTAAAAACCACACCCGAGCAAACGCAACTCCAGAAGAGGCGTTTCTAAGCAAATACCGGCACTGTGATTCCATCGGTTCCCTCAGCACCGGTTCAAAAGTTAGAAAAACCCGCTCATTCGTTCACTGAACGTACCCGAGCCAAATTCGGAAAATGATTCCAGGCACACCGGGCCTCGGAATCAGGTGTCGTCAGAAACTGCGTTCTTGTAAAATTTCAAAGAAAATTAAGAAAAAAATTTCCTTGAAATTTACGGGTCTTTACAGAAACGAGATGAAGTATTGTTGTATAATAATAATAATAAATAAGTATATTTATGATTTTTTATTTATTAATTTAGGATGGAAAAAACATATTAATAGGAAGTATAATAAAAATAATCTTGAAAGTGTTAGTAAAGACGATTACTTCTTCTTCAGCGGTCTTCCTTTAGATCTCCTCTTAAGGGATCTAGGGTTGGCCTTTTAGAAGGACCATAATATTTAAAACTTGGATAAAGACTTTGAGATGAGTAATTTTTAAGAATGTTTTAAGCTATAAGGCCAAGTTTTATGTGAATAATTGAGGGAGTAGGTACCATTTTATAATTTAGGTCAGGGGAACTTTTGAAATTTCCCAAAAGATTAAAATATAAGAATACTATTCTTAAGAAAAATGCTTATAAATAGCCTATAAATGATTTGAGGATGACATTATAGACCATATATTATTCCATTTTCCCTACTTATTATTTTTATTATTTTTAAATAATTTAATAAAATATTAATCACATAAAATATAATTGTTTTCAATTTTGATATTATTCATTACATTGACTTTAAAAACATCAAGAAAATGGGTAAATCCAAACAAAAGCTATATTATTATATCCTAAACATGTCATGGTCATATAGATAATTCTTTTATCATATTAAATATCTCAAATTATATTATATTTAAATTTTTTCATATCATTTACTTGATTTTTCTCTTAATTATATTAATAATGTATTAGTGTTTCACAACTATATAAGGTAATTATATAATTTATAAAAATTATAAATAAATTAATATCATAAAAATAAATTTATTATGATCAAAATATCAATTTATGTTTATTAAATTTTATTTTAACTCACATATATATCATGACAACACATCTAATGTGTTATTTGGACTTTTTTGGCATTAAACAAGCATTGCACAAGAATTTAGATATCACAGTTGTTATAAAAATATAAAATTGGTGTATAGAAATAAAAATAATTAATAATACTTAATATTTAATATACAAGTCAATAAAAAAATATCTCATCCCTATTATTTTTTTAAGATAAATTTTTTTTACTTTTTCAGTGTTGTGCAGGATCTTCATCGGCACTAAAAATGATTTTCATATTTATTATAGAATAAATTATAAAACCAATGTTTTCAATTATTTTTTAATTATATTTATATTATTTGATCATAATTTATTCAATCCATAAGTTTCATACATTTTTATTTTATTTCTATGCTATGTTGTCATCATAAAAGATATTGTATTTCATAAAAACATTACTTTTACTATTCACTAAAAATTTAATCTCTTTAGAAAAATATAAAAAACTCATCTTATGAAAAATTTGGATTTCTAAATCCAAAAACAAATCTCATTAAATTAAATTTAATTAATATTATTGGTATAAATTAAGTTTTAAATAAGTGCGAAAAATGTGACGAAAGCTTCTTTTTAGAAAAATACAATTTTTCTTAAAAATGCCTATTTATGTATAAAAATTATTTTATACCAAAGTAAAATATAAAATTAATTAAAATTAAAATAATTGAATTATTTTTAATATTATATATCTAATTTTTATTTAAAACTATTTTATAATAAAAATTATCTTCCCAAATTTTTTGAATTATAAATACAGCTTTCAATAAAAAATGGTATTTTTTATTATTCACTGGAAAATTAATATTTTCAAGAAAATCTGAAAATATCACCCTAGGATAATTTTCATATGATGATTTCAAAAATTATTGTATTTTTATATAATAAAATTTATATAATTTCTAAAAATTGATTATAATATTCACACATAAGAAGCAAGGAAACCAAATTTTAAAGAAAATGTGTTTCTAAAGCATAAAATAACTTTACTAAAAATTGAGTACATATTTCATAATAATTAATCAATATATTTTTATTGAGTTATTTCCTTATATATATATATATCATAATTCAGTTAATACTATTCATATCCTCCAATTTAATGAAAATGTTATAACGGTTATATTTAAATAATAAAATTTTGGAGTTCATTTAGGCTCAGTGTTGTGGACAACGTAAGTGCTCTAACATAGTATTATTTTAAAATATTATAGTGTTACATCCCCCCCCCATTAATAAATTAGTTCCCCATAATTTGAACTTGGTCTTGGTAACCAGTTTTTGACTTTTTAAAATACCTTTGTTGAAATCTCACATCATAAAAAGGGTTAATAAAATATCCATTTGAAAAGAGAGAAATAGAAGTAAGAAGGTAATATAGAATAAAAGATACTAGGTTTCCATTAAGTAAAAATTGGTGGGAAGTGAAAACAGGGATACGTAATATAAAACTAGTACCCAAGGACTAATAGATAGGGATAAATAACATGATCATGATAAACTTAACCATCAAAAAAATTGTAATTATATGATGGTTTAAAATCTCATTTATTTCCAGGAAAGAAAAATAATGGATAATGTTTTCATTTCATTATCATTTTTCTTAGAGTTGAGTAATTACTTTACCTCCTTATCTAATAACATGAGGAAATATACTTACATGACAAGTTGAGTTTCATCCTTTAATTAATTTGCACCAAAATCTCAAATTTTTTTCTAAATGATGAGTATTTAAAATGAATTTTCCATGCATGAATAACTAAAATCAATATAAAATGGATTTATAATCCAAAAAAGAAGAAAAATATATTCCTAAAATCTTTAGGATTTAAAAAAATGGTTATCATATTATAATATGATTCTTGAAAATAATAAGCCTTCATATGAGGAAAGAAACTTTAATCTCAAAAATTCAATAGTAATACAACAAGTTTAACTTAGATCATTAAATAAATAATTATCCTTACAATTCCTCAAAATATTTCAATATAAGTTTGAAACCCAAAAACCATATGGATTTTATCACATCATCTTTGAAGATAAATTTAGTATTTATCACCGATAACGTAAATTCCCTAAATATATAATCTCTAAAATACACTAACAATTTCCATAAATAACTTGAATCACCATAACTCCACAATAAAATCATATATGCCTTTAAGATACAAGTCATCCATTATTCCTCAAATAAAATTCTATAATATTATATTTTCCTTAATCATATAGGGTTCCCAAAATAGTTAACATCTTCCAAAATAACATTAATCACCTAACACCTAATCAATTTTTAATCTCATGGTCATCAATATGATAAAACATGTGTTCCAAAAACGAACTTAGTTATTATCTGTCATATAGTTTAAACAAATAGAAATAATGTCATATTAATTAAGATATCATGTAGGCTAGTGATAGGTGATTCACCCTTATCACCCTTCGGTTGTGGGTTCAAGCCTCATTGCCTTTTGAGATGCGATGAGTTTTCACCAGACTTGTGGGTTGTCATTTTACTAAAACTATATTAATATAATTCCAATAACATTCCCAAAATATGATGAAAATACTAAAAAAATGTAATAACCCATAAATACCTCAAAATTAGAGATCTTATAAACCTTAAAGTATACCAATACCTTTTGACATAAGGCCACAAAAATTAAATAAATTCTTCCTCAAATAATACTTTATGTTAAACCTAAATATCACATATACTTATCCGAAAATATCATTGGCCTCCTTAAAATTCTATCAATTAGAACCTAAATAGGGATTTATAAGACACAAAACATATGTTCATCCTAAAACTTATATACCCATGATGGTATCTTAAAATATTAAGATAACATCTCATGAAAACTTCATAATCTCTAAATTTTTCTAAACTGACCTCTGATACCAACTGTAACAGCCCAGAACCTACGCTCCTGGATTTGATGCAAAAAACATAATCCTTTCATTTATGTATTTCATAACAATAAATGTGACCCAATTTAAACCCTTTAAAACTTAAAAAATAAAATAAATATTTAATCACTTTCATACTAAATGATCTTTTAGGTTTAGAGTTTTATAGAATTAGTACAAAATCTAAAATATCTTGGAAAAATAAACAACTTCCTTAAAAAATCTATATCATCCCACCAAATTTATTCATGTATAGCACCCTTCTTATATATACCCTACTTAAAACCATTCTTCATAACCTAGTTAAATTAAACATAATAAAAGGTTGATCTTAGATTCTTAATAAGGGTAAATAAAAAATATTTCAATGACTACATAAGAATAACATGAGTATAAGGGAATAATGACATGAACTTAACCTTTAAAAATTATACCCTACATACCATAGATCAAAATCCTGATTCATAGAATAGATCTTGGTAGCTCATAAGATATGAATCATAAATGAACATGAGTCATGAGATAATACCATTGGCATAAGGCATGGAATTATGGAATGCACATATGAATTGAAAATCATTACCTTAATAGTGAAGGATTTTTTCCTAGACTATCATAGTGGAATGGTTTCACTCCCCAAATCATCATAGTACACAAGATTAAATCCCAAGACTATTATAGTGTAATGGTTTCCTCCCCAATATATCGTATTATTCAAGATTCACTCACAAGAATATCATGGTGGACAAGGTCACTTACTGATCTCAGTTCACTCCCCATTATAGTTCAGTTTATCTCATGAGATATCATTATTTACACAATTAATTGGAGAAATACATAGGTCCCGAACAAAAAATAATGAAAACCATACATATGTGTTCAATAGGATCAAAATTCATTTATCATATTATAAATCATGAAAAGAGATTAATTCCATCAAATTATAAACCATGGAAAGGTAACGGGTTGTATAAACACCATGTCCTCATAAACATAAACCATACCTATAATGAATCAAGATGGTGTCCTTGAGTCATATCCATATTAAATATTAATTAACATCAAAGGATGTCATCTTAGATGGAAAATTATTTTTAAGCATCACTTGGAGTAATTCTTGAGGTAAATAAATTTTCTATTTTAAAATCATTTTCCTTTTTAGAAAGGTTTGAACATATAATTAAAAATTATATCATTAAAAATAAACATTTAAACTTATAAAGTAAGATTAAAATAATTGATTTATCATTATGTAGGAAACATCTAATCATTACTTATAAGTAAAAAACGTTCCCTCTGTATTTTTTTGGAAAAAGTCACATGGTACCTCATTTGGAAAATGAGAAAAAAATCCTTCTAAACTATTTTTGTAAAAATTAAAACATGGGTAAAGGTTACATAAAAAAATTATAGGATAATAAAAATAACTTTTTTTAAACATTTTCAAAAAATATGGATATAGAAGACAAATATTCCCTAATGGAGAATTAAACATAATTAATCCCAAATAATGATGAGATTGTGAAATAAACCCATACCACATTGGAAAATTTTAAATCATAATATTTATGAAAGAAATAACTTAATATGGACATTAATATCCCATAATTTTCATGATAAGAATCATAAAATACATTCATAGAACATGCATACATCCCATAAAGGAAACAAGTAGTGTATAAGGCATGTATCCCACAAAAATAAAAGTGAGATGAAAATCCCTTACCCTATTCTTACTTTTAGTTGAATATAATTTTTCATCCTATATAATAGTTATAAAAATGTTATTAATTTATACCATAACAATATTCATGTTTATAATATCATATATTATACTCTTATATCATCTTATCACCTTTTTAAATAACATTTCCTTAGTACCCTTATTTTAGGTGTTCACTGTTTCATTTTCACATGCAAATTTTATAATGTAAGTTCCTATTATTGTGCATAGGAAATAGTTACATAATCTAAAAAATATTATTTATGGTGAAAATATAATATATTATATATATATATATATATTCATCCATAAATATTTATATAGATAAACTATTTACATGGTTCATGGATATGGTAAGTCGTACGTACGCATGAACATTGTTTTCATTTTTTTCAATAGATGGAAAAAAGAATATGAACAAAAATTAACCTTTAAAGAATAATTACTATTTAATATATATCATATTTATTTATTATTTCCATATTTATAACCATACAATAAAATTTGTTATCAAAAATGAATTACACCGCTACGTGGAGACTGTAAGCCACATGCATGCACAAGCGATGTCTTCACTTTTCATAAGATGGAAATGAGATAGAATATTGTTGTACCATAATTATAATAACATCTCAGTTTATTTATGATATTGGATTTATTAATTTAGTTTAGAAACAACACATGAATAAAAAGTATAAGAATAAATAAACTTGAAAGAGAAGTTAAGACGATTACCTCTTCTTCAGCAGACTTCCCGTAGATATCTTCTTAAGGGTTCTAAGGTTGGTCTTTTGGAAGAAACATAACCTCTAGAACATGTATAATAATGTTTAGAATATTAATGGGGATAAAGTTTTTGACAAATAAGACTCAATTTTTTGTGAATAAGTGAGGGAAGAGGTTCCCTTTTATAATTAAGGTTAGGAGCACTTTTGAAATTTCTCAAAACATTAAAATATTAAAAGACTACCCTAAAGAAAAATGATTTAAATGGACTATAAATTAATATTGGATAAAATTTTAGACCATATATTATCCCCTTTGTTCTTATTTATGATATATATGATTTTTAATTATTTTAATAAAATATTAATCCCATAAAATATCATTATTGTCAATTTTGATACTATTCATTAATTTGACTTTAAAAACATCAAGAAAATACATAAAAGTCAAGAAAAAATTATTATATCATAAAAATTTCATGTTCGTGTATATAATTCACATATAAACATAAATATCTCTAATTTTTTCAATTTTAATATCTTTATTATCATTTATTTTATTTTTTTGTTAATTAAATTATTATTGTATTAGTGTTGCACAAGAATATAAGGTAATTATGTAATTTTTAAAAATTATAAATAAATATATATTAGTAAAATAAGTTTATTATGATCCAAATTTACATTTCTATTAATTTAATATATTTTTTAACACACATCTATATCATAACAACACAATTCATGTGTTATTTTGATTTTCCTGGCCTTACATGGGCACTAGAAAAATAATTTCTAAAAACAACTAGTTATATAAATCTAAAATTAATATATGACCATAAAAATCAAAAATAATACTTAATATTTAATATCCAAGTAGATAAAATACTTATCTCATCCGAATTATTATTTTTAAGATATAAAATTTTACTTTTCTAAAGTTGCACAGGCTTTGCATCATCCCAAAAAATTATTTTCATATTTATTATGGAATAAATCTTAATCTATATGTTTTCAATAATTTTTTAATTATATTTATAATATTTTATTATAATTTATTCATTCCATAAGTTCCTAAAAAATATACTATGTCTATGTCTTGGAATTATCATAAAAGATATCATATTTCATAGAAACAGTATTTTTTTATATTTCAATTAAAAATTTAATCTCTTCATAAAAATGTAAAACAAATCATCCTAGGATAAATTTGTATTGCTGAATCAAAAAATAAATTCCATTTCCTAAAATAAAATAACTATAATTTAAATAAATTAATTTTAAATTAAGTGTGTAAAACGTGATGAAAACTTTATTTTAGAAAAAATACATTTTTTCTTAAGAATGTCTATTTCTGTATAGAAATAATTTTATAAAAAAATAAATTATAAAATCAATTAAAATAAACCTAATTTAATTATTATTAATATAATATAACTAAATTTCATTTTAAACCATTTTAAAATAATACTGAACTTTGAAAATTATTGAAACCAAAAAATACAGTTTTCAATAAAAACAGTATTTTCACTATTCATGAGATAATCAATATTTTCAGTAAAAAACTAAAGATATCACCTTATTATAATTTTGGTATTATGATTTCAGAAAATATTTTATTTTTATAAAATAAAATTTATATAAATTCCAAAAATTTATTATAATATTCACTCATAAAAAGCAAGAAAACTCATTTTTGAAGAAAACGTATTTATGAAGCATAAAATAACTTTACTAAAAATTGAGTAGAAATTTCATAATAATTACTCAATGAATTTTTATTTATTAGGTCATTTATATATATATATAAATATATCATAATTCATTTAATACTATTCATATCTTCCATTTTAAGGGATAAGTTATAATAGTCATATTTAAATAAAAATATTTTCTGGTTCGTTTAGGATCAGCGTTGTCTGCAACATAATATTTTTTTAAGGTTAAGGTCGAAGCCTCAATTATTATTAAAGAAAATAAAATACCTCTTTAAACTGGATAGAGGGAGACCCATTACATATTCCGAAGGCCCAGTGGGCTTTTAACCCATTACATGGCCCGTAGGCCCAAATTTTTGACCCAAGGCCCATTCTGTGAATAGTAGTACTCAGTACCTGCCTGGTATAGTGCCACATAGTACCTGATGCTGCTAAAGTACCCTGCTGCTACTACAGTGACCTGTCGCCGCTACAGTGCTCATCGTTTCTATAGTGCCACTACTGCTACATTACGCTATAGTTCTGCTACAGTGCCTGCGCCCCATGGGTGTTACAAATCCAACATATAGAGATTTGACTTTTTTTCTACTCTACTACAAAATATTAATTTCTATTGTATTTATTGATCATACTTCTGGTGTTCTATCGGTTTTATAGGAGATCAATTTTCCAAGATACAGTTCATTGGCTTCTAGGTCCCCAATAATAGGTATAAAATGGTTGATTCTGATCTCAGGGTTTTCACACAATTATCAAAACATGAATCTTATTAGATTGTTCAAATATCTAGATTAATAAATTTTATGGATTTAAATTTTGGCTTCATGAGAATAGATATTGAATAATTTTTAATTCATAAATACTTATAGGTTCCCTTTTCAATAGTGAATCTAGTATTTATGGATAAATATGAAAGGGGCACTTATATAGGAAAACTCTTCTACAGGTAAGAATGACCCTTTAAAGTAATGTTACATTGAAAATTTAGGACCAGAATACTATAAAATATGTTATAAAGGGTTTTCATACATATATGAAAAATCAAAATCCCTAAATGAAGTCTTCTTATTACAACGACTATTTGGTTTAAGTTTGAAAAAAGCAAAACTAGTGGGAGATCATGTGAATGAATTAAATGTGATTTATGGGTAGATACAATCATTAAAGGTAACTTTTACTAATGATATATGGACATTGATACTCTTATATTTACTTTTGTAGTGTTGGTATGCAATAGTTACTGCAGTTAGAAAATCTAGTAGAAAAGACGATCTAGTGTTTGATGATATCAAGAATCGGATACTCAATGGAGAACATTGGTTACGGGATGTTTAGGAAAGTTATAGTAGTATGTTTATTACCAATGGAATCAATAGGTTACCCCATCAAAAGTAGGTTTATCATAAGAATCTTTTGATATATAAATATAAAGAAATTAAATGTGAGAATAGCTAAGGAAATTAATATGGTCCTAGTCTAACCTACTGAAAATGTGGTTAGAAACTATATATCAAGAATGATTACAAAATTTCAAAATAAAAAACCATAAATACATCCACCGCTAATAGAAGCTTAGGTGTTTGACTCTATGGAATATTTCCATTTAACTATAGATCGAATATTCTTATAAGACTATGTATCTAGGAATTTTTGTAAAGCATGTCTAAAAGATGGTGAATCTCTAGAAGTTTTTGGGAAAGGATACATCAATATCTAAATGAGGAATGGAAGGTTATTAAAACTATTGTAAGTTTTCCATATCTTTATACATAGTAGGAATTTTATTTCCTTTAGAAAATTGTATGATGTTAGTAATGGAACTAGATTTTAAGGTGGGTTATGGAAGGTTACCCAGGGATCCTTGGTGATTTCAAAAGGTGTAAAAGATATTACCATTCACATGAATATAAATTTATACGTGAGTTTAGTTTTCAAAATTATAACTTCCAGTGATCCGAAATTAAGGAAATATATGTTTGGTCACCTTAGTAAAAAGAAAAATAAAGCTCTAAATTTTAATTGAATACTAAATATTGATCTTGTGGAAGTGGGGAAGTACAAAAATTTGTGTTTTGGGAAATGTAAATAGACTATTTTTCAACCTATATAGTCGTAAGCCTAGGGACTAAAAGTTTTATCTTGTAAACTCAGATGTTTGGGGACCTTCCCCTATTCAATCCAACGGTGATTTTCTTTACTTTATAACATTAATTTATGATGATACAAGGAAATATTGGATTTATTTATCGAATAATAATTAAAATTTATTTTAGGATTTGATTTAGTGGAAAGCATTGGCAGAAAGGGAATCTGGTCAGAAGTTGATATGCATACGAACAAAAAATGGTGTTGAGTACTCTAGATGAAACTTATATAGATTTTTAAATAATGGATGAATAAGTAAACATAATATAGTTCCCAAAAATCCATAGCATAATGAAATAACTGAAATGATGAATTAGAATTTGACAAATAAATCCAGAAGTATGAGGTTTTACTCAGGAATTCCTAAGTAAATTTGGGTGAAGGTGCTCAACATGGCAGCTTATCTCACTTACAAAAGTCTATCATCATTATTTGGTTAAGAACTTCTGGTGGAGATATGGTCTGGAAAATGACTAAAATTTCATAATCTTAGAGTCTTTTTGTTTTATAATTTGTATATGTAAATTCTAAGGACCATGAAAAACTTTAATAAAAATATAAAATATATTTCTTCCATGGATATGGAGATGATAATTTTAGAAATTTTTTGTGGGATGGTGAAATAAAATATATCATCAAAAGTAGGGATATTTTTTTGATGAAAATTATATGTTTAATGGATATAACTTGGTGGATAAGGAAGTTGAATGAGGATTAACTACTGAAATCTAGGTTGACTTCATTATTGGTAGTATATAAAAACAGGAGAACTTATAAGTATGAGTTGAAGTTACTGGAAGTCTTGATGTGAGACCATCAAAAATACAAGAAATTTCAAGAGAAACTGAATCTCGAGTGAGATAACTACATTTAAATTCCTTGGAAGTATGCATGCTAGATATTCAAGTACCATTAGAAAGAGAATATCTTAGCATCTTAAAGCATGTAATTTAGTTAAAGAGGTAAACAAAAATTAGGATACCAGTTCATATCTATGTGGATTATATGAAGTTTCTAATCCTAAAAGTTTCAAGAGAACATGAAAATTTAGTGTAGGTATCTTTTATTAGGGACTCTGATCAGTGATATTTACTCAAGAATAAGGATGTGAACTCATTGAAGTTCAAAAAAAACTTTAGAAATGGATGAAGTTTCAAAGGGTAAAAAGGAACTAGATAAAAAGTGTGTTTATTGAATCAAGGAAGAGGATAATGGAAATAAGATATAAAAGGTATGGTTTCTAATGAAGGGTTTTTAATATAATGAATGAGTTTATAAATTGGAAATCTTCTCACCAGTAGTTAAACATTATACTATAATAATAGTGTTAAGCATAGTTTCATCCAAATATATATATCCAGAGTAGGTGGATGTCAAGATATCTTACCTTTATAGTGATTTATAGGAGTATATTTACATGAGACAACTAATATGTGTACTAAAAGTTGGGAATTATAATTAATAATGTAAAAAAAATAAAATCCTATATGGATTGAAGAAAGTTCTTTAATAATAGAATCCAAAATTAAATTCATTTATTTTAAAGAGAGGGTTCAACAAGTGAAATATAGAACATTGATGTTATCAAAAGAAATTTAAAGATGGGACATTCATCATACTGATTTTTTACATAAATGTAATATTAATTATTGGATCGGATGTTTAAAAAATCTAAAAGTTAAAGTGTGATTTGTTCAAAATAATCAAGATAATATCTTGGGTAAGTAAAAAATCAGGGATGAAGATCGAGAGATATAAGAAAACTGGGACTTTTGTTCTATCTCAAAAATATTATGCCTGGATGATCGTAGAAATGTTAGGGTCAGAAAAAAGTAATCCAGTATTAACCCATCTTATGGATCACATCATGTTTTCCAAGACACTAGTGCCATCCACTGAATTTGTGGCCAAGTATAATGATAAAGTGTCAAATGCATCAACGGTCAAAATATTGATATATGTAATGGTTTTAACTTGGCCATACATTTTTCATGTTGTGAGGGTTGTGAGTCAGTATATAGAGAATCTTGGAAAAGATCACTAGGATGCTTCCGATCAGATCCTTTGATATTTGAAAAGATTATAATGTCAAGCTCTTTTCATTTTGGATAAAGATCCATTAGAAGTGTTTGTGGACTCTAAATTCACTGGGTATTCAGAAACTCGAAAATGTACAACAGGTTTCATGTTTATATATGATGTAGTTATAGTTAGTTGGATTTAATGACTATATAAGATCATTAAATTGATAACAATGGAACAAAGTATGTAGCTAAAATGGAATCTGAGAAATAAATGGTGTGGTTGAAGATATTTCTATAGGATCCTGGAATGATTCATGATGGGATAGAAATTTACTAGGATAGCCAAAGTGTTATTCACTTAGCTTTAAATATGGTGTTCCATTATCTAATAAAGCATGTGAACCTAATGTAAAATTTCATCAGAAACATTCTATAAAAAAAAGAGATAGAGTTTTATAAGATATAAGTAATCCAAAATTTGATAGACATATTTACTAAGGTAGAAATTCAGGAAAGAATGAGGCAGCATCGAGCCATAGTGAGACTTGGATGAAGGGTGGAAAGGAATGAGGAATGTTTCTAAATGATAAATGTTTGATATTTTTAGATTTTTTCCCATGAAAAATTATTCAAGTGATATATTTCAACACCCTAAAATTTTAAAAGAACAGTATGTTTGATAGTATATACAACATGCAACATTGAGCTTAAACAAACTGTGACATATATTATCATTTAAAAATTATAATTATAACTTAGCCTTTGAATTAGTGAGTATGAATAGTATTAATGACATTATGAAATATATATAAATTTCACACTCAATAAAAAATTATTTAATAATTCTTAGTAAATAAGAACTCAATTTTTACTAAATTCATTTAATTCTTTAAGAATGTGTTTTCTTCAAAAATAGTTTTTATTACTTTGTGTGAGTGAATTCTCTAATTAATTTTTAGAATGATTAAAAAAATTATAAAAAACATATAATTTTTAAATATATAATTTCAAAATTATCTTAGAGAAATTTTTTTAATTTTTTTGAAAATTTTTATTTTTTAAAGAATAGTGAAAAATACTGATTTTTTTTAAATCCATTTTTTTCAATAATTTAACAGGTACCATTTTGTTTTAAAAAAAAATTAAATTAAATTTATCTTTATTATATTGTTAATAAAACAATTAAGTTCATTGGAACCAATTTTATTGTTTAATTTGGTATAAAAACAGATTTATACTTAAAAATACATTTTTCTGAAAAACTGTTTTTCATCATGTTTAGCATATTTAATTTTAAATTAAATTATACTAATTTTGTTAATTTAATTTTATTAAATATATTCCATGTTTTTAATAATCATAACTAACTCTATTTATTATGTCTTACATAATGTTTTATCAATATGAAGAGTAATCAAAGTAAATTTGTGTTACCATAGTAATCGTAAAATGATATAATTAGGGTTAAACTAAAATGATAAGGCTTAAAATTCATTAAACTTCCATCATGTATTTCATTTTATGAGTCTATTTAATTCATATTTATCCAAACTTTGAAAATGTGACATTTTTATATTTATCTTTGATTTTTACCATTATAATATTTTAAGTAATGAAGAATACAAAACATCACTCTCTTGCCTTTAAATTTATATTATATGTTCACATAGGGATAAACGTAAGTTTTTAATAAATATTAAAAATTTATTTTGATCATAATGAAAATATTTTTATTGTGGGAAATTATTTTTAAATTTTAGTGATAAAATAATTACTTTAAATGCTTACAAATCATTGATATAGTGTTTGTGAAAGTAGAAGAAAATTGGAGTAAATGGTTTTAAAAAACATAAAAATAATATTTTTTGGATTAAATATGGTTTCACATGAATTTTAAAGTAAATTATAATTTATTATTTATTTTTAAATGGATTATATTTTAATTCCATTTCTTTCATGTTGTTTTCAATTTCAAATTATGTGTGTAGTTCTTAAAATGACATTAATAGTATTTTATGTTGAATATATTTAATTAAATTTTTTAAAAATAATAAAAGATTAAAATAAGGATGGGAAATGTTTTTAAATTTCATCCCTTGGCCATTTATTTTCATGTTCATAACTTAGAAATAAATTTATAACCCTTTTATATTGAAACAATTGTTATTGCGGATAAGGTTAAAATTGGTTTACATAAGGGGTTAATCCAAAAGATAATGTTTAAAATGATATATAACACTATAACAATTTGATTAGATGATTATATTAATAAAATATAATCATTATATAAGAATTATTATTATTTTTTAACCATTGTTCATGATTGAAACGCATATTATATTATAATATTACGTGTATTTCCAAAAGTGTTCCACCCCTCACTTATAAAATTGAACCTGATATCCACTAATATAAATACATAAAGATCCTTTTGGTTTAGAAAATACCTACAAAAATACATTACTAACATACCTAAAAATTTCCTAGGTACCATATTTTTATCATAAAACCATCCAAGGAAGGATTTAGGTATAAACCTAAAGAGGTTGTCTAAAAAAGAGGTATAGTTCTTAACTAAGCATTTTCATTTTATTTATTCTTACAAATCCTTCAATAATTATTTAAACATGATGAAATAATAACATTGATATATTCCATATACTTATATATTTTTATGTTAATGTAATAACCTCTATACAGATCCTTCTTCCATCAAATAGGAAATGAAATCATCATTCATGTGTAGGGTAGTCTACGACTTCGCAAACCGATGTAATTTGTTTTCCATCACCATCACTCATAGATGGTTATAATTATAGATTTAATGTATATAAAAAATATTCATGAAATTATTATTATTATATAAATATAATATATCTTCTATTTTCTTACCTTTCTATCCATTGAAAAATGATAACGTCGTTCATCCATGTGTTTGGATTTCCACCTCCATGAAGTGATGTGATTCTTTTTTCATCACCACATCACATGGGTGGTATATATAAGTTTATTCAAAGATAACATAGGATATTTAGGATATATTAATCATTATTTAAAGTTAAAATGATACTTAATTTCTTTCCTTCATGCTCTTTGAAAAATGAAAATGTTACTCTTGTGTACGTACGGCTTACTTGCCTGTCTGAATATACCAAAGGCCTTATATTTTTATTTATTTTCAGATAGTCCCCTTTTTAACAAGTTTGATAGAGAACACTTACATGTCTCATAAGTCTAGATTCAAATTTCCCAATTATATTCCCTGAATTCCCAAAGATCGTACTATACTAGAACTACCCCTCCCTAAAATCTACTTCATTGACAGAGCCTAGCTCCCCACCTTATAGGGATGATTGGATAGTATAGTCTCATGAAGATATTTATAGTGTCTAGTATCAATGGTAAATTTAATACCTTGTATTATTTACCAATCCATTTATCTCTACTTTGGTGGTTGCTACTTTCTTGGATTCCTCATATGGGGTCTGCTCTTATATGGTCTGATCTAATCGTTATATGGCATAAATGCCTAGTGGACCGAAGGCCTATGGTGGCCTAAAAGACCTATGGCTTGAAGGCCCAAATCTATGTCTGATAGGCCCCAATCAGGTGAATTTTTTTGAATATAAAGTAACTTCTATAGTATTTCATAAATTCACCCCTACCTAGTTTTGAACATGGGTCTTTTGGATACAGGATTATAGGGTTAACCACTCGAGTGCGATCCCAACTGCACATATAGCTTACCATCTCCATAATTGTAATGTAATTAATTTTTCATATCCATATTTTATGGTTGGGTTTAAATCAATAATTAATGTTTAAACATTATAATTATTTCATGATTACTATTATGTAAATGGTGGACTAATTACCACTTTCACCAGGATCAACATACTAAATCCATCTTGAAATTATGAACTGAACGTCCTCAAAACACCTGAAGTGGAATTAATTGATTAAGTAATTAAATATTCCATTAAAATAAATGAAATGAATGGTTTAATGATAATTTATTAAACCTGTAAAATTATCTAATGAAAATAAACAATTGATATATATTTTTATTATACAGGTCTTAAAGAACATACATAGAAATTCTGGACTTAAGGTAAGGAATTTAATCTTAATTTATGTTCATTAAGTAATATTTCAATTCTATACACATAATTTATTTTATATAGTATATATAAAACCATTTAATATTTTATATAATTAATCTTTCAACTTCATTCAACTTTAAGGTACAATTCGTGTTAATTCCACCAAAGGGTTTTTATTTTGAAGTTACTAAAGTGGTAAGGGTTTTTTAACTCAATTTCATTTCATTTTGACTATCTTATTCCTTTATTATGTGTATATTTATATGTAAATTTTTTAATTTTTTATTTACACTTGATTTATTTTGATTTACATATGTGCACATAATCACTTCATGGATTAATTATCACTTTAAAATTTATGATATTTGTAAGGGTTTTTTATATCTCATTATCATTTTCTTGAGACATGTTATTGAATACACCATGATTCATTTAATAGTTATACTCACGGACCCATGAATTAATTTTGAAATTCACGGGATTTTTATATCTATATCATACCCTTTCTTTCAATGAATTTTTATTTGAAAGTTACCAAATTAGTAAAGGTTTTTTGTTAAAATATCCTTTTTTTATATTTTTTATGTTCAAGGTTCCTTTAGAGAAATCATATTCCCCAGTTTTCTGAAAACATATATATTTTCTTCCCGTGTGATTATGAATGTGTTTTACATGTTTAATTTCTATTTTATCACTGATTTATTAAATAAAAATAAACAATTTTTTTTATAAGTGATGTATATCTTGTATTATCTTTTAGATTGGGAATATTTATATTCCAAATCCATGTTTAAAAAAATCAATAATATTATTTTATAAAAATAAATTATTTACAAAATTTATTTTCCATAACCTTGGAACTTATTTTTAATCATTTTAAAAGAAAATTTTGTAATGTTTTCTGCATGGATCACTTTTTACTTCCGTCATAAATGTTTGAAAAGAATGATTGATTTTAATGTTTATGGAATGAATAGAATCTATTGTTTTCATGACCACTCAATCATTTGAAAATTCCTTTAAAATTTTTCATGGTTCTTTACAAAGAAAACATTTTCTTAAATATTCAATATATTTAGTTTTTAAAGGATATTTTTAAATGGGAAATGGTATTTTCCTCAAGAATTTTTTTAAATATATTTCTATTGTGTTTTTATTCATTATTTAAAAAACCCTTCATTTTTTAATGATATTTTTATAGTATTTTTAATTATTTAGAACTAGGTATATGTTGTAATTATATCTCCCCTATTATTTCTCTATATTTATTATTATTGTTTCAAAGATATTTTCATGGAACCAGTTTCTTTTACATGGGTAAATCAAGCTATGAAAGAACAATCCTTATTATTATGTAGAAAAATGAAATATTTCATGTTTTATGATTATGTTATAGTTCTTGGAAATTTTTTATGATGATGGGTAATCCCAATATATCTCATGATGATGGGTGATACTGATATTTCTCTCTAATTCATTTAGTAAGGAGTTGAAGTAAACCGATTATAGGTTTCTCCTAATAGATTACTAGAATTTACCAAGTAGGTTATTCCATTTGTAAGAGTAATTGTAAGAGTTATATAAAAATTATGTTCCAATATATCAATATGTTTTATATATTGTTTCATCAAGTTCTAATGTATCTATTTCTCAATGATTTTTTTCACATAGCTCATAATTATTGAATTATATGACTCTTATATTATGCTTAGACTTTATTCCATGTTTCATGATTTTTTATTGATTTCTTTATGGGTATTAATTATATTATGTTGTGCTCATGAGCTTTTATTATGTCATCATACCCTTATTATCATCTTATTCTCACTGATTTCATTGAACTGTTAATGCTTATATTTACCCTTACTGGGCATTTGAGCTCACCCATCTTAGGATTGACTTTTCTTGAGGTTAAGAAGAATTATGATTAATGAATTATATCTATAAAGGTTTCATGTATGAATAATTTTATGGGATATGTTTAAGACTAAATGTGGAAGAATTTTTTCCTGAGGTTAAGAAGAATTATGATTAATGAAATCTGAGGGCACCATTGTGTTTATAGAAGAAGTTTTACCTTAGGTGAGGCCTATCATCAACCAATGCAGACCAACTATGAATGATATTTTTTGGACGTAACCATAAATAAAATAATTAAATAAAAATTATTTTATTTTAAAATAGTAAAAAATCATGAGAAGAGACACGGATTGTAAATTGGATACCACAGTTGAGTTCGTAATGTAGTGTTTTCCCTAGGGATGAATTAACTTTAGTCGGAGCGGGTATTCTGTGGAAAAACCTGAAAAGGATGTAATCATCATTAAATAATTTGAAGATAAATTATTTTGTTGGAATAGTGAATTTTTACCTTAAAACATACTTAATCAGAATCCTAGGGTTAGCTATATAACCTTGGTAATGTTGTCGAATCTCTAGGGAGAGTTTGGAGAAAGAATCCTCCCAATCGAATAATGATGAATCAGAGATCGGATCGTGGATCGTCGTGCCAATAAAGTTGGAGGATCTCGTCGAAGAAATCGATGCAACTATTCCTTGTCAATGACCAATCCAAACTCGAGGTAGGATTTTTTATCTCTTTGTGATTTTCTTTCCCTATTATATTCAAACGATGAATACAGACCAACCCATGAACAGGTTGATCTGCAGTTTTTCTGTTCTTGTAGGATGGATAACATCTTGCAGGGTTTGAATGCAGATTAGTTCTATATGTTGATTTGTTCTTTGTGACTTTGCTAACATGAATAAATCAAGGCAGACACAAACAAGTCCAATATCTATTATTTGGGTGTTTGTGTGCTTTATCTCTTCCCCCTTAATCAATTATGTTCTTTGTGTGTTCTTTTCTCCTGAAACCCTTACATGAACAATCGATCGTTGCACCCCAATCTGTGGCACAACAATCCGAGACCAAAGGATTTGACCCCATGATGGCATAGAGGGGGTGCTATAGAATCATGGAATAGTTCAGGAGAAACGGTGGCTTATGGTTGCATTAGGCCATAATGAAAAGCAGGATGCAGGTGGGGCGGCTGGCGGTGAGGGCATGATACGGTCGTGGGGGCCAACTCAGGGGGAGCATGAGGCAGCAACTGGCCACCAGTAAGGCGGTAACAAGCTGCCAGAAAGGTAGCTGATGGAGGAGGTAGTGGTGGCCTCGCAAGGTCTATTCTAGGTGAGAACGGAGGATTATGGGCCACCAGTAGGGCAGCCATTGGTGGAGTTGGAACACGGTTCAGCAGGGACCGTGTGGGAGCCCACGGTAGCAGAGGTTGCAGGCAGTGACCAGGGGGCCACAGCAGGAGGATACGGCAGCGGCAGTAGGATGCGGCTCAAAGCCACATTGAAGGGGTCCAGTGGTGGTAGTGAGGCCGCAAGACCAAGTGGAGGAGGCGGGCCGGCTATGTGAAACACAGCAGGGCTCAACATTGATCAGCAGGATGCGGCCAGGGCTAGCCGCTTCTGGCGCACTCAAATCAGCTTGCATGCGGCTGGCCGGAGTGGATAAGATGGGCCGTACCAGTGGGCTAGGTCCAGCCGAGCCAATTTTGGTGGGGCCAAACTGGGTCAATCTGGGTCGGGTCGGTCCAACGAGGTCGGATCGGGTCTGGCGGGTCGGATCGGACCCAGGTTGGACCTTTTCAGAAAAAATTGTCATATCTTTCAAACTATGTGTCCGTTTGACAAGATGTTTTCAGCATTGGGACCCTTGAGACGATACAGTCCTTTTAAAATACTTTAAGTGAGGTTTTTTGGATTTGGTTAACAAACTAATGTCTTGAGGAGTAGGTTCTTCCGGAACAAGCATGCTATGAGCAGAATCCTATGGCTGGTTGTGACGTAGTGACTATGTGACTTAGGTGCTACGTGACCCATCGATTCTCCATGCATCATCAATGCTTTGTGAACCATTAACGCTCCATGCGCCATCGACGCTCTATGAACCATCAATAGCTAGGGTGTTATCACCGCTCTAGGATCTACCAACGCTCTGTGCGCCATTGATGCTCTGTGCTTCATCGATACTTGTGAACCATCGACACTTCTAGAGTCATAGAAACTGGGAGATCTATAGACTATGACTGAACATCCTTCTCTTCATGCTTTAGACATATTCCTGTGTGAGCTGACTATAATTCATGTATTTTTGTGTGGTATATTTCGTGGTGTTTCTTCATGGTGTTCCTTTGTGATGTTCTTTCATGGTATTCCTTAGTTTTGTTCCATCGTGGTGTTCCTTTGTGGTGTTCCTTAGTGGTTTTCCTTCATTTTGTTCCCTCATTGTGTTCCTTAGTGGTTTTCCTTTGTGGTTTTCTTTTATGGTGTTCCTTAGTGGTTTTCCTTAGTGGTGTTCCTTCATGGTGTTCCTTTATAGTGTTACTTATCGGTGTTCCTTAGTGTTGTTACTTAGCGGTGTTTCTTCGTGGTGTTCCTTCTTGGTTCTCCTTTATGGTGTTCCATCATGGTTTTCCTTCATAGCATCCCTTATTTGTGTTCCTTAGTAGTGTTTCTTTGTGGTGTTCCTTAATGGTGATCCTCGACGGCATTCCTTAGTGGTGTTCCTTCGTGGTGTTCTCTAGTGGTGTAACTACATGTATTTATTTATGGTGTACTTTGTGTATTTCTTAGTGGTATTCCTTTATAGTTTTGGGGTGTCCTACTGAGTATTTTTTTACTCACCCCTGCACGGGATTTTCCCATATGTGTAGTGTCTTGGGCAGATGTTTGATTCTTTGATGGAGTCCTAGGTGGATCAGAACCAGGTGGTTCTTAGAGAGATTAGATAGTCGAGGTGTTCTCTTATGGCTTCAGACAGTTTTCCTTATACCTACCCTTTAGGTAGGGTTTTCTGCGGACGAGTTTCATGAAATTATGTGCTCACTTTTACAAACGCTTACTTTTTTTGGGCTTGTATTTTTTTCCTATTTACTTTCCAATATTCAACTATCATACTCTATTGTTGGTATCTTAGTGGTATTCATGCTTGTTTCTTGGTGTTTTTACATTTCAGATTTTTTTTGGGCTTGGAGATGTGTGTGTGTGTGTGTAGGTACTTAGGAAAATGCCCCCCATTTGTGGGATATGCCTACTTAGTGCTAGTCCCTAACCCCTGTTCTAATGGAGGAGGACTTGGGTTAGTCATGGAATGGGCCCCTTTGGGATGGGTCATGATAGAATGGTGTTAGATGAGGTCGGTTAAACCTTAGGATCGAGAGTCTTTGAGGTTGGTTTGGGGAAATAGTGTCAAGTTTTTCGAGTTTGGATTTCAGGTTAGGGGATATAGTGTTGGTACGACGGCTAATGTATCCACACACCAGAACTTTGGACACCTAATTTTTGACTCAGTACAGGAAAACAATGGTTGAAGGGAAAACAATGGTACGTGCATCATATAGGATTTTGGTGCCTTATAATGTCTTATTGAGTAATCACACCAGGTATACTCTATTTACTGTTGTACATCTTGAAATATTTCAATATTCCTCCACGTAGACAGCCAACCATGATTCCACCGTTTGATCATGAGGATGATCCTCTAGGTGAAGACATCGGTAAAGGGATTTGTACTGGATATATCACCTCTATGTGGTGAACCATCTATACCACCACCTTTAGAGCATCACATAGTGCCCATAGTACCAGCAAATGAGGAGTGGAGACTGAGCATGCCTCATGAGTTTCAATGATAGAGACCCCTCAGGTTTTGAGGTGATCCCAACACACAAGCAGCTAAGGACTGGCTTGAGATGGTGATTTGAGTTTTCTATCTAGTCAATAAATAGGTATATCAGATGGTGGTCCTGACAGAAATCCTTCTACATGTCTTCAAATGGTGATGGTGGGGTTTGGATACCCAATTTTTTAATGAGGTGATTGTTCCAAGGACAGAGTTTGAGAACCTTTTTGTAGAGGAGTTAGCATCTTATAATCTAAGGTTTGTGCATCTCTAAAATCTTCTACAGCATCGGCATGACGATTTTTCTATTTCTGAGTATTCATAGAGGTATACCAACCTTTCTAGGTACTCAATGGATGTGATATGTGAGCAGTACTTCAGGGCTTGGACCATAAATAGAGGTCTATGTAGAGAAATCCAAGCCAGTGTTATCCCTATGTGAATTTATACCTATTATAGGGTGCTAAAGTGAACCTTTGTGGTTAAGAGTACCTTGTATGGACATATACATCCAGTGATAGTCAGCAGTGGGAAAGTAAAAGAAGATAGATCCGTAGGGTGTGCAGACATGGAAGAGGAGTTGGGAGAGCAGCAGGAGGTGGTAGATATTTAGACATGTTACTGATTAGCCACTAAATGAGGCTAATATTCATTGGTAATATATATAATATTCATGTTCTTTATTATTCAAAAACACCATTTTAGTGCATTTTACACTTTGAACATCATTCCACACTATGATTGTAATACCTTCTTAAAATGCTCTATTATGTGGTACATTTTTGAACATCATTTAAAGTACCAAATGATTCATCTGATTATAAATATTTTAATTTGATAATTTATCTACACTCCAATATGAACATGTTTCATTCAGGGATCAATGGAGAATTCATGGAGGGTGATGGAGATATTTGGCAATGAAAGGAAGCAATTCTAGAGAAGGTAGATTGGACATCATCCCACTGATAGGACTTTTGGGCCCAAAATACAGGCCCAATTAATCCCAAATTTCTTTATATTCTATAATACATGTATAGGAACAAATCACTCTTCATGATCAAATGCTAATTCGGCCTCTATGGTGGTCAGTGAGGCGGCCCAAGTTAGAGATACAATTCTGGGCCAGATTCTGCGGCCCAGAAAAACAGCCCACTACTTTTATCATATCTCGTAATCCACAACTCCAAATGGGACCAACTTTTACAAGAGGTTAGAAACCATCCGGGGCTCAATTTTCTTCTTCTATGTCCTACTCTGATTCGACCGTATAGAAGGACTTCCAGACGCGTCTGTGCGGTGAAGGAAAGCTGGCTGCCACCTCGGGTCAAATGTGGAAAAGTTCAAATTCCACAAGCTTTCCACCACCTATGGCCTACCAAAATTAATTGAGATGCTTTGTACTATTGGAGGCTCGACCCAAGGCTCCCAAAATACCTATTTAAGGTAGTGGTGGTGAAGGAGTTGGGAATCTTGGATGCTTTGTTCAATTGTAATGTTATGCTGTATTTTTGTTGCCTCAAATTTGTCTTTCACATGTAAGTTGTTCAATTCACTTTAGTTTCTTAATAAAAGTTCTTCTTATACTCTTATTCTGTTGTTCTTCATAACACTTTTATACCATTGGATCAAGATGTGAATTTATTCACACCAACCCTTGTGAAATTATTCACACAACGGTGGAGTGATCATTTTATTTTTGTTGTTTTCTTTACTACTCCATTTCCTCCCTCATGAGTCAACTTTCCACTTCCATTGAAACCATGGGATCAATGGAGGGCTAACCCACTTATGGGTTGATCCAAGGGAGTAGAAAGGGGCTGGATTTGATTTTATTTATCACCTAATTAATGTATAATCACTTCTTTAATTGGGATTTTTATTGGATGATTTTTAAACTCTATCGTCCTTGTTGAATTTAAGGTCACACACTTCAAGTACTAATACGATCCTTTACCTTGAAGTGCTCAAAACTTTGATCCTTCAAGTGTATAGGTGATTAGTATTAGAGGGTGTAGGCATTAAACCAGTAAGTGATGATGTTGTTTTATCTCCTTAAATGAACCCATCTCAAATTTAAGAAATTGAAATCATTAAAAAGAAAATACGTCCAATCCACCCCGAGAGATAACCTAGGATCAACTCATTATTTTAAATTGAATTCACTTAAATCTGTTAGTTATCCTTTAAACCCATATAAAATCAACCCAAGTTGGCCAATTCATATCCAAAAATAGTCCATAGAATGTACGTTTCTATAGGTTTCTTCTTAGGTCTTTGTGGATTCGATAACCCAAGCTAAACTACAAGGACCGTCTTACCTTCTTCTCTTGGGTAAATTTGAGCGAGAATCAAATTTTGGTGCCGTTGCCGGGGACCTAAGTAAGTTATCTTAGACACTATAATTTTTTTTCATTCTACTTCTCTTTTCTCACTCCTCACTCCTATGGAAGTCAATTTTGAACAAGTCCAAACATGAGAAACCTATCCCTACCTTGATCACCCAACCCCATGTACGCTGTACAATGACCATCCTAATTCCTACTTGTGGGATCATAAACAACCTATTGAACCAAAATGTTTTTATTCATATTATCCACAATACATTCCAAAATATTATGAGTTCCAATCCCAACAAGGACAATCTAAACATCCTCCTTTGGAATTCCAACAACATAGTTATCCTCCTAGAATAGACCATCTGTCTCAACCCCTTGACCATCCTAATCCACATCCATTACTTGAAAAATTGTGTCAACAAATGGAGATAATGAATTTTGAGGTTTCATCATTGAGGTTAGAACTACAAATCATTAAAAATTGTGACGAACCCATCCCTACACAAACTATCCCTTCCATAACCTTATGTGAAGTGTCTAGTTTCACACAAACCCCACATGAATTTATTGAAGAACCGACTTTTAGATTTGGGATATATGAAGAGGTTCAAGGAATTTATGAAGGTTCTTTAAATCAAGAGGAAATTAACTTTTTGGAATCAAAAGAGGATAATTTGACATCATGGATTGAGTCTCCTAAGTATAACTCCATTGATGAATTTTCAAAAACACCAACCATTGAACCATTGGGAGAAATCATAAACTTTGAGTCCATAACCATTACTGAAACTAGTCTTTCCAATTTTGTGGTTGAATCTTCTATTCAAAAGGAACCAATTCTGTTTATAAATTTGGAAAATGAAACTGAGTTGGATTCAATATATCAACTTGTGTCTAAATGTCCTATCAAACCTGAGCTAAAAATTATTATCCTTCCTTCCCCACTCAAATATCCCTTCATAGGGTATAACCATGACCTTTCATTTGTAATTCATTCTTCTATTGAAATAATAAAAGTTTGGATGATCATCTATGTCTTAGGAAAAACAACAGAGGAAACTGGATCAACCATTTTTGAAATTACTCGGATTTCCCCACTCATTATAAAACATAGGTTTGTACAACACACAAATTCTAAACAAAGAATAAATATCAATAATGTAGAAGTAGAGAAATATGGGGTCTTTAAAATGTTGAAAATTGGTATTGGGTAAGTTAGGGGGTCCATGTCGGGCTAACGACGTTAAACAAAGCACTGCATTGGAGGAAACCCATGGTTTTTAAGTTTCCAATCATTTTTTTGTTTTAATCAACTTTATATTTTGAATAGGATTAATGAATAATTTTGATATTTAAAAATAATAAAAAAAAAAATTGTTGACCTGTTCTTCTATTATGAGTATGGATGGGTGTGAAAGGGGAGCACCATATTCATCTGTGTCACGTGGTGTGATCCTTGAGTAATACCTTACCCAGAAATTTAAAAAGAAATCAATGTATCATCAGTTTATTTTATTTTATATATATACTTATATTTTACTTATATATATATATATACTCTTTTGTTTTGTTTGTTTGTTCTCCTTTTTCCGCTAGGGAACTCTGCAAGTGACATGGATATCAAAGGACTAAATTGGAGCAGCAAGAATTTCAACTTCAACCACAAGGTGACTTCATTCCATGATCTTCATTTTCAATTTCATTTTTGAACTTTCATTCTCTATCTCTACCCCCTTCTAAATTTTCTTTTCTTTAAACACTAGGGACATTGTTATTTTAAGTTGGGGGGGAGATAAAATAAAAAATGATTTCGTGTAAAAAAATGATAAATGATTTGAAAAAAAAATGTGTAAATGGAAGGAAAAATTCCTTTAACTTTGAACATAGTAATACACATTGCACACTTTGAAATTGAATATCAAATAATTTAGCATGCCTTGATTTTGATTTTAATCCTTGTATAATTTCATGAGCATAGATTTTGGAAAGTGTGGCTGTCCAATGTGATATTTCATCGTTTATATTTTCATCCAAATAAAAAAAGTTCACAATGCACGTCCTTTGGATAGTGGGGTATTAGTTTGAGTTCATGGGATCCCCTAAATAAATAGAATAGGTTTGGTGATCATTTTAGTTTAATATGAGTATTCAAAAAAATTAAAAAAAAAATTTGCGCGTAGAGCAATGAAATGACCTAATGCGTGGCTTTCGGCACTTGGGGATCATGACTCCATAGTTGTCTGGCCCAGAGTTAGTAATTTTATCTCTATTTTTTGTAATTTGAATTTGATTTTGACTGAGTTAACTCGAGATGATGCCCGAGTATGTGGGATTCACTTGGTGCCCTAAGGTCTTTGAGCCTGGGAGTCATCGGTAAATTCTCGCTACAGGGGTTGACTCTTTTGAGTGCAACTTCAATTACCATGAAAAAATTGCAAAAACAAAAAAAACAAAAAAAACAAAAAAAATTATATAAAAAAAATGAATACTCATCTTAATATTGAAATGTTATTCCACCTAGCGCTTCCGTAATTTCCCCCTTGAATAAAGATGAACCCCCATGTCTATTGTGATGCACAACACATCCTCGTACTTAATTGATATTGGATAAAATATGGCAATGAATTTGAACAAAGGAATGGTCTTGGGATTGGGATATTCTTATGAAACTATGTTGTATTAAAATATTTTGATGGGTTTCATGATTGTTTGGTATAAGGTTTTTTGGTGATCATTGTGTATTAAAATGTTTTTGGAAAACGGAATTCGAATTTCATATTGTTGAGATATATTTTGCTCGGGACTAGAAAAACTCAATTTGGGGGGTGTGATTAGCCACTAAATGAGGCTAATATTCATTGGTAATATATATAATATTCATGTTCTTTATTATTCATAAACACCATTTTAGTGCATTTTACACTTTGAACATCATTTCACACTATGATTGTAATACCTTCTTAAAATGCTCTATTATATGGTAAATTTTTGAACATCATTTAAAGTACCAAATGATTCATATTATTATACATATTTTAATTTGATAATTGATCTATACTCCAATATGAACATGTTTCATCCAGGGATCAATGGAGAATTCATGGAGGGTGATGGAGATATTTGGCAATGAAAAGAAGCAATTCTAGAGAAGGTAGATTGGACACCAGCCCACTAATGAGACTTTTGGGCCCAACATACAGGCCCAATTAATCCCAAATTTCGTGAGATGCTATAAGACATGTATAGGAACAAATCACTCTTCATGATACAATGCTAATTCGGCCTCTATGGTGGCCTGTGAGGCATCCCAAGTTAGAGATACAATTCTGGGCCAGATTCTGCGGCCCAGAAAAACATCCCACTAATTTTATCATATCTCGTATTCCACAGCTCAAAATGGGCCCAAATGTTACAGTAGGTTAGAATATATCCGGGGCTCCATTTGTTTCTTCTATGGACCACTCTGATTCGGCCGCATAGAAGGTCTTCCAGATGCGTCTGTGCGGTGAAGGAAAGTTGGCTGCCACCTCGGGTCAAATGTGGAAAAGTTCAAATTCCACACGATTTCCACCACCGATGGCCTACCAAAATTAATAGAGATGCTTTGTACTATTGGAGGCTCGACCCAAGGCTCCCAAAATACCTATTTAAGTCAGTGGTGGTGAAGGAGTTGGGAATCTTGGATGCTTTGTTCAATTGTAATGTTATGCTGCATTTTTGTTGCCTCAAATTTGTCTATCACATGTAAGTTGTTCAATTCACTTTAGTTTCTTAATAAAAGTTATTCTTCTACTCTTATTCTGTTGTTCTTAATAACACTTTGATACCGTTGGATCAAGGTGTGAATTTATTCACACCAACCCTTGTGAAATTATTCACACAACGGTGGAGTGATCATTTTATTTTTGTTGTTTTCTTCACTTCTCCATTTCCTCCCTCATGAGTCTACTTTCCGCTTCCATTGAAACCATGGGATCAATGGAGGGCTAACCCACTTATGGGTTGATCCAAGGGAGTATAAAGGGGCTGGATTGGATGTTATTTATCACCTAATTAATGTATAATCTCTTCTTTAATTGGGATTTTTATTTGATGATTTTTAAACTCTATCGTCCTTGTTGAATTTAAGGTCACACACTTCAAGTACTAATACGATCCTTTAACTTGAAGTGATCAAAACTTTGATCATTCAAGTCTATAGGTGATTAGTATTAGAGGGTGTAGGCATTAAACAATTAAGTGATTATGTTGTTTTATCTCCTTAAATGAACCCATCTCAAATTTAAGAAATTGAAATCATTAAAAAGAAAATACGTCCAATCCACCCCGAGCGATAACCTAGGATAAACTCATTATTTTAAATTGAATTCACTTAAATCTGTTAGTTATCCTTTAAACCCATATAAAATCAACCCAAGTTGGCCACTTCATATCCAAAAACAGTCCATAGAATGTACGTGTCTATAGGTTTCTTCTTAGGTCTCTGTGGATTCGATAACCCAAGCTAAACTACAAAGATCATCTTACCTTCTTCTCTTGGGTAAATTTGAGCGAGAATCAAATTTTGGCACCGTTCCCGGGGAACTAAGTAAGTTATCTTAGACACTATAATTTTTTTTTTCATTCTACTTCTCTTTTCTCACTCCTCACTCCTATGGAAGTCAATTTTGAACAAGTCCAAACATGGGAAACCTATCCCTACCTTGATGACCCAACCCCATGTAAGATGTAAAATGACCATCCTAATTCCTACTTGTGGGATCATAAACAACCTACTGAACCACAATGTTTTTATTCATATGATCCACAATACATTCCAAAATATTATGAGTTCCAATCCCAACAAGGCCAATCTAAACATCCTCCTTTGGAATTCCAACAACATAGTTATCCTCCTGGAATATACCATCAATCTCAACCCCTTGACCATCCTAATCCACATCCATTACTTGAAACATTGTGTCAACAAATGGATATAATGAATTTTGAGGTTTCATCATTGAGGTTAGAACTACAAAGCATTAAAAATTGTGAGGAACCCATCCCTACACAAAATATACCTTCCACAACCTTATGTGAAGTGTCTAGTTTCACACAAACCCCACATGAATTTATTGAAGAACCAACCATTAGATTTGGGATAGATGAAGAGGATCAAGTAATTTTTGAAAGTTCTTTAAATCAAGAGGAAATTAACTTTTTGGATTCAAAAGAGGAGAATTTGACATCATGGATTGAGTCTCCTAAGTATAACTCCATTGATGAATTTTCAAAAACCCCAACCATTGAACCATTGGGAGAAATCATAAACTTTGAGTCCATAACCATTAATGAAACTAGTCTTTCCAATTTGGTGGTCGAATCTTCTATTCAAAAGGAACCAATTTTGTTTAGAAATTTGGAAAATGAAACTGAGTTGGATTCAAAATATCAACTTGTGTCTAAATGTCCTATCAAACCTGAGCTAAAAATTATTATCCTTCCTTCCCCACTTAAATATCCCTTCAAAGGGTATAACCATGACCTTTCAGTTGTAAGTCATTCTTGTATTGAAATAATAAAAGTTAGGATGATCATCGATGTCTTAGGAAAAACAACAGAGGAAACTGGATCAACCATTTTTGAAATTACTCGGATTTCCCCACTCATTATAGAACATAGGTTTGTACAACATACAAATTCTAAACAAAGAATAAATATCAATAATGTAGAAGTAGAGAAATATGGGGTCTTTAAAATGTTGAAAATTGGTATTGGGTAAGTTAGGGGGTCCATGTCGGGCTAACGACGTTAAACAAAGCGTTGCATGGGAGGCAACCCATGGTTTTTAAGTTTCCAATCATTTTGTTGTTTTAATCAACTTTATATTTTGAATAGGATTAATGAATAATTTTGATATTTAAAAATAAAAAAAATAGACTATTGACCTGTTCTTCTATTATGAGTATGGATGGGTATGAAAGGGGAGCACCATATTCATCTGTGTCACGTGATGTGATCCTTGAGTAATACCTTACCCAGAAATTTAAAAAGAAAGCAATGTATCATCAGTTTATTTTATTTTATATATATACTTATATTTTACTTATATATATATATATACTCTTTTGTTTTGTTTGTTTGTCTTCCTTTTTCCGCTAGGGAACTCTGCAAGTGACATGGATATCAAAGGACTAAATTGGAGCAGCAAGAATTTCAACTTCAACCACAAGGTGACTTCATTCCATGATCCTCATTTTCAATTTCCTTTTTGAACTTTCATTCTCTATCTCTACCCCCTTCTAAATTTTCTTTTCTTTAAACACTAGGGACAGTGTTATTTTAAGTTGGGGGGGAGATAAAATAAAAAATGATTTCGTGTAAAAAAAATGATAAATGATTTGAAAAAAAAATGTGTAAATGGAAGGAAAAATTACTTTAACTTTGAACATGGTAATACACATTGCACACTTTGAAATTGAATATAAAATAATTTATCATGCCTTGATTTTGATTTTAATCCTTGTATAATTTCATGAGCATAGATTTTGGAAAGTGTGGCTTTCCAATGTGATATTTCATCGTTTATATTTTCATCCAAATAAAAAATAGTTCACAATGCACGTCCTTTGGATAGTGGGGTATTAGTTTGAGTTCATGGGGTCCCCTAAATAAATAGAATATGTTTGGTGATCATTTTAGTTTAATATGAGTATTCAAAAAAAATTTAAAAAAAAAATTTGCGCGTAGAGAAATGAAATGACCTAATGTGTGGCTTTCGGTAGTTGGGGATCGTGACTCCATAGTTGTCTGGCCCAGAGTTAGTAATTTTATCTCTATTTTTGGTAATTTGAATTTGTTTTTGACTGAGTTAACTCGAGATGATGCCCGAGTATGTGGGCTTCACTTGGTGCCCTAAGGTCTTTGAGCCTGGGAGTCATCCGCAAATTGTCGCTACAAGGGTTGACTCTTTTGAGTGCAACTTCAATTACCATGGAAAAATTTCAAAAACAAAAAAAAACAAAAAAAACAAAAAAAAATTATACAAAAAAAATGAATACTCATCTTAATATTGAAATGTGATTCCACCTAGCGCTTCCCTAATTTCCCCCTTGAATAAAGATGAATCCCCATGTCTATTGTGATGCACAACACATCCTCGTACTTAATTGATATTGGATGAAATATGGCAATGAATTTGAACAAAAGAATGGGCTTAGGATTGGGATATTATTATGAAACTATCTTGTATTAAAATATTTTGATGGGTTTCATGATTGTTTGGTATAAGGTTTTTTGGTGCTCATTGTGTATTAAAATGTTTTTGGAAAAAGGAATTCGAATTTCATATTGTTGAGATATATTTTGCTCAGGACTAGAAAAACTCAAGTTGGGGGGTGTGATTAGCCACTAAATGAGGCTAATATTCATTGGTAATATATATAATATTCATGTTCTTTATTATTCATAAACACCATTTTAGTGCATTTTACACTTTGAACATCATTTCACACTATGATTGTAATACCTTCTTAAATTGCTCTATTATGTGGTAAATTTTTGAACATCATTTAAAGTACCAATTATTCATCTGATTATACATATTTTAATTTTATAATTTATCTACACTCCAATATGAACATTTTTCATTCAGGGATCAATGGAGAATTCATGGAGGGTGATGGAGATATTTGGCAATGAAAGGAAGCAATTCTAGAGAAGGTAGATTGGATATCATCCCACTGATGAGACTGCTGGGCCCAACATACAGGCCCAATTAATCCCATATTTCGTGAAATGCTATAATACATGTATAGGAACAAATCACTCTTCATGATCCAATGCTAATTAGGCCTCTATGGTGGTCAGTGAGGCGGTCCAAGTTAGAGATACAATTCTGGGCCAGATTCTGCGGCCCAGAAAAACATCCCACTAATTTTATCATATCTCGTAATCCGCAACTCCAAATGGGCCCAAATGTTACAGGCGGTTAGAAGCCATCCGGAGCTCCATTTTCTTCTTCTATGTCCCACTCTGATTCGGTCATATAGAAGGTCTTCCAGATGCGTCTGTGAGGTGAAGGAAAGCTGGCTGCCACCTCGGGTCAAATGTGGAAAAGTTCAAATTCCACAAGCTTTCCACCACCTATGGCCTACCAAAATTAATTGAGATGCTTTTTACTATTGGAGGCTCTACCCAAGGCTCCCAAAATACCTATTTAAGGCAGTGGTGGTGAAGGAGTTGGGAATCTTGGATGCTTTGTTCAATTGTAATGTTATGCTGCATTTTTGTTGCCTCAAATTTGTCTTTCACATGTAAGTTGTTCAATTCACTTTAGTTTCTTAATAAAAGTTCTTCTTCTACTATTATTCTATTGTTCTTCATAACACTTTGATACCGTTGGATCAAGGTGTGAATTTATTCACACCAACCCTTGTGAAATTATTCACACAACGGTGGAGTGATCATTTTATTTTTGTTGTTTTCTTTACTTCTCCATTTCCTCCCTCATGAGTCTACTTTCTTCTTCCACTGAAACCATGGGATCAATGGAGGGATAACCCACTTATGGGTTGATCCAAGGTAGTATAAAGGGGCTGTATTGGATTTTATTTATCACCTAATTAATGTATAATCACTTCTTTAATTGGGATTTTTATTTGATGATTTTTAAACTCTATCGTCCTTGTTGAATTTAAGGCCACACACTTCAAGTACTAATACGATCCTTTAACTTGAAGTGCTCAAAACTTTGATCCTTCAAGTGTATAGGTGATTAGTATTAGAGGGTGTAGGAATTAAACCAGTAAGTGATGATGTTGTTTTATCTCCTTAAATGAACCCATCTCAAATTTAAGAAATTGAAATCATTAAAAAGAAAATACGTCCAATCCACCCCGAGCGATAACCTAGGATCAACTCATTATTTTAAATTGAATTCACTTAAATCTGTTAGTTATCCTTTAAACCCATATAAAATCAACCCAAGTTTTCCACTTCATAGCCAAAAACAGTCCGTATAATGTACGTGTCTATAGGTTTCTTCTTAGGTCTCTGTGGATTCGATAACCCAAGCTAAACTACAAGGACCGTCTTACCTTCTTCTCTTGGGTAAATTTGAGCGAGAATCAAATTTTGGCGCCATTTCCGGGGACCTAAGTAAGTTATATTAGACACTATAATTTTTTTTTCATTCTACTTCTCTTTTCTCACTCCTCACTCCTATGGAAGTCAATTTTGAACAAGTCCAAACATGGGAAACCTATCCCTACCTTGATCACCCAACCCCATGTACGATGTACAATGACCATACTAATTCCTACTTGTGGGATCATAAACAACCTACTGAACCACAATGTTTTTATTCATATGATCCACAATACATTCCAAAATATTATGAGTTCCAATCCCAACAAGGCCAATCTAAACATCCTCCTTTGGAATTCCAACAACATAGTTATCCTACTGAAATAGACCATCTGTCTCAACCCCTTGACCATCCTAATCCACATCCATTACTTGAAAAATTGTGTCAGCAAATGAAGATAATTAATTTTGAGGTTTCATCATTGAGGTTAGAACTACAAAGCATTAAAAATTGTGAGGAACCCATCCCTACACAAACTATCCCTTCCATAACCTTATGTGAAGTGTCTAGTTTCACACAAACCCCACATGAATTTATGGAAGAACCAACCTTTATATTTGGGATAGATGAATAGGATCAAGGAATTTTTTAAGGTTCTTTAAATCAAGAGGAAATTAACTTTTTGGATTCAAAAGATGAGAATTTGACATCATGGATTGAGTCTCCTAAGTATAACTCCATTGATGAATTTTCAAACACACCAACCATTGAACTATTGGGAGAAATCATAAAATTTAAGTCCATAACCATTACTGAAACTAGTCTTTCCAATTTGGTGGTTGAATCTTCTATTCAAAAGGAACCAATTTTGTTTAGAAATTTGGAAAATGAAACTGAGTTGGATTCAAAATATCAACTTGTGTCTAAATGTCCTATCAAACCTGAGCTAAAAATTATTATCCTTCCTTACCCACTCAAATATCCCTTCATAGGGTATAACCATGACCTTTCAGTTGTAAGTCATTCTTCTATTGAAATAATAAAAGTTGGGATGATCATCGATGTCTTAGGAAAAACAACATAGGAAACTGGATCAACCATTTTTGAAATTACTCAGATTTCCCCACTCATTATAGAACATAGGTTTGTACAACACACAAATTCTAAACAAAGAATAAATATCAATAATGTAGAATTAGAGAAATATGGGGTCTTTAAAATGTTGAAAATTGGTATTGGGTAAGTTAGGGGGTCCATGTCGGGCTAACGACGTTAAACAAAGCGCTGCATGGGAGGCAACCCATGGTTTTTAAGTTTCCTATCATTTTGTTGTTTTAATCAACTTTATATTTTGAATAGGATTAATGAATAATTTTGATATTTAAAAATAAAAAAATAGACTGTTGACATGTTCTTCTATTATGAGTATGGATGGGTATGAAAGGGGAGCACCATATTCATCTGTGTCACGTGGTGTGATCCTTGAGTAATACCTTACCCAGAAATTTAAAAAGAAAGCAATGTATCATCAGTTTATTTTATTTTATATATATACTTATATTTTACTTATATATATATATATACTCTTTTGTTTTGTTTGTTTGTTTTCCTTTTTTCGCTAGGGAACTCTTCAAGTGACATGGATATCAAAGGACTAAATTGGAGCAGCAAGAATTTCAACTTCAACCACAAGGTGACTTTATTCCATGATCCTCATTTTTAATTTCCTTTTTGAACTTTCATTCTCTATCTATACCCCCTTCTAAATTTTCTTTTCTTTAAACACTGGGGACAATGTTATTTTAAGTTGGGGGGGAGATAAAATAAAAAATGATTTCGTGTAAAAAAAATGATAAATTATTTTAAAAAAAAATGTGTAAATGGAAGGAAAAATTTCTTTAACTTTGAACATGGTAATACACATTGCACACTTTGAAATTAAATATCAAATAATTTAGCATGCCTTGATTTTGATTTTAATCCTTGTATAATTTCATGAGCACAGATTTTGGAAAGTGTGGCTGTCCAATGTGATATTTCATCGTTTATATTTTCATCCAAATAAAAAAAAAGTTCACAATGCACGTCCTTTGGATAGTGGGGTATTAGTTTGAGTTCATGGGGTCCCCTAAATAAATAGAATAGGTTTGGTGATCATTTTAGTTTAATATGAGTATTCAAAAAAAATTTTAAAAAAAATTTGCGCGTAGAGCAATGAAATGACCTAATGCGTGGCTTTCGGCACTTGGGGATCGTGACTCCATAGTTGTCTAGCCCAGAGTTAGTAATTTTATCTCTATTTTTGGTAATTTGAATTTGATTTTGACTGAGTTAACTCGAGATGATGCCCGAGTATGTGGGCTTCACTTGGTGCCCTAAGGTCTTTGAGCCTGGGAGTCATCGGCAAATTCTCGCTAAAGGGGGTTGACTCTTTTGAGTGCAACTTCAATTACCATGGCAAAATTGCAAAAACAAAAAAAAACAAAAAAAAATATACAAAAAAAAAATGAATACTCATCTTAATATTGAAATGTGATTCCACCTAGCGCTTCAGTAATTTCCCCCTTGAATAAATATGAACCCCCATGTCTATTTTGATGCACAACACATCCTCATACTTAATTGATATTGGATGAAATATGGAAATGAATTTGAACAAAGTAATGGGCTTGGGATTGGGATCTTCTTATAAACTATCTTGTATTAAAATATTTTGATGGGTTTCATGATTGTTTGGTATAAGGTTTTTTGGTGGTCATTGTGTATTAAAATGTTTTTGGAAAAAGGAATTCGAATTTCATATTGTTGAGATATATTTTGCTCGGGACTAGCAAAACTCAAGTTGGGGGGTGTGATTAGCCACTAAATGAGGCTAATATTCATTGGTAATATATATAATATTAATGTTATTTATTATTCATAAACACCATTTTAGTGCATTTTACACTTTGAACATCATTTCACACTATGATTGTAATACCTTCTTAAAATGCTCTATTATGTGGTACATTTTTGAAAATCATTTAAAGTACCAAATGATTCATCTGATTATACATATTTTAATTTGATAATTGATCTACACTCCAATATGAACATGTTTCATTTAGGGATCAATGGAGAATTCATGGAGGGTGATGGAGATATTTGGCAATGAAAGGAAGCAATTCTAGAGAAGGTAGATTGGACACCAGCCCACTGATGAGACTTTTGGGCCCAACATACAGGCCCAATTAATCCGAAATTTCGTGAGATGCTATAAGACATGTATAGTAACAAATCACTCTTCATGATCCAATGCTAATTCGGCATCTATGGTGGTCAGTGAGGCGGCCCAAGTTAGAGATACAATTCTGGGCCAGATTCTGCGGCCCAGAAAAACATCCCACTACTTTTATCATATCTCGTAATCCACAACTCCAAATGGGCCCCAATTTTACAGGAGATTATAATCTATCCGGGGCTCCATTTTCTTCTTCTATGGACGACTCTGATTCGGTAGTATAGAAGGTATTCCAGATGCGTCTGTGCGGTGAAGGAAAGTTGGCTGCCACCTCGGGTCAAATGTGGAAAAGTTCAAATTCTACAAGCTTTCCACCACCTATGGCCTACCAAAATTAATTGAGATGCTTTGTACTATTGGAGGATCGATCCAAGGCTCCCAAAATACCTATTTAAGGCAGTGGTGGTGAAGGAGTTGGGAATCTTGGATGCTTTGTTCAATTGTAATGTTATGCTGCATTTTTGTTGCCTCAAATTTGTCTTTCACATGTAAGTTGTTCAATTCACTTTAGTTTCTTAATAAAAGTTCTTCTTCTACTCTTATTCTGTTTTTATTAATAACAATTTGATACCATTGGATAAAGGTGTGAATTTATTCACACCAACCCTTGTGAAATTATTCACATAACGGTGGAGTGATCATTTTATTTTTATTTTGTTTTCTTTACTTCTCCATTTCCTCCCTCATGAGTCTACTTTCCGCTTCCATTGAAACCATGGGATCAATGGAGGGATAACCCAATTATGGGTTGATCCAAGGGAGTATCAAGGGGCTGGATTGGATGTTATTTATCACCTAATTAATGTATAATCACTTCTTTAATTGGGATTTTTATTTGATGATTTTTAAACTCTATCGTCCTTGTTGAATTTAAGGCCACACACTTCAAGTACTAATACGATCCTTTACCTTGAAGTGCTCAAAACTTTGATCCTTCAAGTTTATAGGTGATTATTATTAGAGGGTGTAGGCATTAAACCAGTAAGTGATGATGTTGTTTTATCTCCTTAAATGAACCCATCTCAAATTTAAGAAATTGAAATCATTAAAAAGAAAATACGTCCAATCCACCCCGAGCGATAACCTAGGATCAACTCATTATTTTAAATTGAATTCACTTAAATCTATTAGTTATCCTTTAAACCCATATAAAATCAACCCAAGTTGGCCACTTCATAGCCAAAAACTGTCCATAGAATGTACGTGTCTATAGGTTTCTTCTTAGGTCTCTTTGGATTCGATAACCCAAGCTAAACTACAAGGACCGTCTTACCTTCTTCTCTTGGGTAAATTTGAGCGAGAATCAGTTACCACCACCACCCACAGTTTTTCCACATCAGGATCAGGGAGATGGAGAAAAGGGGAGGGGAATGCTGCATTCGGTCGGGGCTTATGACCCAACATCTCCAGGAATGATTCAGGGTATGATATGTGCCTATTCTACTTTAGCTATAGTATTGATAGACTCAGGTACTAGTCATTCTTTTCTTTCCACGAATCTTGTTCGAGACTTGGATATTCTGGTTGAACTGTTGACTCAACCCTCACGGTTAGAGAATCCTACTAGATGAGACCCAATGATCATGCACTAGTGTCGATAGTGTGGCCTAACTCTGATAGGTGAGATTTTTGGTTGGGATCACTTTGTAGAGGCATCGAGGCCTTACAAATTCAATCTTGGTATTGACTAGTTACCTATAGTTCATGCTCAGATTAACCGGTTTAGGTAAAGAATGTGGTGTGTCTATAGTGGTGGAATGATTTTTTTCCATGTTGGTGAAAAGGAACCCCAAGAAGTATAGAATGGACTCACACAAAGGAGGGTGCAACCAGTTTCTCATCAATTAGATGGATTAACCCTCGATGCAGTGGGTGTTATGAGTTCTCAGTTTTCTGCAATGGTGGGGGAGTTGTAGTGGATCTAGAAAAGGTTGATATAGAGGAATTTTCTTGAGTTCCTCCAGGACTATGACTTAGGGATTATATCTACTCATGGGAAGGGGAAATGGTGAAATATTCTCTCTACAAGAGATCTAGTTTACTGTTGCTAAACGAGGCATCGAATTAGTTGTCCTCATTGTAGTTATCCTTTTTGGATGGAGATGGAACAACTTACCTCTAGTCTATGGTTGTCACTCCTCCACTATTAAATCGATTTAGGGATGATAATCTCATAGATATTGACTGTGATACTTTACATGATAATATTTCCATATGGTATGTCCCCAATGTATATTAAAAAGGTGGGGAGCATGTAATTTTTTCAAAGGGTGATCAGTAGTACCATTGGTATTGCAGGAGGAGGTTTTTAGGCAGTTCCATACATCCCCATTGGTGGTACATCCGAGTCTGGATAAGATGTACCAAAACCTTTGATGTTAGTTTTGATGGCCAATGATAAATAAGGGAGTTTAAAATTTTGTCTCTCAATGCCTCACTTGTCAGCAAGTAAAGGTTGAGCACCAGGTTCCAATGGGATTGACCCAACCCCTTGAGGTGATAGAGTGGAAGTGGGAAGGGATATTGATGGACTTAATGATGGGTTTAACACGTACTTACAGGGGAAACAATACTATCTAGGTGATTTTTTCCAACTCACCAAGTCAATCTACCTCTTATCTAGTCAAGAGTAGAGTTCAATAGAGAGCTTGGGACACCTCTACATGTAGAAGTTAGTTCAGCTTCACAGAGTGCCATCAATGATAGTTTTATATCGCGATTATGGTTCTAAATCCTAGTTGTGGATATAAAGGATCAACAGTAGAGGATCCTTTGTGGGTTTTCAATTCCTCTAGTGCACAATCGGTGGCATCATAGGAATCTACAAGAGAGCACATAGGAGCAGGAGGCTCAGATTTGTGCTCAGTACACACATCTATTTGGGTAGCCCTTGGTTTGGCTTTCAAAGAAGTAAATCCCTTAGGTGGGGATAATTTAATGAATCATATTTTCCCAAATATATTTTTAGAAATTATTTGGGAAAATTTTTAGAATAGAAGATGAGACGGCGTGCGATTACGAGGCCTGGTGTGCCTGGAATAGTTTATTAAAAAATGGTATGTTTTTAATAGCACACACGCACAGTTTTTATGAAAAAGTGGGATAACTCTTAAATGGCCACCCGGATCAAAAAATTGAGTGCACCATTGTGTTCAGAGAAATGTTTTTACCTTAGGCAAGGCCTAACATCGGCTAGTGTGGGCTGTCCGTGAAAGATAGATTTTGGACATAACTATAAATAAAATAATTAAATAAAAATTATTTTATTTTCAAATCCTAATAACTCATGAACGGAGATTCTTATTGAAGATCTGAGACAAAAGTTGAGTTTGTAATATGGTGTTTTCTCTAGGTGTGACTTAATTTTAGTTGGTGCAAGTATTCTATGGAAAAACTCGAAAAGGATGTAATCATCATTAAATAATCTAAAGATAAATTAAATTGTTCACACAGCAAAGTTTTCCTTTAAAACCGTCACTAAGACAAAATATCAGGGTTAGCTACATAACCCTGGGAATGTTGAAGAATCACTATGAAGATCTTATAGAAAGAATCCATCTGAGCGAATGACGACGTGTTGGAGATCGGATCAAGGATCCTCACGCCAACGGAGTTGGAAGATCTCATCAATGACGATGATGAAACTGTTCCTCGTCAACAACCGATCCAAACTCAAGGTAGGATGTTTGATCACTTTTTTATTTATTTTCCCTCTTAGATTCAAAATATGAACATGGACCAACCCATGAATAGTTTTATTGGAAGTTCTCCCATTCTTGCGAGATGGATAACTACTTGCGGGGTTTGAATGGGGATCAGTTCTATATGTTGATTTATTCTTTGTGAAACTGATAACATGAACAGATCAAGGCCAACATGAATAAGGCCAAGATTCTTTCTTTGGTAATTCGTGTTCTTTATCTCTTCCCCCTCAATATAATGCATTCTTCATGCATTTTTCACCCTTGAAACCTTTACATGAATAATCGATCGTTGCACCCTGATCCATGGCACAATGATCTGAGACTGAATGATTTGACCACGTGACGGCATAGAAGGGGTGAAATGCAAGCATGGCATGGTTTGAGTGAGACGGAAGCACAAGTCTGTGTCATAAGTTAGGTCGCTGATGGGGCAGCCGGCGGTAAGGGAAGGACGTGGTGGTCGGGACCAGTTCAGGGGTAGCATGAGATGACAACGGGCCGTTAGTAGGGTGGCTGACAGTGGAGGAAACAAAAACCCGTAGGGGGCTGGTCTAAGTGATTAGGAAGTAGGAAGGGTCGCCGATAGGTTGGCTGGTAGAGTAGGTGGAACACGGTCTGCCAGGGACCACATGGGATCCCATGATAGTGGAGGCAGTGGGTTGCAACTAGGGGTCATAGCAAGAGACCATGGCGGTGGCAGTAGGACGTGACTAAAAACCGCATCGAAGGGGGCCTACAGTGGTGGTGAGTCTATGGGACTAGGAAGAGGAGGCGGGCTAGCCACATGAAACATTGCACGGATCCGCGTTGACTAGCAAGATGCAGGCAGGGTGGGCTGCATTTGGTGCACTCGAACTGTCACGCATGTGGCGGGCCAAACTGGATAAGATAGGTCGCTCCAACGGCCCAACGAGCTGGACCCAGCGGCCCAATAGGATGGGACCAGTGGCCCAATGGGTCTCACTCAGTGCGCTGAGCCCAGCGGGTCAATCTGGTTTAGGTTGGGCCAAACCAGGTTAGGTCGGGTCGGTCGAACTGGGTCAGTCTGGGTTGGTCATACCGGGTCAAGTCGGACCTTTTCAGGAAAATAACCATATCTTTCAAACCGTGTGTCTGTTTAACGATCTCTTTGTAATGTTGGGACCCTTATGACGATATTATTCTTTTTATATACTCTACATGAGTTTTATAAAATTTTGTTTACTAAATAATGACTTGAGAATTAGTTTCTCCTAGAACAAGTGTGTTACGAGCAGAATCCTAAGGTTGGCTGTGACTTAGTGATTATGTGACTTGGGGCTGCATGACCCATCGATGCTCTATGCTCCATCGACGCTTCATATGTCATTGACTCTCTTTGCGCCATTGAATCTCCATGTTCCATCGATACTCCATGTGACATCGATGCTCCATCTGCCATTGACGCTATGTGCGCCATCGACACTCTATATGCCATCGATGCTTCCTGCGCCATCGATGCTCCATGTGCCATCGATGCACTAGAAGCCATCGTCGATCTATATATCACAGATGCTTCATGCTCCATCAACACTCTGTGTTCCATCAACACTCCATGTAACATCAATGCTCTGTGAGCCATCAATGCTTCATGCGTCATCGATGCTTTGTGCGCCATTGATGATTCGTGTGTCGTTGACAATTATAGAGTCATGGAAACTGGGAGATCTGTGGACTACAACTGAACATCCTTATCTTTTTTCTATAGACTTATACCAATGTGATCTGATAGTACATCATGTATTTTGGGGCGGTAACCTTCATGGTGTCCCTTTATGGTGTTCCTTCATGGTTTTCCTTAGTGGTTCTTTTTCTTGGTGTTCCTTCTTGGTGTTCCTTAGTGTTGTTCCATAGTGGTGTTCCTTCATAGTGTTTATTCTTGGCGTTCCTCAGTGGTGTATCCTTGTGGTGTTTCTTAGTGGTGTTCCTTAGTTGTGTTCCTCTGTGGTGTTCCTTCGTGGTGTTGCTTCGTGGTCACAGTGTTCCTCTGTGGTGTTCCTTCATGGTGTTTCTTCATGGTCTTCCTTTTTGGTATTCTTTCATGGTGTTCCTTAGTGGTGTTCCTTAGTGGTGTTCCTTTATGGTGTTTCATCATGGTGTTCCTTAGGGGTGTTACTTCATGTATTTATTTTTGGTTTACTTCATGTATTTCTTAGTAGTATTACTTTATGGTTTCAGGGTGTCCTACTTAGTATTGTTCTACTCACCCCTGCACGGTCTTTACCTGCACGTGTCATTTCTTGTGCATACATTCGATGCTTTGATGGAGTCCAAGGTGGATTAGGACCAAGTGGTTATTAGAGATATCATATAATTGAGGTGTGCTCTTGTGACTTCTGATAACTATCCCTGAACCTACCCTTCAGGTAGGATTTTTTACAGATGAGTTTTAGGAACTTGTGTGTTCACTTTCACAAACTCTTACTTTTTTTGGGCTTGTATTCTATCCCTGTTTACTTTCCAGTTTTCTACTGTTGTACTCTGTTGTTCGTATCTTAGTGGTGTGCATGCTTGTTTACTTAGTGTTTTTACATTTCAGCATTTTTTTGGGCTTGGATATGTGTGTGCGTGTGTAAAGGTACTTAAGAAAATGTCTCCCATTTTTGGGATAAGCCTACTCTATGCTAGTCACCAACCACATGCCTATTGGAGGTGGGCTTGGGGTAGTCAGGGCACGGACCCCTCTGGGGCGGGTCGTGAAAATAATTTTTTTCCATCACCACCTATCATGGATGGTTATAATTATAGATTTAATGTATATATATGATATTCATGAGATAATTATCATTCTGGAAAGACACTACCACAAAAATGGGTTTTTGCAGTGCCACCCTTCAACAGAGCTAAAAAAGAACTGATAATAGGGGTACCTTTATCAGTGCTAAAAAAAGAGCTAATGAAGGGTACTTTTAATATTCCTAAAAAGTGTTGCTAAATGTACCCCTTTATCAGTTCTTTTTTTAGCACTAAAAAAGGTACACCCTTTATTAGTTCTTTTTTAGCACTGTTAAAAAGGCCCCCTTTATCAGCACTTTTTTTAGTAGCACTAATAAAGGGGGTCTTTATCAGTTATTTTTTACTAGTTTTAATAAAGGGTATATTTCAAAAAAAACATTAAAAATAATATATTAATATATTAATATAGAAATATATTTATAATGATATAAATATAATATATTTATTTAAAATATTTTTTAGATAGGTATAAATAGACATTTATACTTTATATATAAGAAATATACTGAAAATGTCTTATAAAATATTTTAAAAAATATTATTAATTAATAATTTTCTAATTATCATCGAGTAATAATCATTTAATAACAATTTAAAGACACAAAAAAACAAAAAACTAATAAAATATCTAAAATAAGTTGAAAACATAACTCAAACATCAAACAACCATAACTTTTGATTTGGGTGTCTGTTTGAGCTCTACCACATATCAAATTAAAGACTGCAACAATATATATGTGTTGGTGACACAAGAGAACCTTATATAACATTTTTTAGGAAAAAAAGCCCAGAATACCTCCAAAATTGAGTTTTTAGTCGGGTTATCCAAATTTTTTAACCTTCGATAGAATATCAGCCTCATTTAAAGGGGGTCTTTTTTCCCTTTTTCAGTAGAGACTAATCTTATTCCCAAGTATTACATTCATATTGATTTTACAGATTTAAAATTTTATCATTTTTCATAATGTACTGTTATTTATAATCAAATATGTAATAATATATATATATATATATATATATATATTATATTCACACATAGAAAATTAATTTTATAAATAAATAATTAAACATATTTACATATAAATTATATTTCTCAATATATAAGCTTTATAATATCCATTTTATTTAAAATAATAATTTATAATAATTTATATTCCAATATAATCTCTGTGTGTGTGTGTTAGTGTGTTCCTGTATTAACAAACTGATATATATTATTTATATATTCTAATATATGAATATATAATATATGTAAATATATATAATTATATATAATTGTACTTACTAATACATATATATATGTATATGATAAATATACATGTATATGTATATTTTATATATGTATGTATTTATTTATTTATTTATAAACACACATAAAAACATATTTTATAAATGTATTTAAAACTAATCTTATAAATATATATTAATATACGAATAAATATTTGGATAAAGATTATAACTATATATATATATATATTAATATACGAATAAATAAATAAATATTAATATAAATAAATATATTTATATTAATATAAATCTATATTAATATAAGAATAGATATAACTATATATATATATATAGATATATCATTAAATAGAGAATAAAACAAGACAGGTGAGTGGTAAAGGTGCAGGAGCACAAGGGAGAGGTCTCAAGTTCGAGTCCAAGTAGAGGTAGGGGTACACAGGTAGGTGTGGGGGGGATATAGTTGTTAAAGGGTGGGTGGGTGCACCTAGTGCTATTAAAGTGGGTGGTGATGGTGTGGGTGGGGCTTCCTATCACTATTAAAATGGCGTCTCCGATTTAATTTTTTCTTTAAAATAACTTTTATTAGTGCTTTCAAAAAATTGCTAATAAAGTCCGCTTTTATTAGTGTTTTTTTATAGCACTGATAAAAGACTACTTTTGTCAACATTTTTTTAGTGCTGATAAAAGGGGAATTTATCAGCACTCTCTTTAGTGTTGATAAAAGGGACCCTTTTTTAATAGCATCTCGATTATAATCACTTTTTTTCACAGATAAAGGACTTTTTTAGCACTGATAAAACCATGTTTTGTGGTTGTGAGATAATATATCATCTACTCTATTACCTTTTATTCCATTGAAAAATGACAACTTCGTTCATGTGTATGTGTGGATTACCACCTCTACGAAGTGATGTGATACATTTTTCATCACTACATCACACAGATAGTATATATAACTTTATTTAGATATATAATATGATATTTATGATATAATAATTTTGGAAATATAAATTATACTTACTTTATTTCCCTCATGATCTTTGAAAAATGAAAATGTTGCTCGTGTGTATTTACGACTTACCATCTCCCAGATTACAATGTAATTAATTTTTCATAACCATATTTCATCATTAGTTTTAAAAGTATAATTAATGTGTAAAATAATAATTACTTCATGATTATTATTCTTGACATTATAAAACAATAACCACTTTGACCATGTTAAACATACCAAAGTCGCCTTGAAATTATGAGTTGAACATCCTAAAAACATATGAAGTGGACTTAACAGATTAAGTAATTAAATTTGTCATTAAAATAAATGAAATAAATGGTTTAGTAATAAGGTATTAAACCTAGAAATTTTTATTAAGAAATTAAATAATAGATATAATTATATTATACATGTGTTAAATGACATACATATTAAGTATGGACTCAAGTTAAGAGATTTCATCTCTATTTCCCTTCATTAAGTCATGTTTTAATATTATACACCTAATTTATTTTATATAGTGTATGAACTAACCTTTTACATATTATATCACAAATTATTCATACTTAATGGTATTTTATGTTGCAATAATTTTTAATTTATCCGATGGGTTTTTATTTATAATTTATCAAAGTGTTAAGGGTTTTCATAACTCAGTTTCCTTTCATTGAGTCATTACACTTCTTGATTGACTTTTTTGTGCCATGATTATGTGTGAATTTATCTCTGCTTTTTTTTATTTATACTTGTTTTATGTGGAATTAAATATTATCACATAACCACTTCATGGATTAATTATTACTTTAAAATTTATGATCTTTTGAAGGGTATTATTTTTCCTGATCTCATTTTCTTAAGACATGGTTCATGTAATACACCATGTTTTCTTTAAATGGTGCACATACTACCCCATCAATTAATTTTAAAATATTACTTCATAAAATTAATAGTATTAAATATCCATATCATACTCTTTCTTCCAATTATTTTTTATTTGAAATTTACCAAATTAGTAAACACTTTATGTTACAATCCCCTTTCTATTCGAGTTTTTTTATGTTCAAGGTTACTTTAGTGAAATAATATTTTCATATTTTATTAAACCACATCTATTTTCTTCTCCTATAGTTTTTAATGTTGTTTAAATGTTCAATTTATATTTCCTCCCTTATTTATTAAATAAAAATAAATAAATTTGTTTGTTTGTAAGTGATAATGATCTTGTATCTTCTTTTAAAATGGTAATGTTTCTCTTCCATATCCATGTTTTCTAAAAAAAATCAAGAATATTTTTTTCTAAACATATATTATTTCCAAAATTTATTTTACATAACCATTTTACTTATTTTAAAAGGTTTTAAAATGAAATTTTTTAATGTTTTTTGAATGGGTCACTTTTTAGTTTCTTTACAAAAGTTTGAAAAGAATATTCATTTTTAACATTTATGACATGAACTGAATTTCCTTCCATCATAACCACTCAATGATTTGAATATTATAATAAAATTTGCTGTGGTTCTTTTCAAATAAATTCTTTTCATAATATTCTTGGAATTTTTATTTTTTAAAAGTGATTTTCAAATTAGAAAGGTTATTTACCTCAAGAATATCTTTAATGATCTTTTTATAGTATTTTTATTCATTAGTGAAAATATCCCTTAATTTTACTTGTGATCCAATGGGGATATATTGTAATGATAGAAAATTTATTATTTCTCTAGATTTATTATGATTTTTTCAAAGAGATTTTCATGGAACCCATTTTTTTCACTGGTAAATCAAGCTATAAAAGAATGAGGATTATTTTTGTATTAAAAAATGAAATCTTCCATATGTCATGATTATGTTAACGTTCTTTGAAATTTATTATGACTAAGGGTGATATTGATATATCTCATGATGATGGTTGAGACCCATATATCTATCCAATACATTGGGTAAAGGTATAGAGTTAACTGATTATAGATTTATCCTAATTGGTTATTAGAATTTACTGGGTATGTTATTTCGTTTATAAGAGTGATTCTAAGAGTGATATGAAAATGATGTTCCAAGATACCAACATTTTTTATTTATGATTACATCAAGTTATAATATATCCTTTACTCAATGATTAATTTCAAATGAATCGTTATTATTGAATTATATGACTCTTGTCAAATGGTAAAACTTTATGCTATATTTTATGATTTATGATCCTTGTTTTGTTGGGTAAGAATTATCTTATTTTATGCTTATGAACTGTGATTATATCATCATACCCTTATGATCATCTTATACTTGCTGATGAAATTGAATTTTTAATACTTATGTTTATCCTTGTTGATCATTTGAGATCACCCTTATTATGTTTTCATTTTCACCAGGTTATGAAGAATGACTTTAAATGAATTATGTCTAGACAGGTTTCATGTGTGAAGAATTTTATGAGAGATGTTAAAGACTTGATGAAAAAAAGGAAAATCTAAATATAGTGAAAAAAATACTCTTTTAAAGATATGGGTATTTTTATGTAAGAGTTTTTATTAATTCTATAAAACTATAAACATAAAAGTTCCTTGGGTATATAAGTGTTACAATATTTTATTTTGATGTTTTATGTTTTGGATGGTTAAAATTGGGTGACTTTTATTGGTATAAACCCCAAAAATGTAATTATTATTCTTTTAGCACTGGATTATAGGAGTGTGATTTTGGGGTAGTTATAGATATTGTTAGGATGTGAAGACTTATTTAGAGAATCATATTTTCAAAGAACCAGATGTTCAAGCATTGGATTTATGTTCATTAGAATTTTGAACAGAGGTAGGAGTTTAGGCTTAGTGTAAAGGTAGCAGGAGTTTATCACTCCCATAAAAGTAGGGTTCCTCTAGTTTTAGTAGGACCATTAGAAGTTTTATCTAATTATGGTTCTACAGTGCCGCACTAAGATGTATGAAAGTTAAGTAAAGTTGATGGTTCACTGGGTTAGTAACCTTGCTCAGCCATTCTTTTTTTTTTTGGTTTTCAGGATAATAGTTTTACCTTTTTTGACTGGTTGTGCTTAGTATTTAAGTATATGGTACCTCAAGTGAAAAGTGTGAGAGAATAATAATAGAAAAAGTGAAAAAATGGTTTAACTGGGTGTTTATTGGAGACATTATAATCTTGTGAGGATTTATTATCTTTGTAATATATTTTCACATATGATATTCTGATTATAATAAAAGTAAGAAGCAGTTTGGTTTCCCCCATACACATAGTACATGGTTTGAAGAATGTTAAAAAATATTTATTTGAGTTTTTATATTTTCATTTAATTTTTTACCATTGGAAGTATTTTAGGTACTTTTATTTCCTATGTTGAGGTTCTTGTGTGTGTGTGAGGATGACTTTGTGTGGTGAGTAGGATGTAGTGATTACCTACTTTCGAAACACTCAATCGAGAGGAATATGGAATTCTGGATATTCAGTTTTTCTCTACACTGTTACAGTGTATGAGTTTTTGGAAGATCTGTTGATTGTACTTATAGTGGTCTACCGGTAGTACATGCGATCAGTTTTTCAATCCATAGTTAACCAGCTTATGGTCCCCAACACCTCCATAGCATAGTCAAGCTTCATCAATTTTCATATTGAATACACTTTAAGTTCTCTAAACCACCGCATATTTAATCCATAATATAAACAATCACACCAATTTACACAGGAGGAACACCCAAACTAAAATGCCTTGAAAAATGTTTTTGTCCATAATAACTTGTCATTTTATCTTCCTATAGAATCACTATTCTAGTTTCCATAAACCATTATGGTATGGTGATCTCACAAGAAACTTTTATAAACTCTCTTAAACCTTTAAATGTCTTCCATGATCCTCAAATCACTCTAAGAGGTCATAGTAAACATCACCTTAAGTGATTAATCATGAAACACCTGAGTTTAAACATGATTTATATGTTGAAAACAAAATACATCATTCCAATCATATCCAATTGATCTTCTCTTGACTCCTTCTTTAACCATGGGCTCCATAATCTCCCCTTATTGATTTTTTGTAAACCATGGAACATAAATCATTTTTAAACTTCAACCACATAGTAATGAATCATTATTTAATAATTATAAGCCTACATTAGAAAAATTGGTGTAAGAAATCATATTATTGAGTAATAAAATCACAATGACCATAAAAATAGTGACTTATATTCATACCTATTCAGACTCTTCAAAATTGACCTTATTAACTCAGATAGATGAGATGATTCCACTAGAAAATAGATTAAATAATAGATCACTTCTCATTTAATAAATACTTTATTGTTATCATCATCATAATAAAATATTCTCATAGAATATATAACACAAAAATTCATACATTCACTTCAATAAAATGTTAGATATCTTAACACATGAATAAGCTTTCAATTCATAGCTATCCCCTTTTAATAACTCACTCTAAATATATTCTCCCCCTTAAAATATTTCTACCCCTAAAGTAAACACATATCAATTGATACTTCTCATATAATTTATTTTTCCCCTTTGTAAGATATAGGAAGATAAATATAAAATGATATTTATATTTTCTTTTCTTTTTCTCCCCATTTGATAATAATATACAAAGACAAGGTGAGAGAGGGGATTCATACACCATACTTTGTCCTTGATAAGGGTGAAATTCAAATCCCAACATCAACCTAATATTTTGAAATGTATTATTAAGTAGTGGATTAGTGAACACATAATAAATTTTCTCATTTATATGGAAAAATTCCAAATTCAATAAATTTATCTATAAAAGCTACTTGATGAAGTGATATTTTATGTCAATATTATTTGATCTTGATTGTTGAACTAGATTCCATGAAAGATTTATATAACTTTGATTTTTACATAAAAGAAGAAGTGGAATCTTTACATTAACCTTGATATATTCCATATGATACTTTATCCACATCAATTTGGTTTTGGAATCTTTTTCATCCACAAATTATATCTTTCCAATGCTTAAGGTGATAGAGTTCTTCTTCTTTGTGTGCCAAAAAACACCCCTCTCCAAGATAGAAAACTCCACTAGATTTTTACCTACTTTAATCAATAAAAACTTCCCAATATATATCTATATATCCTAAAAAATCAAGATCCCCATTACTATCACATTTAGAACCAAAACTTGTGACAGGATGAGAGGGAGTTGTTAATTCCCTATGAGTCTATGAAAAAACAAAATTTATAAAAATTGAAACTATGTTACTTGATTAATTAAAATGTAGTATTATGCATGTTTGATATTGATCCATATATATGGAAAGATTAGTTTTATTAGGCTTTCAAAACGATTTAATTTTATTAATTTTAAGAAATTGGTGAGAAAAATTGGGTTTGATTCAATTTTGAAAAGCCAAAATATAATATCAAAGTAGATTGATTGGTTTGTGATCATATTTGAAAGCATGCCAGGGTGTTTGTAATTTCAGGGTTTAGGTAAAATTAGAGTTAATAACATAGGTTGATTAATTCATTATTAGTGTTATATTCTAGGTGAGTAATATATAATGGTCTCGGTATCCCCTTCTTGAAGTGGTAATACCCTATTTCCCTTGGTCCGACAATTTAGGATTTATCTGAATCAAGTTTGTCTTGAAACCATATTTAAATCTAATTTCCCCTAAATTCAACAATAGTCATGCCTCATTTAGGGTTTTCGGTTAAACAATTTTATTATTCCTTTTTTATTTAATTATAAATGATCATGATAAAATAAAAATAAAGGGATTGAAAAATAATTCAATAATTACAGCAAACCAAATACATGAATAAATAAAAAGAATTAAATCCAACGAAACCTGCACCTTTCAATTACATTAACCTAGAATAAGGAAGGTTGAACCCATCATCCTAGTAATTATAAGTTAATAAGGAATGATAAAAGAAAAATAAATCATAAAGTAAAGGAAAAAAAGTACTCGGAAATGGCCCTGCACAACACAGCTTTTCACTCCAAGATTTGGTCTCCAGATCTCTAATACCCCCCAATAGAAGGATCATATCCCTCCTTTTATAGGATTTATATAGGCTCTGGAATTAATATATTTAATAAAGTAATGGCCCAATGGTGGTCTCGGGTGGGTCCCATGTTGGAGATTTGGTCATAAAATAAAGATTTGAATAATCTCGGTGAAATAATCCTATTAGGAAATTTAAACCATGTGTAATATTATTAAATCATGTATAAATTTTCATGATGATTTTAATTACTTCATGTATCATCCTTATTTTCACTACATGAATTGGTACACATCATGTAATGATTAAACAATGTGTAATTCCATATTTTTTTCTCCAAAAGCCTTGTTTTGCCTCAGTTCTTTAGTTTTATGCCCTAGAATAGCTCCATGATCATCCTCAAAAATCCAATTTCGCACTCCAAAATTCACCTATTATAATTCATTTTTCATAAATCTATTTTTCCTTCTAGAAAAAAAAACAAGTCAATCCGTTTCAAATTTAGAAAGATTATTTATTTAAATAGAGAAATTAATATATTAAAACACCATAATAAGTATTCATGAAATACATTTATTAACTTGTTATACATATGATGTACCTAAGAATACTATTTCCACCAGTGAAATGAGAATATTTTTGATTAATTTGATACTTTTTATAGAGTGTAACACCATAAAAAATGTTTGACCATGAAGCTATCAATAATATTCTACTTACAACCAGCTTCTAGAATTCTATTTGATTGAATTATTTCTCTTTTTCATATTTGGGTAGCTTTCTTCTAACTGAAATGGGTCTAGAAATAGGATTTAAATCCTAAATTTCAAATATTTTTAAGATTTCCTTAGTATATTTTTATTGGGAAAGAAATCGTGACTATTCCCCTGAGAAATTTATAGGTTACGAAAGTACCACATATCTATAAAAATGGCCATTTAAAAAATATTATACATATCTCTAGATAACTTACCACAAACTTCATCATCATTACTAATGAATATGATATCATATATATAAGCATTAACTAAGAGAGATGCCTCCTTGAGATATTTAATGTATATATTGATGTCCACTCATCCTTTATTGAAATTAAACATCCTAAAGAAGGTGTATATCATAGAATATCATTCTATTAGAGATTTTTTCAACCCATATAAATCATTTTCTAAACAAAAAACACAATTATCATATTCTCTAAGAAATAAAAAACATGGTTTTTTAATGTAAACCTCTTATTCCAATTCAAAATTTAAGAAGGAAGACTTGAAATCCATTTGGAATTTATTTTATTACCTTTGTACTATAATCGAAATAAAGATTATAATTGTTTCATACCATGAAGCTAGTGAAAATTTCTTATCAAATTCCTTTTTGTAAACCTAGGAATATCCTTTACACACCAGTCTTTCTTTATTTCTACCCACTTCTCCCTTTTAATTCAACTTGTTTTGGAACTCTCTCTTTATTCCAATCACATTATTATCTTCAGTTTTTGAGAACTAACTCCCAAGTATAATTATTCTCAATTTGTTCCAATTCTTCATCCATATAATAAAACCACTACCAATTCTCTAATTTTTCTTGAATAACTTAATGTTCAACTTAAGAGAACAATGAAGTGTGAGTTTTTTCCTTAGAGTTATCCTAGTTTTTACTTTCTAATTTTAATCTCCAATAATATTTTATAACTACACATTAATTTTCATCCTTGGATGAGATAAATTAAGTTAACCCTCATAACTTTAAATAGATAAATATACTTCTCCAATCTATACATTTTCAAAATTTTCACCAATTTCTGAAATTTCTTTAGGTTTTTTAATAAAAACAATGTCATCTTCACTTCTATTAATTTGTTTTTCATATATTACATCCTTCTTTGATTTTTCCTGGATATTCACATCAAAATTATCAAGAATTATTCCAGTATCTATAAGGTATAAATGGTTTCCTCTTCCATTATTATGATATCCAATAAAAATCTAGCCACACCACTTGCCTAAAACTTACCCATATTTTCACATTTTAATTTTATAATACAGGTTCTTCCAAATACTTTAAGAAACTTAAAAATTTGAGTCTTCGTGTGTTATATCTCATATAGAGTCATATAAAAAATTATATAAAATAAATGATATTGCATGTGCACTACTACTCTAATTACTTGCCTCCAAAAATACCAAGAGGTATCATTCTCAATCATCATAGTTCAATCCATATTCACTAAGATTTTATTATTTAATTCCAAAAAACATTTTATACTAGTGTATATGGTGCACTAAGTTCATGGTGAATACCCTGATTCTCAAAATAAGCTTCAAATATATTATTGGTGTACTCATCACCATTATCTATCTAGATTTTCTTAAAGAAGTAACTACACCCCTTATCTAAACATATTATAAAACTCTTGAAATTTACAAGATCCTCTAAACATAATTAAAGCAACATGATAAAAATGATAAATAAAATAAATTAATTTTTTATCTATTTTTATTTATTCTTATGGGCCTACAGATGTTTGAATGGATCAGATCCAATGGATGGGTTGATTTAATTTTAATAATCTTATATAGTAAATTTGTAATATTCTTTTTTTTTACATTTTAAAAATATACAATATCTCTCTATTTCCAATATGGTAACATCACAAAAAATTATCCTTGGTGAATATTACTCATATTTATTTGTTAAGATAATAAATCCTTAGATTCTATTATAGATTTTCTTCTTTTTTTGCAGATTTAACATGAATTTTTAGCATCTCCCACTTGAAATAAATTACTATCAATAAAACAGGTTTTTTTAATTTCATCTTTCCCCAATAATAGTTGATACAATCGCTTTAAATTTTAGTGACCCATAATTTCCAAAGGAATCTAAATGACTATTACACTTTTCAATATCTTTATAGGTTTTAAAATCTCTTTTCATGTGATATGAACACTCGTAGCCTAAGATTCATGGACTCTCCCCTCTGGATGCTTTTAGTGAAACTTTTTTTAAATAAATTTTTTATATACATTAAAATATCCCATTTTAAATATTTGAGCTGGAACCTACATAATCTAGTGACCCACCCCCACCCCCTAAATTAAATAGTTTTGGGGTAACCTATTAAGATATAAACTCACACTGCACCAGCACTCATTTTCCAAACCATGTTCTCGTGTAAGAGAAGAGTCACCATTTCCAATTACACCATGAGAAATATTTTTAACACCTAAAGACCCACATATTAATCATGGAATTTTTCATCTAGAGTCTCACTAGGGAATTTCTATGAGTTTTACCCATGATCACTACCAATGTGTATCACCAATTGGTCTTGCTACCACTTGTGTGAGACATCACATCTACCTCAAAAACCATGAGATCTACCTCAGAATAACGATCCACCTAGAGTAGCACCTAAAATATATATAAGACCCTACACCACCATTAGAAATAGAACCCCACACTTTCCTCACTATCCTACCAAGATCTGGTGTAAGAAACGTAGCGTCACTAACACTACACTTTAATGATGTCAAAGAAAATTCAGTGAACCTAAAAGGAAAATGAACCTACCACTATAGAAAAAAGACCTCGAGACTAGGATCCACCACTACACAAACCACTGATATAAAACCAACCACTGTGAAAATATAAAATTATTTCTAGGATGGGGACATACACAAAGGAGCATGAGAGAATAGCAGTAGAGTACTAAGTATAATGAGGAACAGATTGGGAAAAAAACAAATCAGGAAAAAAAAACTCCAAACCACCACACCATGGAAAATACATCATTGAAGGACTAATGTGACCCACAAAAGGGAAAAATCTAGAACAAAGAGACCCATAAATAATGAACCTTCAAATTATGATGAATTATGTTGGTGACTTAATTGACCAAGCTCTTGAACGCAAAACTAGGGTACCACCAAGATGAGATGATCAACATATTGTGTTATCACAAACAACATATCAACAAGAATCATACAACATGTGAAGTGACCAAAAAACTACACCAGACAATGTATACCATGCATAATTGAACCAACCACAATTTTCTTACATAGTATAGTCAAGAAAGCATCATATATTTTTTGGAATCTAGAGGATGGGGATAGAGAAGTAAGAGGAAATGGTCAATATGAGTGGTTACAAGAAAAAAAATAGGGAAGAAGAATCCCAAAAGTAAGATAATCATGAAGTTATGTGAGTTTTGGAAGTATGGAAACCCTAAGACTGTCGAGAGTAAGAGCTCCCCATCGGCTACATCACATACAAAAAAATCATTGAGTGAAACTTCAACAAAAAAGTATTGATCCTTCCTATTTCACTTATTCTACTAAAGATTTTGAGTATTAAAAATAAAGTATTTTTTGTTGGTGAAAGGGTGATACATTCATTTTAATGTTTACTAGTCCATCCACACCTTCCATGGACTTCTTCAAGAATATCAAATCAATTCTGATATTTAATTCTATACTCCTCTGAATGGACCGAAGGCATTCTTTTTTATTTTATTATGGATAATCCCCCTTTTAAGGGTTGAAGGGGAACCTACGCATGACCTGTAGGCCCAAGGCACAAGGCCTTACATGACTTTCAATACATGACCCGAAGGCCCAAAGGCATACCATGCCCAATACATGACCCGTAGGCCCAACCCACTATAACTTCCCCCCCAGCTTCTGCATCATTGATCTACTAGCTCCCCACATTTCATTGTTGATCAACTAGCATTTCCCGGTACAAATTTGCACGGTGCTTGGTTCTGATGGTGGTTCCCATACCCTCTAATTCTTCCAATCCGGTTAGCTCTGATTTTGGTGAATTTCTATTATTGTTTCTCTGATCCGCTTCTAGGTCCCGCTCTGTGTAAATTGGGCTACTCCATGGTCTCAATGGCCTAAAGTCCCTGTGGCTTGAAGGTCTTTGATGGCCCGAAGGTCCTTGAGACCCGTAGGCCCAAACCGGTGGCCTGAGGGTGCAAATCAGGTGAATAGTTCTGGATACTACAATGCCAAACAGTACCTGCTACAGTACTACTACAGTAATGCTACAGTACCCTGTAAATTCTCCTCCACCCAATTTTGAACCTGGGTCTCTTGGATTCCAAGTAGGACCCCTTACCACTCGGGTACGGGCTCGTTGGCATATTTCATTCTATAATTTGTAATCTTTTTTCCATTATTATTTTGAAGGGGATGAATCTCACTCAAACATTACTTCACACGCCTATTGGTCATATAAATTTGTTTTTAGTTTACCAACATATCCTTTTCATATGCTCAACACCACCATAAAACTAATAGAATCCATAAAATGTATACTTACCTTTGAAAGTATCATGTTGTCCATAATTTGTGGGTTTTCTTACTTCCTTTTTAAGTCACTAATATTGGTTCAGTTTTGTTAAAAAAACCTGGTCACTCATTGAATCTTGTTATTCATATTATAATTATTCTCATTATATCTTGATTCACCAATTTTTGAAGTTTTTTACTTTAATTTAGTGTTCTTAGAATTTCCAGATTTCTTGGTGTCACCATATTTAACCACAAAATTATTTTTTATAACATACTACACTCTATTTGATTCATCATTGATATTTTCAGCACCACATTTACCCTTATTAAATGATATTTATTAGTATTTAACTTCTTATAATACTCTCCATCTTCTGAAATTGAGTTCTAAAATCTGGATTTGGAATTGTTCAGTTCTTCAATTTTGACCAAAATATATTGAATATGTTCAACCTCCTTCTTTTTCTCCATTAATATTTCTTCCATTTTGATTCTAATATTCTTCTAAATATTATGGATAATCATTAAGTCATAAATATTCTTCCAAAATTTGGATCTTTATACTATAAAAATTGATTATTTTCAATTATATGGTTGATTATCATTCTTCAGCATTCTGATTTATTTTTATAATTCAAAAAACATTGGGAGATACTCATTCAACTATTTATTTATAAAAAATTATATAATTATCTTTTTCATAAATTTCAGAACATATTTCATCATTTGTAACATTTTCATCATTTACTTTGGAAATTAGTTTTTTTCTTTCACTATCTTTATTATCAAAATCCTCAAATTCAGCTTCATCTCCACTATCTTCACATTCTTTTAATAGGAAGTTTCTTTTTTTATTTAGATAATTTATTACCCTTCTCTTTGGAAGAATCCATTGAGTTATTGGATATTTTCTTAGAGAATATTCTAGTATTAACCTCTTCCTCATCACTATCTTCCTCAATTTTTTATTTTGGAAAATTTGAAAAAAAAAACCTAACAACACCACACAAGAAAATTTTCAAATTCGGATTTCCCTTAAAAATTCCTTTACCTATTCTCAATTTTCCAGTGATAGTGGATATAACTTCATCAAAACTCTCACCAAATATTCATTATAATTTTAGTAACATGATTCTTCTTAAATAATAACAATCTCCTTCAACTTCTCAAGTTTTGTGGCTTTGAAAGAAATCTATTTTTCAGCCTTTCCCTTTTTCATAATGAAATTATATTTCCTAATTTTATATAATATAAGAATATTATATTTGTCATCAGAGGTATATCACCATGATCTTTATTTTCCAAACAATTTACTTTTGTGTCAAACTTGTTATATAAGATATGCAAGATCATCTTTATAAAAGTATAGTCTTGAAACATCTCCCTATAGCCTCTGATTGTGCTTACAATTTTATTAACCCTCTTGAAGAAGATTTAAATATTATCATCATGATGAAACTAAATATATACATATTTAAGTCTCTAAAAATACAACTTAGGCTACTTCACTTTGGTCTTTCCTCCATAAATATTCCCCAGTTTGTCCCAAATTCCATTTACTATTTTAATTCCTTGGACTTTTAGAAATTCATTTTATGCAAAAGAAAACAAAAAACCATTTCTTACATGACCATCATTATCCTTATTTATTTTTTCTATCATTATTATGGAAGCACCTTCAATTCATAGGATAAATTTTTTAGTTGTAACTATCAATACATCATAACTATTAGAAATAATATATATCAACATGTTGTCCATTATATAAGATAAATCAGTGAATAATTATTATTCATATGTGATACTTCAAATAGTTAATTTCAAAATATATAAACTTGGATCTGATACCACTTATGAAACCACCTACAGGATCTTAGGGGTCACTAAGAGGGGGTGAATCAATGTTCTTAGTTCATTTTAAGATTCCTCTAAAACAACCTTTAGCATTGATTAAGATGAGTGATGTATGTTCTCTACACATGTTTAAACACAAACGAAAATAAATAGAATAATAATTTATAATGTCCACCTCTCAATATGATAAGTTTAATACTTGGTGTGAAATAGAACTCACTAAAATCACACTATCCACTAGAATTATCCTACAAATAAAATGAGTAGGGTATAATCTTGAAACTCATGTTTGAATATCAAATGAATATGATTCAGTGAATCCCACACTTTATAATGATCAATAGTCTATGTGAATATATATGTATTCCTCTATAGATAGATATTGAGTTTTAAAGTGGTTTTTGTTCTTATTCCTTTGTTCTTTTGTAGAAAGAAAACTTATCTTCAATTTTCACCCACATAATTTCATGAAATAACTATATATGATGATTGAATCTCTAACATGAAAAAGTTTTTTAGGATATCTATTTGGTATCAGTGACTTATTATTACTCACTCTCTACTATAAACTTCACATCCATCTCACCTGATATATTTTTCATTGTTCGCACAACAACATAATCTTTCTTCTTATTCAATGAATATATATTGGCAAAATACCATGTGAATAATACTATAGATCATACTTATTTTTATATGGTATCCCTCTTATAACAATATAGTTTTAGAGTATTCAAATTTTAATTATCCAAAATACATGGATCTCTATCTTCAAAAACTCTTTCTACTCCTCTTTATAAATAATTCAATAACCACATGTAATAAATATGACATAAATACCTATAAATATAGTGAAAATATGATGAAATTACTAATATTCATTAAATATAAAAAATCTCTCCATGAATATCTCAATATATGTTCATAAAGTAGACCATTGAATTTACAACATGGATATATCAAATAATATCATGAATCACTATCCTTAATTGTGATATTTATTCTTGATGAACAGAACATATCTCGGTGCCATCAAAATTATTTTTTATAGTCCTTTAAATGGGTTAAAATTAAATAGTAATCACTCTGATCATCCCTAGGATAATTCCCAACATTTTATTTTATCACTGCTCTAATTCTGGTCAAACCTCAAAATATTGTATGTTTGGATCCACCCGCATAAAGTTTTGATGAAATTTACACGGGTGGAATGAACTTTACATAAATGGAATTTACCCTTACAATAACCTTTACGCTTCATAAAATAACCTTTATGCTAGTACTAATGACCTCTATACATTTCTCTATAACCCTTATGAAGCTAGTATAAGCTAGAAGTTACCTTTACAAAACACTATATTTTATCGAATCTCATACCCTTATGCAATGCTCCATGACCCTAATGTAGTTAGTGTAATCTCTAGATGACCTTTGCACAAAAAATTGAAGTTTTTAGTTACCTTTATGCAGAGGCTATAATGACCTTTATATAGATAATTAGTGACCTTTATGTAGGTGGATAGTATTCATGGTACCTTTAAATGCACGGTGCAACCATTATTCAAAATGGTAATTTAAAGTAGACTATGAAGTGGTCTATTCCATTTTGGATTCCCAGTTTATCACCATGACCCCCTCTATAACATGGTCAAGTGTTATCATTTTTTATATCAAAGACACTTTAAGCTCTCCCAACCACCATAGCTTCTCTCTATGGTATAAAAAAGCTCACCATTTTACATAGTAGGAACTCCCAGACAAAAACACCATGTAAAATGACCATATCCAGAATAGATCACCCTTTTTTATTCCCATAGAAACACTATGATTGTTTTCATGAACCATTACAATGTATTGATCTCACTAGAAACTTCCAGCAACTATTTTCAACCATCAAGTATATTTCATTATCCAAAAATCACTCCAAGACATTGGAATAAACATCCCATAAAGTGAATCATAATGAAAAACATGAGTTTGAATATGATTTATGTGTCAAAAATAAAGGAAAACATGCTAATAATATTCTACTTATCTTCTCTTCACTCCTTCTGACATGGGCTCAACACCTTATAATTTTCTCACCTCCATTTTCAATGATCTCTAACCAAAAATATTAATTCAAGGGTTATAAATCATTCATGTGTTCCAATGTATGGATTATTATTCCTATTTTATTTACTTTTTCACTTTATGGTTGGCAGTGAGTAATTCTTACCTTTTTGTGTATTATTTTTCATTTATTGCTACATGATAATTCAAAATCCCTTCACTCGATTATTTCATCATATGATGTATTTGATTGGGTTGAGTTATAAATGGTAACCAATCGTAGTTATGTGGATTGGGGAACAATACTTTAACTTGACCACTTGAACATGATCTACTAGATCAAGGTGAGTTTTATCTGGTTAATTTTTAAGGTTACAAGAGTCATTCGTCCCATTAAGGAATTCTCTCTACAGATTCATCCAAGAGGATATGAGAGTTTAACTTTCTGAAGGACTGAAGTGTTCTGATGATCAAAAGAGAAAGAATGATAGGTGATTGGTTTTAATGATATTTAGTTGTCATATAGAGTGAGAAAAAATGAGAATAGACATTTAAAAGGATATTAAAGGAACACACACACACATGAGGATTTTCCTTAGGATTATTCATCTTTCCCACTTACATTTTTCATTCCTTTATTCTCTATTTTTTTATTTGATTCATCTTTTAGACCCCAAACATTTTTTTGTTTCTTTCATTAAATAAATATAAAAAAATATAAAAAAATAAGTGATAAAAAGAATAGTTAGTTATTACCTTTTCCTCCTGGTAAGATAGCAACTAGTCAATTATTGTGCTACATTAGAGGATTAAATATTATTTGTGATGAGTTGTGATAACTTTTTTATCAAAAAATGGCCAAGAAATTCATAATCATTGAAACCAATTTTCCCACCAAATGAATGAACTATAAAATTATTTTTAGGAAATTACATTCAATATATCATAATAGATCATTTTGTCCAACTTTAAATCAATTATCCCTAATTTGGAAGATGATTGGGTTTTCAGGGAGTGGAAATCTATTATATAAATGTGTGTGTGTGTGTTTCATTACTATAAATGAAGGCAATACCAATGATTTAAAACAATTGGTATAGGTCCTAAAATTATTGGTATCATCTATACCAATGGTTTGAAGAGTCGGTGGATCTTATTCCAATAGGAAAGACCTATAACAACGGTTTGAAAAAACCATTAGTATAGGTCATATGAAATACCTATAACAATGGTTTTCTCAAACCGTTGGTAAAAATAATGTTAAAAAAATCATGAGTTTCATTCCTATGACATCTCATTTATATTTCAATGAATTAAACATTGACCAATAACCAAATTTATGTATATAATTATATATATATATATATATATATTTTAAATTTTTATGTATTTAATATTATAAAATGAAATAATTTATAAAAAACCATGTGATTATACCAACGGTTCTTCAAAAACATTGGTATTAATAGATGAATTTTTTGGAACCTATACCAATTGTTCTTTAGAATATTATAGTTACACTATACAATTAATTTTTAAGAACCATTGGAATATGTACCCTAATTTTTTCGGACTTATACCAATGGTTCTCCAAACCCGTTATTATAGGTCCATGTGTATAGGTAATATTTCTAGTAGTGTGGGGATGACATCAATTTAGAAATAATTAAAAATAGTTATAATAAAACGAGTTCATAAATACCAAATATCTTAGAATTTTTTTCTAGTGTAGAATAATATTAATTAAACTCAAAGAGAGAGAGAACACAAGTTTGTAAGGTTTCAGGGGTTTGAACCTTGATCACTCGATCTAAGGAATTACATTTCATCCAATCAATTTATGGTGGTCAACCTTATAATATATATGTTTAAAATATATATATATATATATATATATATTTTTAAATTTTAATATTCATTTTGAAATTGAAAAAAAATAAAGCAATCATTTTGGCTAGAGTTCACATCTTCTCAAGACACAACTATAGAAAGGGCCAAATTCAGTACTAGAAATAGACATTGTCTATGCTAAAAATTGATGACAAGTTAAATGTGTGGCCCTTCTGAGTTCTAAAAAAATAGCTGACAAATTTCCCCTTTTCATTGTTTAAATAAATCAATGATAAAGGTATCTTTTATCAGTGATTTATTTTAGTGATGATAAAGGTGGCATTTATCGACACTTTTGTTAGCACTAATAAAGGTCACATCAACTGTTGTATAACAGCATCCCTAACAAAAAACCAGAAGTTAGAAAGCATATAAAAAATAGTTTAAATATTAAAATTAAACACAATTGGAATAAATATATTACATTACACAATTATTTCAATTCCAAATTTACATTAAATAATTTCATAAAAAATATTTCTATTAATGTAATATTTACAATTGATAAAAAAATAAAACCCAATACAAAAAAAAACTCTTATAACATGATTTTTCCAATGAGCAACTAAACCATATACAAAAGTTTGTCCCTATAATAAAACCAATGTTTATTTTAGTCACAATACATAAAAAAATTGTAATTGTAATGTTATATAATCAACATATGATAAATAATATTAATTATTAAATATATTAATGATATTATCATTTATACTATTAATTATATTATTAATGATTTTATTTTAAATTATATTATCAATAATTAATTATACTATTAATTGATAATTATTATTTAAATTATTATTTCCACTGTGAGTAAATTATCTATATAAATTATACTATTAATTACTAAATATATTAATGATATTATCAGTTATTACTTATCTCAATTACTTAAATAATTGTTAATAATTTTATAATTAATTTCTAATATTTTAATTACACTATTAATTATATTATTAATTGTATTATCAGTTATAGATTATCTTAATTATTTTAAAACATGAACTTTAATTCATAACAGTTATATCGTGTGTCGGGTTAATGTGTGGTCAATTCCTACATGTCATAGATAAATTTTAGGTTAATGTACTAAAGTATCAACATAATTTGAGATTGTTTTCTTGGTCTTGTCTATGTGAATCATGTTTTAAACTAAAATGACACTTTTATATTGGAAACAATCACTTTCGGTCATATTGTCCATGTGGTGTGTCAGATTACAGGGCAATCAATTCTTACATGTCAAAAATGAATTATAGATCATTTTCCTAAAGTATCAAGATAATCTAAGATCATTCTCTTGATTTTGGATATTTAAATAACATGCTAGACTAAAATGATACTATTATATTGTAAACATGCACTTTGAGCCATACCGACCACATAATGTTTCGGATAAATGTGTGGTTGTTTCCTACATATCAAAAATAAATTATGTATAGTTTTCTTAAAGTTTGAAAAAAAATATTATTTTCTAGGTTTAAACAATATGATATGTGTTTTAAACTTAAATGACATGTTTATATTGAAAACATGCACTTTGAGTCATATCGAACACATCGTGTGTCAGATTGATGTGTGGTCAATTCCTATATACCACAAATGAATTGTGTATTATTTCCCTAAATATTAAATACAATCATAACTTGATTTATTAGTTTGGTATATATAAATCTCATTTTACACTAAAATGACACTTTTATATTGAAAACACGCACTTCGAGTCACATCGATCACATCATGTGTCAGTTTGATGTTCAGTTGATTCTTACATATCATGAATGAATAATGGACCATATTTATTAAGTATCAAGAAAATTAAGGATTATTTTATCAATTTTGGATTTGCGAATCATGTTTTATACTAAAATGATAACTTTATATTGAAAACAAGAACATTAAGTCATATTATTCACATCGTGTGTCAGATTGAAATGTGGTCAATTCCTATACATCAAAAAATAAATTTCAAATCATTTTCCTAATGTGAAAAGATAATATGATCTTACTTTCATAGTTTTGGATATCAAAAACACCTTTTAGACTAAAATGACCTTATTATATTGAAAACATGAACCTTAAGTCATGTGGACCACAACGTGTCTCAGATTAATGTGCGGTCAATTAATACATGTCAAAAATGAATTATGGATTTTTTTCCTAAATTTTGAAGATAAATTAAATTTTTTTCTTGATTTTGAAAATGTGATCCACATTTTAAGCTAAAATAAAACTTTTATATTGAAAACATACACAATGAGTCATAAGAGGTATGTTGTATGTCGAATTGATGTAGGGTAATCTCCTACACATCAAAAATGAATTATTGATTGTTTTCCTAAATTATCAACATAATTTAATCTTTTTTTATTGTTTTTGAATATGTGAAACATGTTTTAAAGTAAAATTTCATTTTTATATTGAAAACATGCACATTAAGTCACACCAACCACATCATGTGTCAAATTTATGTTTGGTCGATTCCTATATGTCACAAATTAATTATGGATCGTTTTTATAAAGTATCAAGATAATATGAGGCCATTTTCTTAGTTTTGGTTATGTGAATCATGTTTTAGACTAAAATTACTCTTTTATTTTGAAAACAAGCACTTGGAGTCATACCATACACATCATGTGTCAGATTAATATGAGGTCAATTCATACATATCAAAAATTAATTATGAATCATTTTTCTAAATTATTAAGACAACATGAGCTCATTTTCTTGGTTTAGGAAAACTGAATCGTGTTTTAGACTAAAATGGCACTAAGCGTGCACTTTGAGTCATATCAGCAACATCTATGTCTTATTGATGTAAAATTGAGTCTTTTTAATTAAAAATAAATTACAGATTTTTATACTAAAGTTTGAAAAAAAATTGAACTTTTTTTCATAGATTTGATAATGGGACGTATGTTTTAAACTAAAATAACACTTTTTTATTAAAAATATATGCATTAATTCATACCAGTGACATTATGTGTCGTATTTAATTATAGTTGATTCTTTAATTTCATAAATTAATCATGAAAATTTTTTCTAAATTTTTAAGACAATTAAATCTCATTTTCTAAATTTTGTTTATATGGAACATGTTTTAGAGTAAAATGACACTTTTTAATGTAAAAACATGCACTTTGAGTCATACTGTCCATGTCGTGTGTTGGATTAGAATGCGGTTAAAAACTACATATCACAAATTAATTATGGAAAACTTTCATGAAGTATCATGATAATATGAGACCATTTTATTAGTTTTGGATATGTGAATTTCATTTAGAACTAAAATGAAATTATTATATTGAAAACATTCACTTTCAATCATACCAATCACATAATTTTTCAGATTGATGTTAGATCAATTAATACACATCACATGTGAATTATGGATGTTTTCCTGAATTTTGAAAACAAACTGATATTTTTTTTCTTGGTTTTGAAAATGTGACCTTGATTTTGAACTAAAATGACATTTTTATCTAAAAAATACACACTTTGAGTCATACTAGCCACATCATGTGTTATATTGACTTGTAGTCAATTCTTATATGTTAAAAATGAATTATGGATCTTTTTCCTAAATTATTAAGAAAATCCAATCTCATTTTCTCAATTATGGCAATGTGAATAATGTTTTAGACTAAAATTACACTTTTATATTGAAAACAAGCACTTAGAATCATACTAACCATGTCATGTGTCTGTTTGATGTGTGGTTGATTCCTATGCATCAAAAATAAATTATGGATCATTTTCCTAAAGTATCAATACAATCCTAGATAATTTTCTCTATTTTGGCTATATAAATCATGTTTTGGACTAAAATGAAACTATTATATTGAAAACATGCACATTGAGTTATACTAGCCACATCATGTGTCATATTTGTGTATTGTTGATTCCTACACATCATAAATTAGTTAAGGATCATTTTCTTAAAGTATCAAGACAATATGATGTCATTTTCTTTTTTTTGGCTATGTGAATCATATTTTAGACTAAAATGACATTTTTTATTGTAAACATACATTTTGAGTCCTACAAGTCACATCATTCATCAGATTTACATGTGGTCAAATCATCATGATATCTATGAAATAAAAAATAAAAATATAATAGGTAATCATATCAACTTGATTTCTGTAATCATTATAATTCCATGTACTCTTTACACTCATCTCTAAACAAATATACTTCTTCTTTTAAGTACATAGAATCTCATAAATCCTGGTAGTGTTAGGAAAACATAGAAAACCAAATAATTAAAAAAAATATTTTCAATGAAATTATAATTACCTTTAGTTTACCTATTCAGGGATGATATTTTATTAACGGTATATGGTGTCATTCTTAAATTTAAAAACATAATTTGCATAATTTGTTTCCTTATATTATTTCAAAAACTGAAAAAAAATGAAAAAAAATAATTATTTTTTTTTTTGAAATATGTTTTGATAGTTAAATATTACTATATATACCATAATAAATCTCCATTTGTATAAATATATAGAATTATTATGTTCAATCACCATCCTCATACCATGATTTGGATGATATTTATAGATAACCCTATCATAAAAAAATTATAATTAAAATATAAACTAAAACATATAATTTGAATTTTATCTATCAAATATTGATTTTAGTGCATTTCAAATTCACAATGGACATCGTGTGTGGTCGATTTGTTGGAAATCCATGATTTGGATCCAAAAACATTTTGGTTTTCTAAATTGAGTTTGATTAGCATCCAATATTTCCTAAGCACAAAAAACAAATAAGTAATGAAAAAAATAAAATATATAGTTTATATTATTAGATTATAGAGTTTTTCCCCTATATTTTAATCATTAATAAGAGTTTGTTGTCTATTTTTTTAACACTATAATTAGTTTATATTTTTTAAATTTATTCTATTTTCAATTTGATTTATTATGTAGAAATGATAGATGGATTAATGAGTATAAATTTTTATTCATATGGTTTTCCCTTTATATAGTAGTAATATATACACCTATAGAAAATATGAATAGTTATTAACTATAATGAACAAAGTATATTTTTTTTCGATAAAAAAAATATGAAAATTTACCTCATATATTCATTAAAAATTGAGACTCCTAGCCATTAAAATTTGATAATTTCATGTATACTCTTGAGACTTATCATTTCTATAATGGTATATCCAAATATTTATTATTTATAATCAATGTAGGACATTTTTTCATATTTTAATGTTGTATCCACATGAACATTCAATGATAATATATGCATTTGGGTTAATAGTGAGGTGAAGGTTCTGTTGTTGGGTTCTTTTGATTTCTTGGTTGATCCACTAGATTTTTTTGATCTAACATTCTGTTTCCCCTTCAATTTGTACATATGTAATACCATACATCATTTCAAACATTTTTTTATCAAATTTTATTGGTTTTTCATTTGAAAAAAATTATAAAATGCAAAACAATTTATCTCCATGTATCTTTATAAGATTAAACATCCATGATATAAAATATCTAATAGAATTATCGACTGTGTTGACATTAAAATCTTCAATATGAATAGGAAACTCAGTGCTCAGTACATAAGCTAATTTAATCCTCATTATCATATGATATATGGGAGTTATTTAATGTGTATCATGTTTCATGGAATATTGTACATCATATACCTCACAGAAAGGAGATCGATGGATGTTGAAATATATAAATCACATACAATTTAAACTTGTGTGATTTTAGTAATAAAAATTTATTGGCGGCTGTTTGATTCACATTTAGCAGAATGTGTTACAAAAAAAATAGATTACCTTATGTAAGGTAGACAGTTGAGGGGAATATCTAACCAAAAATATAGTGGGGTTATGTGTCTCTTTTTGTGTTGATAATTTTTCTACTATTGGTTCACTTTGACCCTTTTGTATATGCTAGTCCACTAAACATGATTGGACAATAATATCTTATAAAGAATTTATTTTTGTATAAATTTATTTAATTATCTCATATGTATCTCCTTGTGACATTTTCTTATCAAAATATAATCGATGTAACACTCCAAAACCTACACCTCTAACACAGACATGTTATTATGGCTTCATCAAATCTACTTAAATTACTTGTTATTTAGGTATAGTTGATGAATATTCATGTGTCTAAACCTTTTTAGAAATATACAAACATAAATAGATGTTTTTATATAATACTATTATAAATCATAACTAATTACTATTATATCATACTTACACATGACTATCATACTTATTTTGTGTTTTCATCTACTAGTATTCCCTATTTATTTATATGAGTCTACTTCCATAGAACCTGACATGGACTAGAAGTGGATTTGGATTTTGATTCATCATTAAGTATATAAATAACAAAACATATGTTGTTCCATATCATATAAAAATTTTACTATATATTTAAAATTCATACCATTTTCTTTTCAAGTAAAGTGTACTTCATCCTTGCTTTACGGTAGGGGTTCATTGGTTTTGATTCATGCTGCTTATTTTTAGAACATCTTTTCGTTTCATAAATTATCAATTTTGAATCAAAGTGGATAAAATAAATTATATAAAATAAAAAATTATCAATTATTATGCACCTAAAATGATTCCTCATAATCATAATTATTAAAATATTTTCCATGTTTCTTTATTTATAATGTGTGTATACTTAGCTGGTTGGTGGAGGTTTACTTTCCCCTTCGCATCCCTAATATACTGAGAAGTGTTTTAAAGGATCAATGAGATTTTCTAGTGAGTATTAATAAAAATTTCTTATAGAAAACATCTAAATAACTTTGTAAGAAATAATTAAAATTAAATCAATGTTTCGTTATATAATTTTTTGATAAAATTTAGAAAGTATATCATAACATTACCCTGATATCTTCCCAAATGATTTTACTCAATGTAGGCATGACATTGTTCCATGTATTGATTTCAATTGGCACATGCATTCAAATTGTGACCCTAATGTAACTAATGAACATTGACTTATTGGGTGTAACAGGTTGGCTACATTGATTCCATCCAGCCAAAAATTTTATACCTTTGCTTCTTTACTTAATAAAATTAGTTAACATGGTGATTATACACCACTCTTTTTTCATTCATATGTTTTTTATCCCCTGACAATTCCTTAGTTTCAATATTGATAGTGTGTTCTTCCTTGGGATTAGTAACATTAACGTGTGGAGAAGTAATTATCCATATAGTTAGATAAACATCAACAAGTGTTCTTACTCAGTTTCATTCCTCATTTAATTTATCCATATTGAATGCCATCCCCCATTGTCCTTTGAGCGGCGTCTTCTCCTTCTCCCTCTCACCCTAGGGTTTTTTTCTTAGCGGCGATCGGGAGGGGGAGGATTTTGTGCATCTTGTCTGGTGACTCCCCCTCCTCTCCATCCTTTCCTCTCACCTATGCCTATCCTTTTTCCCTTTCTATTGACATTTTTTATTTCTTTTTAGTGCTCGGTGTTTTAACCTTTTGATGTCGACAACTTTTAAGATGGCGATCGGCAGTCCTAATGAAGGGTGTGTTGTCGAAGCCCTTGGCCGCTCAAGCCAATTCTTTGACCCATCATTCATCTACGACTCTCCGAGGAGAATATAGAGTTGTGGTTACATATGGGTTTTGGGTTATGAGGTTTGGCGGTTAACGGTGTCCCAACACAACCTAAATCATCTCTCTCTTGTGAAGATGGGTTCCCGTTTGAACTTTCTTCCTCAAATCCAGTGGTGGAGGTGGTGGTCATCGGCATTGAGTGGCTATGACAACGAGCTCATTTTCGATGCCTAAGTATGATCCTTTCTCTGCTATTGCTCTAGGATTCCACCACTATTATCCTAGTTGGATATGTACGGTGGTTTTTACAGTGTTTTGGGATGTGATTCTGAGCGGCCGACGGGTGGTGTCTCGTGATGGATTCTTCTCTATATTCGGGTCTATCTGGTTGGTCTTCGATTTGGTTGTGGTGCTTCATTGTCTGGAGGTAATCGGATGTTTAGTAGTGGTATGATAATCTTTATTGGATTTTAGTGATTTTCATTTCTGGTGTTTTGATGGGCATTGGTGTTAGCGGGGACGATGAGGATGAAGCAATGATGGTAAGGTGTTTTCTATGATGGATGATGTGGAAAGATTCTCTCGTGGTTTTTCTATGGTGAAGTGATGATGGAGACAGTGATGTGATGATGGAGACCTCAATACAAGGTTCCTCGGGTGACTCATGGGATTTTCGAGCATCACACACGATGTTACGGAGCCATGGGTTTTGAATTTCTGCTAGTGGATTTTGAATTTCATAGTTTCCCGTTGTATTTTGTGTGTTTTAGATGATCCGAGGTTCCCAATTTAACCCTTAAAGTGGTATTAATAAAATTAAAAAATGATTTCTAGGATTAGGGAAAACATAATATTATGAGTAAAAGCATAGTATATTAAAAAACACTTTTAACTTGTTCATTGAAGTCTCACTTTTTTCTTTGAAGTTTTAAGGGATTTGGATCCTTTATTGAGTATCCAAATCCCCTCCTGGTGGTCCCCTCTAACATAAAAAATATTGTCAACATTGGGGCCACCATGAAATAATTTTTATTTCACAATGAAATGGTCATCCTCAATTGAATTTTCATCTGACCCTGTAGTTTATTTTCACCAAAAAAAATTGACCAATTTATATTTGTAGGATCTATGACATAAAATACTTGCATTGTTTTTGATACCATTATGAAAGGTTTAAACTTATATGATTCTACATTGAAATTAACCTCCATGAAGCCTAATTCATCAAATTTAACTACACTTCTATTCTCAACCCATTTGAAAAATAAAATTGTAGCTTGAAATTTTTTATAATCCAACTCATATATTTGTTCGATAATAAAAAACACTGTAAGAAAAATAGTATTTAGCGATGGTTTTACTAGGTTTAGTGGTAGTTTAAACCGCCACTAAATTATTCCATGGTGGTTCTGAAAATCCTCTATGAAAAGCGTTGTTGGGAAACATTTCAAAATGGTTTTCAAAAATCATCCTAAAATGTTTAGCGGTGATTTTTTGTATTTTTAATTTTTTTTTTATTTTATTAGTTTTTTTTTTATTTTTTATTTTTAAAAAAATTTCATAATAATTATTTATCTATTATTTATTATTTATTATTTATTATTTATTATTTATTATTATTATTATTATTTATTTATTTATTTATCCAACCATGCATGCATATGTCATGCATGACATGTATAAATTCATCATATATATGTATTGTGTAAAATTTGAACCCCTTGCATCTTTGTTATTCTACAAAGACTTTACAACTCCAACAAGCTTTTTATGTGGTGAGTAAATATAATTTAATATTTATATATATATAGATAAATACATATAAATATATATTCATAAATAATAATATTAAAGAATAATAATCATAATAAATAACAAATAATATATAACAAATAAATATGAAATAAATAATTAATAATTAATAAATAACAAACAATTGATCGATAAATAATATGTAATTTATAATTTATAATTTATAATTTATAATAAATAATAAATAATAAACCATAAATAATAAATAATAAATAATAAATAAATAAGTAATTAAATAATAAATGAATATATAATAATTAAGTAGTAAATAGATAATAAATAAAAAATAAGTAATAGATAATTAATAATATGTAAAAATATATAATAAATGTTAAATGAATATAAAATAAATATATATAAATGTTAAATAATAATTTAACAATAAGGTAATAATAAATATATAATAAATAAGTAATAAATTATTAATAAATTAATAAATCATAAATCATAAATCATAAATGTCATGAACCAGCCCAAATACCCTGGTACCCTGATACCCGAGCCAATCCTCGCATGCCCCAAAGGACATTCTCGATCCCCACAGGTTGACGATAAGTACCTGGCATTAAACAACATGAAAGTGGTAATGAATTTTCCATTCAATTGAAGCAAGAGATATTATTCAGTATGCACAAAAGAAAACTCCACACGGATAACTATACTAGAATTCAAATACGTATAACCAACCCAAAGTACATCATCAAAGAACTCAAAAATAGGATAAACAACACAAGCCCCAATGGGCACAGTAACTCAAATCTCAAAGATCAATAGCAACTAGCACTTCAAATAGTACTTTACCCTTGTTCAAACTTGGAAGATGATAATCTACAAACACCCTAAGTCATAGGTAGGGTGTAAGATAAAATCCTAGTAGGGTCTCACCAAGGATTCCATAATAATATTCCATAATTAATTAAGAAAATAAAGATTTAAATTTTAAATATAACAAGAATGGAAGTTCAGTATAATATTTAAAACAAATCTTGATTTACATTTCAATTGATGGAAATATTTCAAACAATGTCTTAATAAACATTTTATATCAAACAATTTATATAAAATCACAATGCATTTGTAAAATAGTTTTCAAACAATGGAATATATTTCAAATATAAACAATGAGGGATATGGTCATTTTCTAAGAGGTATGATAGTTATAGGTTATGCAATCCTCAAACACTCGAATAGGTTATTATAGAAATATGTATACACACACCCCTCATTCACTGGTTAAAGAGGACGCATCACCATCCCATTGGGGATGTGACCTAATGCTTATGTTTTTTTAGAGTTGTAAATAGTCAATAGAGTGTGGTCCCAAATAACTCACTAACTAACTAGGCTTTCATGTGCTCTAACAACAATGAATAATGGGAAATTTATTTTAAAACTATTGAAAATAAAATTAACCCATTTTTATCCATTTCATTATTCTGTTTTTTATTTAAAACCCAAAATGATTATTTAATAAAATAATGCCTTTTTTGAGGATAAAAATACCAGGTTTATTTCAAAAAAAATCCATTTTTTCTCAAATAAATATTTGAAATAAATTTCACAACTAAATTTCACAATTTAAATTACACAATTCAATTTTCAAAAATTTTAATCACATACCCCAAACACACCCCAATTCATTGGAATTGGACGTGTTTCCTCATTTCATGAATAATAAAATTCAAATACCCAATTTACAAAAAAAAATATGTTTTACATTATAATAGAAAACAATTTCATTTAAGTCAAGAAATTTCGGGTTAAAATAATTGGAAAATGTTAAATGAAACTACCTACCTTGAGATCATGGGTTCACAAATCACAAATCCCTAAATGGGGAACTCCAATGAAGAATGTAGGAAACAAATATCCAATAATAAAACATAGATTCAATATCTAAAACAATGGGTATTGGATCCTACAACAACATGTATATCTAACAAACTCTTATGAGGAGAGGATAAGAGACTGGGAGAGAAGAAACAAGGAGAGAAATTTTATTGGTAAAGGATCGAATAATAATTTATACACTTTGATTATCTTTTTAAGGGGTTTTGAGGAAAAAAAGTTAGATCTTGGGAGTCCCAAATACCTAAGAAAACACTCTAGGTCTATTTAGGCCTAAAAGGGGGATAAAAAGGGGTTTCGGGAATTTTTCAAGAATTTTCAGATTATTTAAAATCCATGCGCACTATTAGCTGGGAAAGGCTGCATGGTTTGTAAAACTTTGTCCCCAAACCATGTGCCCCTCCTAGTGGGGTTGTATAGTTTCTCCTTGGTGGGATCACAGTTTACCAAACTCTGTTCCAACCATGAAAACCCTCACTACCTGGGTATGCACGGTTAGCACTAGTAGGGTGCACGGTTTGGGAAAATTGTGTGTCAACCATCCACAGCCCAAGAGCCCTTCCTAAATTTTAAAATTTCACCCAAATCACCCCTAAATGAAACCCAACCAAATCATGATCAAAATATGGGTTAATAAGTACCTGAAAATAGTAACATTATGTTACAATTAATCATAAATCATAAATCAAAAATCATAAATAATAAGTGTTAAATAATAAATTGTAAATATATATATATATATATATATATAATTACATATAAATTAATTTAAATACACTTATATATATCTTATAAAAATATATAAATGTAAAAAATCATTTTTATAAATATATATAAATTTATATAAATAAACATAAATAAATATAAATATACATAAATATATATAAATACCTATAAATATATTTATATATAAATATAGACTAATATTACTAAATACATATAAATATCTATGTATATATGTAATTATATATAATTTTTAAATAAATATTTATAAATGTATATAAATTATAAATAAATATACAAAAATGTATAGAAATGAGTAAAAATATAAATATATATATTATAGATAATAAATCACCAAAAGAGGGAAAACCACAACAATTACAGCACCATCAAATCAATATGAATGAAAATTCATGGAATAAGGTCATAGAAAACCCAACAAGAATATAAAGGAACTCTTAAATAAAGATAAAATCACATAAAATTTTCAAAAATCATGGTATCCGAACAAAAAAGTCAGTTTTATAAGCCTTAAGATCCTTTTTACATTGAAAAAATATTGACCGGGGTTCCCCTAATAAATATGGTATAGAGATCATCATAGGATTCAATTTGATATGTGGTATGTCCCAAATGGACACCAGGATCAAAATTTATGGTCGTTTGAAGTTGAAGTTTCATTTTCAGTTTTTCTTAAAACAATAATAAATTTTATTCTATTAATTATTACCAAATTTCTATATAATTTCATTTTAGTTCATTTTATAATGTTTGATTTGACTGGTTATGGAGAAAAAATGGACATCAAGATCAAAATTTATGGTCATTTGATGCTAAATTATGATTTTTAACATATCCTAGAAATAATTTATGTCTTAAATAATTACTAACTAATAATTATAAATAATTAATTATTAACACATTATAATTGAATAAAATTATAAATAATTAATTATTAATTATTATAAGAATAATTAATAACTATTAATATTAAATATTAAATAATTATTAATTAGTTACTATTTTTCTATTATTTTAAGAGGCGGTTTCTTAAAAACCCACTCTAAAAATAATGGAAAAAATTCATAAAAACATCATATTTAGAGATGGTTTTTCAAAAAACACCTCTAAAAAAATGTTGATGAAATATTTAGTAAATTTTTTGAAAACCACTGCTAAAAATCCACTATGAATTTCAACTTTTCCTATAATGGAAGCATGAAATATTAACATAAATTGGATTTCTATCATTAGAACCAGATACATACATCACTTGTGCCACAAGCGTAACTCCACTTTTTTCATCATACTATGTTCATGTTGTTACTTTGTATTTAATGTCTAACATTTAATTTCATAACCATTATAATATAATACATTTACATTTGGTCTTATGGATATCCATTGAGGTTATTTATCAATTGAATTTATATTTTCAAATAACTACTTATAAATATGATCTCAAAATAATCCTATAAACTATTTATTATGTGTTTTTTATATTTATATTTCATACCTTGATGGCTTTAAATGTATAAGAATTACTTTGTGGGCTTCAACATATAGATCAACATCTACATTATTAAATAAAATTTAAATTTGGGTTTTATCCCACTCTATAATGGTAATTATAACAAAATATCTTCCAAAAATCCCTTTTCCCAGATGGCATATGTTGTGATGATATCTTGGGAGACCAAGATATTAATATCTTATTGTTAATTGGTAGATAATTCAACATTTTATTTAACAATATATCACTCTGTAGTACAACCATATGGCCAACTTTGATTCTTGATGTACCCTTTCAAAATATTAATATACCATTCAATGGGGTATATCCATATGTAATTTATAGGAACACATAGTAGAATATCTCTAACCAAGTGAACCAACTTGTGGCCCATTATATCAAATAATAGTGGTGGGAAGAACATATCTAATTCACATAATATGATTTTGGTTTCCTTATTCATGATGGGAAACTTATTTGGGTCTATATATTTACTGTATATGGATTTAAAAAAGAAGCAAAGTTTGGTTAATGTATGTCGTGAATTTTTAGGAAGAATGAAACGTAAAGTTAAAGGACTTAAATTTGCATCAAAACATGAAATTTGTTTCATTTTAGACCCTTTAATTTCAAATTATTCTATGACGTGACATTATTGATATTTTATGAATACTCGTTTGGAACTTTTACACCATTAAAGAAGTTTAAAAGATCAAAATTTTCTTGTCTAGATAGAGATAAATCTACTAGAGGAAGAAAATTTCATCTTTCACCCTTCTTTGGTGCCAACTCTTCCCTTATCCCCATGTCAATCATGTCCAACCTAGCCTTAATGTCATATTTTATTTTGTCTGGTTCATTTAGTAACATTCCAATAACACTATCACATACATTTTTTTCTACATGAATGACATCAAGAAAATGGTTCACATATAAATAATTATAGTATGGTAATTCACATAAAACATATCTCTTTTTCTAACCTAATTTCATAACATTTTTTAAAAAATGGTTTACCAAAAATCATTTCAATATCTTTTACTTTCTCAAATCGTTAATCACTCTTTAGTGGAGATGGTGTTGTACCTCTTCTGTATTTTTATCAAATTATGTCATACAGGATTAGTATTTATGTTATTGGGATAAATATTTGTGATGTCTTAAACACACAGTCTTCGAGGAATGATTCAACCTAACTGAATGTTTTCCTTATTCATAAATAGGACACCCCAATATTCCTTTAATTCTATAGCTTAAAAAATTTCCATAAGTAGAAAATTCATTTATTATCCCATACAATATGGCTCTCAATGTAAACTATTCACTTCTATGAGAATTATACAATGTAACACCTATATCCCACATCAATTTATGATCTATGATAAATGGATCTAAATAGACATCAATATCATTACTTGGTTGTTTTAGTCTAGATATAAGAATAGAATACATAATGTATTTACGCTTTATGAAAAACCATGGTGGAAAGTTATAATTTACCAACATAATAGTTCATCTACTAATGAGTACTACTTTGTACACAAAAAGGATTCATTCCATATGTACATAATGAAATATGGAGGTTTCTCAGCTCATTTTGAAATTTAGGATACTCATAATCAATTTTCTTTTACTGAGGAGAGACTGATAAGTGATGTATTTTCTTATATTTAATTATTATATCTACATGTCATGTCATTTTCTAGTGGTTTATGGATATTAATATAGTCATTTAAACCTTGGAATTATAGTAAAGTACCATACAAATTTTTAAGGAGTTTATTCATCTTTCTTTTTTCAATTCATGCCACACTTAGTGAATTTTATGAGTGATTCATGGTATTTGAAAAAATATATACAATCATTTGGGAAGGAATGTAATTTTTCTGAGATCATTACCATTGAATTATCATTTTTTATCATCATATGTTCAATAAGAAAACTCATTTTCTTCTAGGATCATATCATCCAGGAGACCAAGTAGTCCAGTAAATATAGTGTTTCTTCATCCGCTACCAGCTTTCAAATTATATAGCTTGAATACGGCTGACAATGTTTTATATTTAGTTCAACCAGTATAAAATGGTCTCTTTTAATTACTATTTAACTTATAAAACATATTTTTACAATCAAGAAGGTCATCTTAAATTATCATTATCATTTCTTCTAAACAATCTCTGAAGTCATTTACACTACTATTCATATCTAATGATCCATAAATCATAGTAACATCACCATCAGTATGTACAATCAATTTTTTCCTGTGTTTAGTCTAACATTTATAGTTTTGATCTATTCGATGAGAAATAAAATGTTCCTCCAACTCTTCTGGATTAATTTTTCATGAATAAAAACAATGTAAACATGGAAAAAGGATTTGAGATGAGTCGTATGCATGATCTATTGAAAAATTAATGAAATCTTTAACTCCATCATCATACTCATTTGTCATATGATTAACATCCATCCATTTTCATTTCATACCCATCATATTAGATTTAATAGTATTAATTTTGTCCAAAAATTAAATAAATACACATAATGCATGGCATATATTGTATATATACATTGATATGTAAACAAAGTATCAGAATTTGAGTGTAAATATATAATTATGTATGTGTGCGTGTGTCTAAACATATTTTTGTGTCAATATATAAAGAATGTGTTTTAAATAAATATATAATCTTCAGAATAAAAGGATAAAGTTATTAAGACTTCTAATAAATTTTATAATTTCCCTAAGTAAAAATTCATAATCACTTTGGACACTCAAGGAATCAATGAAAACAAAAGTTATAATGATGAAAAAATGATAAAAATTTATTGTTTTATCAAGAAATAGTGTCATATCATTATAATAAATAGTTTTATAATGATGTAGTTTAATTACTCTAATATTAATAAATTTAGTTATATATATAATGTGTATATATTTAAATATATGTATATTTATTTAAAAAAATTTGTTATATTATAAATTTGTTAATATATATATTTATATAATATGTATATATTTAAATAAATATATATTCATTTAAATTTATTTCATTTTCTTATTCATTTATTAATATATACATATATATATATATACAAAGAGATAGATAGATTTATAAATACATACATATATATATATAATACGTATATATTGAAATATTTTCTGATTCATTTAAATTTAATTTATTTTATTATAAATTTTTTAATATATACATATGTACATATGTACATAAACACACATAGGAACATCCCTAAAAATCAAAGTGAAGGGAAACTCTATATTCCAAAATCCCAAGACAAGAGGGGGCCCAAGATATCTAGGGTAAAAACTCCTTGGATCTATAAGAATAATTGTTTAGTGAAAATTGAAAAATATTATTTAAATGGTGGATTTGAATATATGGATTTAGAGATAAATTATAGGGGAAGAATAACTCAAAATTGTAAAATAATGAAAGATCGATTAAAAAGGAGTACAAAAAATCACATACATTCAATTTTGACAGGGTCAATTTTTTCGAGAAATTCAAGGGGAGCAGTGGTAGTGGTTGGGTTCCACAAGATATTGAAAAGTGTGTGTGAGTGGGGTGTCTATTAGGGTTTATTTTAAAATACTTGAAAGGGTTTTATCATCGCTTTTAAAAAATCACTAATAAATATTTGTTTTATCCATACTAAAATAAAATATGTTGATAAAACATATTTTTATCAGTGCTTTTCATTTTAGTGCTGATAAAAGCATATTTTATCAATTCTTTTTTTAAGGGATGATAAATACTATTTAAAATAAATTAAAAAAAATATTAAAAAAATAAATATTAGTAATGAATAAATTTTAAAAAATATAAAGAATATAATAAACATTATTAATGAATGAATATTATTAAATTAATGAATGATAAAAATTAAGTGAAATTTAATAATTAAAAAGGAATAAACTTTAAAAATATTAAAAAAATGAATATGTTTTATTAATTATATAAATCATTAAGAAATTTAAAAATAAAAATATATTAAAATGAAAATGAATACATATTAATTATATACATTACAAAAATATTAGAAACATTAAATTTTAATGAATAAATGTGTATAAATAAATATTAAAAATGAATAAATCATAAAAAATATTAAATGAATAAATATTTAAAATGAATCAATTATAAAAAAAATGAAAAAAAATAATTTACATTATTAATGAATAAATAATATTAAATGGATGAATGTTAATAAATAGTGAAATTTAATAATTAAAAAACCAATTGATTGAAAAAATATATTAAAATGAAATAAGAGATATTAATTATATAGGTTATTAAAAATATTAAAAATGGATTTATATTAAAATTAATATGAATACATATTAATCATATAAATTATAACCATGACAATGTGGTGAATGATGCATGGGGTAGTATTATTTTTTTCAAATATATCCCTCCAAAGTTAAATTTTATGATATGGATATAGAACCACGAACTCCCCATGGATGAGGAGATCAAGCATAGGGGAATCAGGTTAGATTCAAAGTTCACCTATTCTAGGAACTCTCATGAGGAGACTAATACTCATCTCTTCTTTAAAAATACTGGTAAACTTCAGCCTGGTGTGCGTTTGGTGAATTCACAGGTCTCAGGTTTCATGATTTTATTGGTGATGTGTTTTTTCATCTCTGGTTCAAGGGAACTACATGAAAAAACCCCAAACATAAGGTGAGGGCTCTTCTCATGGAATTAGTCTTTTGTTGTAAATGGGAAGCAAGGAATAAATCCCACCATGAGGGTGTCTTCAGCTCATGTCAATCCTTGGAAGCCAAAACTGGATGTCTGGTGGTGGATCTGGAGCCTCTTGCTAAGTAGCGGGATAATCCTTTATCTCTATGGTGTTAGAAAATAAGTAGGCAAAATGAAAATATGGATATAACCTTGATACGTGAATTGAATTCACTATCGAAAAGGGTTTTATCCACCCCCATGTTGATGGTGTAGGGTTATCAGTGGAAGTATCCCTCATGGATTTCACCATGGTTTGGGGAAAATCGAACACCAATTTTTAATTTCCCCATTACACTGATATTGGGAGAACTTTGAAGAATTTATTAGATTGAAAAATTCATTAACCCATAAGAAATCTCATCATCTCTTATTTATAGATTCGAATTGGTGAGAATTGCACTGGTTCGGTCAAATAACACATTGGTTCTACTGAAACAAGACAACTCTTGGTGAGGGACACGCTGGTTTGATCTCACCATTTCAATCAAAGAACTCATTGGTTTAACCGAAATAACACAACTCTTGGTGAGTGACACACTGATTCAAATTTTAAAAAACACACTATTTATTTTAATAAATAATTTGAATAAAATTATAACAATAAAATATTTTAAATAAAATTATAATAATCCCTCACTTTTATTCATAAATATTAATTATTTATATCACAAGTGAGTCATTATACATAATAAAGGTATCTTTCAATTTAAAACTTTACTTAGTATCAATATCTCAAAGTTTATCAAATTTATAAGTTTTAGAAACATTAAAATTATTAACCTTTAATATAAATCAGAGATATCGTACATACAATGAAACTTTCATCCAACATATCATTTTGTATCACTTTTATGGCCATTTGCTTATATGATTTTCATGAACTCTCTAAGGAGTAATCTCATTAACTCCTGTAAAAGAAGCACCACTTATAAGTTCACATAGGCAAAATATTATAATTTTCTAATAATATTAGAGCACATAACTCATCAAGTATTAATATTTTTTAAGATTTTATAACTCAACCTCTAATCATAACGGATGATATTGACACCAAAAAATTAGATCTATAATTGTCAATATTAACAATCATCATCATAACTTGTTTTAACACATTAAACACATTGATTAGAATCTACCTAAATGAATTATTTGGTTTCTATTACTGAAATTATTTATTCTTTGGGTTTTAACCCCATCTCTTTATTAGTTTCATGAATAATCTCTCTCGGTAGAGATTTTGTAAGTGGATACTCAAGTTTTTTATACGATCTCACATGAACAATTGTTATGGTACCATCTTGTAACAATTATCTCACATAATCATGTCTCAAACTTATATGTATATAATTTCCATTATACATGCAACAATATTCCCTTGATAATGTTTCTTCACTATCAAAACTGATAGAGATAGTAGGCATCATAATAGGACACAATAAAATATCCAATAATAGATTCATAATCTATTCAGCTTCCTTCCCACATGTTGCTAAGGTGATAAACTCCAACTCCATGGTATAATGTGAAATTCATGTTTGTTTCTTTCTCACCAAAAAAACATCACAACCTCCAAGAGTAAAAAACCATCCACAATTGGATTGGTTATCACCAATACTAGTAATCCATCTTGCATCGGTGTATCCTTCTAATACAGTCGGATAATCATTATAGTATAAACTTAAATCTTTGGTCCTTTTTAAGTATCCAAAAATTCTCGTTACACATTTTCAATGATCCACACTGGGATTTCTATTATATCTACTCATTGTACATACTAAAAAATAAATATCATCTCTATTTTAATGAATCACATACATTAATGAACCAATTACACTAGAATACTAAAGTTGTCCTACAACTCTACCCATATTATAAAAAAATTAACACTAGAATCAAATGGATTATTTGAATCTTTTAAACCAAGATAATAAAATTTATTTAACATTTTTTCTATGTAATGATTCTAACTTAAAGAATAACCCCACTATGTTTTCTAACTTTAATACCTAGAATAGTATCAACTATTCCAAGGTCCTTCATTTTAAACATAAAAGATAAGTAATTCTTTGTCTCAATTACACCAATCATATTGGTTCCAAAAATTAATATATCATCCATATATAGACACACAATAACTCCAAATTCTTTTTTAAACTTTGAATAAACACATTTATCATCATTATTATGATAAAATACATTAGATAAAATAATATAATCGAATTTCTCATGTCATTTCTTCTAATCTTGTTTAATAATGTAAAGAGATTTAACTTGTTTACATACTTTGTTTTCATTACTGAGTAAAACAAACCCTTCTGGTTGTTATATGTAAATATATTTATTTAAATCTCTATTTAAAAAAATAGTTTTCACATCCATTTGATGAATATACAAATTATTAATTGAACCTAAAGAAAATAATATCCTTATTGGAGTAATTAGAGATATAGGGGAATAAGTATCAAAATAATCAATCCCTTATTTTTTTATGAAATCTTTGGAAACCAATCTAGCTTTAAAATTTTGAATGTTACCATTGGAATCATATTTCTTTTTGAAAATCCATTTATTTCCAATAGGTTTTGAACCTCTTGGTAAATCCATATTGACCCAATTATCATTCCCCATAATGGAATCCATTTAATCGTTAATTGATTATTTCCAGAAAGCAACTTATATAGAAGTCATAACCTCTTTATAAGTATTTAGGTTATCTTTTATATTCAATAAAATAGGATACTTATTCAGAAGATGATTATTTTGATCTCCTTAAACAAGGAAAATTATGGAATCAAGTGAAATAAAATCTGGATGTATATATTTCTCTTTCCTAATTCTTATACTTTTTTTAGGTTCAACTCGAGAATCATCATTATTCTATACTATTTTATTTTAACTAGATGGAATACATGAGTTGGGGGTATGAGGAATAACTTCCTCCACATCACCTTATAAAAATTATTTTCAAAAAACTCTACATCCCTTTATTCAATAATTAAATTAACTCTCAAATCCATAATTCTATATTCTTTTCTATTTTTTACATATCTAACAAAAAAAACTTTAATTTATCTAGGACCAATTTTAGTTCTTTTAGGATCAAGAACTCTATAATAGGATAAACACCCCCACACTTTGAAATAATAAAGATTAGGTCTTCTATGTTTCAAAATTTCATAAGGTGATAAATTAGTTTTCCTAGAGGTAATCATATTATGAATATGACGTGACATCAATAAATATTCACCACATAAATTTAATAGTAATTTATATTTATTAATCAGTAAATTTAGCATTTCTAACAAAGAGTGGTTTTTATTTTCAGATAAGCCATTTTGTTGGGGTGTGTAAGGAGTAGTTATTTGGTGAATTATAACATTTTCTTCATATAATTAAGTAAAATCATTTGTAAAGTATTCACCACCTATATCTAAGTAAAAAACTTTAATATTTTTGTTTAATTGGTTTTCAACTTCTACTTTATACTTCTTAAACATAGTACAGGATTTATCCTTTGTTTTAAGAAGATAAACATGTAAATATATACTTTATTCATCAACAAAATTAATAAAAATATCTTTTTCCTCCATGTGTTAAAAATCCATTTAATTAATAAATATCAGAATTCACTAAATCTAATATATAATTATTTCTTTCAACACTATGAAAAGGTTTCTTAACTATTTTAGTTTCTACATATGTTTCACATTTATCAAAATCATTTCTAAAGTTATTCAAGTTTAAGCTCTTCTTTAATATTAATGAATTGTAATTAACATGTGCTAAACGATCATGCCATAATATAGAAGATTCAATCAAGTAAGCAGAAGATTTAATCATATTATTAATATAATGTTGATACATTCCATCATTAGAGTACCATTTCCCCACAAACATGCCTTCTTTTGACAATATAACCTTGTCGGATTCAAATGAAACTCAAAATCCCTTCTTACATAGAAGATCAACAAAAACTAAGTTATTTCAAATTTAGAGGACATACAACACATTTATAAGTGTCAACTTCTTCCCAGAAGTAAATTCTATCACTACACTACCTTTTCTGCTAACACTGATTCATGTATTGTTTCTAAGATATACTTCCTTCATTATAGTATAATTGTTAAATGTTTTGAACATCAAATGCTACTTGAACACTTGCACCATTTCTCCAGAATCTAGCCACCATCCTAGATTTATCGATGTCATATTGACTTCAGATATCATTGCGACTAGATTTTCTTCAGTCACCATATTTGTAGTGGCTTTGTCAACTTTATTTCTATAGTGATATTCCCTTGCAAAATTCCCTGGTTTTCCATAGACAAAGAATTCTCCTTTCTTCTTAGAAGGATTTATTTTCTTCTTGAATTGTTAACTTTTCTTCTTGATATGTACGCAAGAGTTTGGTTTTTTCTTTCTCTCAATGATATTAAACTTGGTATTAAATTGTGAAGCCATACCCATATCTCTCATCATGGATTCTTCTTCAATATGAAGAAGCTTTTTCAATTTCTTTGAGGAAATATCATCACTCTTTTATATTAGTGATTTACTAAAAATTTCCACATAGGTGGAAATTTAGCAATAATTGAACCTACTTTAAAAACATCTGGTATATTAATTATAAGAGAAATAAGTTTATTTACTAAAACTTGAATCTCATGAACATTCTCCAAAACCGTCTTGTTATCAACCATCTTGTAGTTTATATACTTTGTAATAAGAATCTTATTGGTACCTTCTTCCTCTACTTTGTATTTGAATTAAAGTGCATCCTAAATCTCTTGAGTGGTTTTCATTTAGTATAAATAGTCATAAAGACAATTTGATAATGTGTTGAGAATATTTACTCATCAAAAAACTTCATCGTCTTCTCATTTATTCTTAATTACATGAATCTTCTCAACTTGAATCACGTCAAAAGGTGTGTCGTCGGAAATTGAAACAGGCTCCTCAAGAATGGGAGGAAGATTTGGTTATAGAATGTGATAAATCTTCAATATCGTAAGAAGAAGAAAAATTCATGCCACTAGGAGAAGTTTTTTCCATATAAATGTTCATGTTTGACCATGTCTTATTTCATGATTTTAAGAGATTCAGAATCCACCTTCTAGGTTCTACCTTCGGAATCAAACCCTTTTGATTGTTAGAAAATAAGTAGACAGAATGAGAAGACTGATAGAAACTTGATGCATGAATTGAATTAACTGTACAAAAGGGTTTGATCCACCCCCATGTTGATGGTTTATAGTTCTCAGTGTAATTATACCTCGAGGATTTCACCAAGGCTTAAAGAAAATTAGACACCAATTTCTGATTTCCCCATTGCACTGATGTTGGTAGAACTCTAGATAATTTCTTGGATTAAAAAATCGATTAACCCATAAGAGATCTCATCATCGCTTATTTATAGATCGGAATTGGTACAAATTTCACCGATTAGGTCAAAGAACACATTGGTTCAACTGAAAAAAGACAACTCTTGGTGAGGGACACACCGGTTCAAATTTGAAAAAACACACAATTTATTTTAATAAAGAATTTGAATAAAATTATAACAATAAAATATTTTGAATAATATTATGACATCTGGATCATCATTCATGTTCATGGTCACCCCCTACCAATGGATACAAACTTAATGTCGATGGGTCATGTTGTTCCAGGTTCTTGTGAGGAGGTAGTATAGTTCATGAACTAATTAGATCAGTGATTTTCCCCTCTAATAATTCCAATGGTTTTGTATATTCTCTTACAACAAAGGAATTTTCCATGCATGATGAGCTGGAAATGTGGAAAATGGATAACATCGATTTGTCTTCGGTGGAGATTGAATTTTTGATAATCCTTCACTCCCTGTAAGGTTAGATCAATGTTCCTTATCCTATCTCTTATCTCATTAGATAAATCAAATATTTAACCAATGACTAAACTACCTTACTTCACACCGAGAAGGGAACTAGGCTAATGACTATTTTTCTTCAAGAGTCCATTTGGATAGTATATGTACTTACTTTTCTTGTATTAGTTCCCTTCCTCCTATATTTCTAATGATTATTAGGGGTTATTCTCTTAGGCTTCATTACTTTAGGTCCTCTTGATCTTTTTCTCTCCTTTTATTTTATCATTAATAAATAAAAAGTAACTTTGGTAATTATAAAAAATATTAAAATGTAATAAATATCATATATTAAATAAAATTATAAAAGTGAATAAAATTTAATTAATAATTAAAATATTAATATAATAAATATTAAATATTAATAAATAAAATTCTAAAATGGATATTAAAAAATGAATAATATAGAAATATTATGAGTGTGTTACTATGTAAAATTTCATTAATTACATATATGTGTGTGAGAAATTAATGTGTATATATATAACACATGTTTATATATGTGAAATTGAAAAAACAAATGACATTTATATAATATTAGTATCCCCCTCTTTGTAGTTTTGTGGGACATAAAAGATTTTTAAATGAATAAAAATTACATTTTTATGAAAATTATAAGATAGTACAAAATAGAAATATGAAAAAATGCTAGAATGGATATTAATTAAATAAAATTAAATAAATAGTGTCAATATTTTGTTTTATGTAAATGGGTTTTCCAATAAGTGGAAATTTACATTGTAGTAAAATAATTGAATATATCAAAGGATACTTCATCATTGTTTTTAATATTTTATTTATTCATGTATCTTTTTGGAGTCAACTATTGTGGAATCTCCTCAGATGTTGAAGTTCCATGGTTAAAATCAGTTATGATTTTGTCTCTTTCAAGAAAACTTTCTTCGTAAAAATAATGTTGAAAATACCTCTAAAAATAATATATTAAAAAATATGTTAAAGGTGAAATATTAAAGGATAATATCTGTAAAGTAGAAAATATAGGTGTGTGAATATTTAATTTTTATAAGGGAAGAAACAATATATTCAAGTTGTAAGTATAGTGAAGGCATCCTGTATGAATATAAATCTAAGGAAATTAAAAAAAATGTGCATCTCATGTTCATCATTTTGTGAAGCTCATGGTTTTATAAAGGAAGAAATAGTATATAAAACTATTGTATAATATTATACATTTTTCATGAAGCTCATAGTCATCAAAGTTACAAGAATCAAATTTGTGCAGCTCATGTTCATCATTCTTTATGATCAAATATAAAATATTACATTTTTAGTGAAATAATCAAGTAGCATAGAAATATAACAAAACAAAATCTTTAGACCTATAATCGACCAATTTCATCCAAAACTTGAGATCCACTATTTGATTTTCCAAAAATTTAGTCTTTATTTCCTAAAAACATGTAAAACTAAAAATAATCATAGACTTAAAAAGGAAATAGGAAAATTAAATCAAAATGTTACTTGGGAAATAGAATCAGATATTTTAATGAAATCTCACTTCCTAGAAGTTACTTGGGAAATGGAATTCATTTCAGACATGTTTGTAAAAAAATTATAAATTTTGAAACATAGTAATGATATTTAAAAATGTCAGCTGATATTCAATTTTCAAATTTGAAAATAGGAAATTAATTGTAATATAAATCTTAAGAGTGGAAGTTAACCTATAATGTATAAAATTTAGTTTCACAATGAGACTCAAGGTACATAAAAAAATATTAATTACTAGTACTCCCATCATGCATTTTCATGGGATGTGGTAGCATCTAAAAATTAAAAAATAACCTTTGTTTAAAGAAGAATTACATGGATGTCACTGCTTCTAAAAAGGGAAATATGTTTATAGTAGTTACAATGTTTTGAGTTCTGCAATTTAAAATATGGAATCATATAAAAATTTAAGATAAAGATTAAAATTAAAGTTAATATACGTATATTATTGAAAAATGGTATTGAAGATAACAGAATAATGTGTAGATCGATATTTCAAAATGAAAATTCAAAGATAGTCTCTTAATTTAGTTTGTCTGGATGTCAGAAAAAACATTTCTAGTATCTGCCCATGATGATACCATACAGAATCCTAAAGTTCCCAATACAAGTGATAAAATGAAAGAAACTATCAATAAAATTACATTAAATGAAACACTTAATAGAGAGGATCTCAAATAGGAGGAACATCCAAAGATATATAGCCATAAAAAACTAACCAAAAGCTCACTTCACACCTTCAAAACAAACTGATTTAAAGACATATTGAAAACATTAACACCACCTGAAAAATAAATAGCTTGTACAGAAACTACACATTTAAAATCATCACATATTCTTCCATTATGTGGGGATTAGTTCAAAAATGATATAGACAAAAATTTCAATATGATAAAATCAATATATAGAAATTATAATTATTAGATAAGTAATATGAAAAAATTAATATTATATGATCTTATTCTTAAATTGAATTGAGTATACAAACCCAGAACATGTTCTATATATCCAAAATCAAAGAATTATTAAGATTTATAATAAAACCAAAATAAGTTAATTAAATAATATGAGATAAAACATAATAAATATAAAATAAAACTATAAAAATATAATTCCCTAATAAATAGAACCTACAACTTTATAAAGGATTGGAAATATGAAGGAACCTCTAGCATAAACTGCTTTAGATAAAGATTAAAATAATCAACACCAACTATAAGGGAAAAAATTTTCCTAGGCACCATCAATACAAATTGAATCAGGGAAAGATTAAAAACATTACACTGAATATAAAAGAAAAACTTGGCATGGAAATCACACTTTTAAAATCATGAAGCATTCTTCCATTATGAGGGGATTAATTAAAAATATTTTAATGACATAAAAAATGGGTTCAAAGAGATAAAATAAATATTTGGTAATTATAATAAATTGATAAGAACTATCAATAGATAAACATGAAAAGATCATATTCTTTAATATCACCCAATATACAAACATAGATCATTTTCTATAGATCCAACATCACATACTCATTTAGAGTGATAAAAAACCCAATTAAATTAGTTATAAAATATAATAAAGAATGAAGATAAAGAGGAATATATGTATAAAAACCTAGAAAAATAAACTACCCAGTTCAAAAAATTGACAACTTCATATAACCTAGGAAATCTAATGGAATCTTTTTCTCCATAAGAATATTTATATTGAAAATTTTAAAATGAAAGAAAAATAGGGAATAACCTTAGAATAAATTAAAATTGAATGAAATATAGATCACTTGGATACTGAAATTAAAATTCTTGATTACTGTGATTTATAGATGGGATAAGTCTAATGAAAAGTAAGACAAAGTGTAAAGACCCTAAAATTCAATGTAAATTGATTTTAAATTATTTGGGATTTTTATGTGTCTGCAAAAATTGAAAACGCATGATTCCAAGTCCTGGTGTGCCCGGAATGAATTTATGAACTTTTATTAAGGTATGTTTAGTAAACGCGTGGGTGGCATTTGATATCTTTTGAAACGGTACTCAAAATTGAAATTTGCGAGTACCGTTGAATCCACAGCATCGGGATTCACTTAAGAAAAGCTTCACTTCGACCACAGTTGGTTGGGAGAAAAATTTAGTTTTTGGACTTTTTAAAGAATAATAAAATTACATTTAATTATTATTTTATGTTATTTTTCTCCAACGGATGAGTGGTGGTGGTGGGACCAGTTACATTTCAATCCATTTAATGTCTTGAGTCATCAAATGCATAACTCCACTGTTGTGAATTAAAAGAGGTTCAATAATTAATTTAATGAAAATCATTAATTCTTCAACGCGTTACTCACTTTTCCCCCTTCTATTTAAATGGAACTCAGGGTGGGGTTTTGGCACAGCTTCTTCAAGCGAGGAAACTCTGGCGAAGTCCTGCGGTGACATCCACTGACGTAGGATGGAGGCTCGGGTGGCAACGATCTGGGATCGATGAACACTGATGACTCCATCCAACGTGGATGCTCCTCCCGCCGCGACTACGACACCTCCAGCGAATCTCGAGGTAGGGGGTTTAGGTTTGGATGTGGTTTAATATTATTGAAATGTAATGAATAATTATTCTCACTTTTTATAATTCTAACGCGGAGGGATCGGGCCAAACAAACAAGTCTCGGACCCTCCGCCGCTTTGTTTATCGTTGAGTTCTTCGGAGACAGTTTTCCCAATTTGATAGCAACGTGAGACAGAGGCTCACGCTGTGACGGCGGCAGTTCGGGAGGCTCGTAAGCATATATGGGAATGGAAACGGAGCTCTGGAGCATCGCCGGAGCCCCGGGGAAGCTTTGTCGGCGCGGCCCCGGCACGGTGGCACGGTGGCAATGGCGACCGGCGCCGGCGCTCGCCGGCCGCAGAAGAGTGCGGCGCCGCTCGTCGCTGCGGTGGCTGGACAGGCGGCCGACAGCGGGTCAGCCGTAGAGGTGGAGATAGCATGTCTTCGCACACCGTGTTGAAGGGGAGTCACGGCTCGAAGCTGCGGCATGATGGAAAGGGGTCCGCCTCCTGCGGGTCCCGTGAGTGACAAAGCTGCACCACCAGGCGCCGACCTTAATTGAAACCAAATGACTCTATGAGTGGTTCGGGAGGTGGACAGCGCACCCTAAGCAGGGCGTGCCAGTAGGCCGGGCTGCATCGCCCGACGGACCGTGCCCAAATGGTGGTTCGGGCCAGTCCGTGGCCCAGCCGGCCAGGGCGGGCTGGGTCGGACAGGACCCGGACCCCTCTTGGGCCTAAAAACGCTTAAAGGGTCAAAACTTGCGAACCATACATTCGTTTGAAGAACTGTCTATGGCTCCAGGATCCATGGAGTGAGACGATCCTTTCGAGATAGTCCATGAGAGTTTTGGAGAAATTTGGAGTACAGTCGGGTTGGATCGACTCTGAATCCAACCGGGCCCTCGGCACTAAAATGTATATAACCAACAGACTTGGCATTCGATCGACGCGCCATCTGTGGCATAAGGACCCTTGTGACAAGGCGGTCCTTTGGAGATACTCTAAGTGAGCTTTGATGGATTTTGACGTGCGACCTGGGTTGGGTCATATTTGAATCCAACCAGGGCCTTTTTACAAAAGTGACCATATCTCACAAACTAGCTATCTGATCAACGCGTAGTCTATCACGTTGGGACCCCTATGACAGGACGGTCCCTTGGGTATGCTTTTTGGGGGACTTCGTACTGGTTAAAATATGACTGATGGCTTGAGGAGAAGAGTCTTCTGGAGATCAGGCGTGCTTCGTGCGGGAATCTAGTGGCTAGTTTTGACATGAAGAAAAAGAGAGACCAATATGGGTCAAGATCAGAAACTCCAGAGTGGGATTATCTAGCTGTGCAACTAATCATCCCTACCTCTATACCAACGACCAATAAGGTTCAGCACTAGAGACCAATACGGTTCAACACTAGTGACCAATACGGGTCATCACCAGGGACCAATACGGGTCAGCACCAGCGACCAATATAGGTCAACATCTAATGACCAATACGAGTTAGCATAACCTATATGGTTTAACAGTGGAGTTACTATGGATAATATGATCTGACTTTACGACTAGTCATCCCTATCCCAGTAAACTTGAAGTTATACTGTTAGAGTGAGTTGTCTCTTTTGCTTTGTGCTTCATGATTTAGATCTTTCTTGTGATATTACCTTTATGGTATTTCTTGTGATGTTTTCCTTTGTGGATTACTGAGAGACCTTCGGGGGTCTCTGGGTCCCCTAATGGGTATTTTCATACTCACCCATGCATGGGCTTTTCCCGCATGCGTGTGTCTGGTGCTGACTACTAGCGCTCCAAGGTATACTTTGGAGGTTCGGGACTTGGTGGAGCTTGGTGCGATGGGATCAATCAATATTCTCTTCTTCGACTTTAGACTTATAGATACTACCTTCTAGGTAGATCTCCAGGGAAGATGTGATGACTGTTTACTTTCATTTCAGTTTCTAGGTCTTGTATTTCGACCCACTGTTTCCAGTTTACAGTTATACTTGTGGTTGTACTTTACTCTTGTGGTTATACCTTACTTTTGTTGGTTTTTTAATTCATTTTCATTTTTTGAGTGTGTGAAAATCTCTAAGTAAATTCCTTCCCTATTTGAGGAAAGTCTTCAAGTGCTAGTCACCAACCCCTGTCCTATGTAAGGTGGGCTTGGGGTAGTCACGTCCAGGCCCCATGGGATGGTTTGTGACAAAGTGGTATCAAAGGGCGGTCGGTTCTACCATAAGAACTAAGAGTCTACTTTTAATGAGGAAATGGTGTAAAGTGTCTTGATTTTGGTTTTCCGTACATGGAGTCTAGTGTTGGTGCGTCGGCCGATATATCCATACAACAGGACCCCGAAATGTTTTTCAAACTCGGTATATGAAAACACTGGTTGCTAGTGTTTTGAAAAGTTTTCTTGATCTTTCTTGAGTCAGCTCACTAGGTATAACTTATTGACCATGGTGTATCTATTTATTACAGGATGCCTCCATGAAGACAGTCATCCAAGATTCTAGTTAGAGATCATGACAGTGGCCCACAGAGTGATGAGACATTTGTATAGGGACTACTCATGGTGATGGAACCTTCAGGTGGTGTACCAACAGCACCACCACCCATTGAGAAGAAGATACTACCAGTGGATCATGCACGCTGGCTAAGCACGTTGCATGAGTTCTAGAGAAAGAGGCCTCCAAGGTTTCGAGGCGAGATGAACCCCCAAGCAGCAAAGGACTAGCTTGAGGAGGTTTCACGCGTCTTTCTCTTAGTAGAGACACCCTCCAAGCATATAGCAATCTTGTATTCTAGCCTTCTTCAGGTCTTGGCATGATGATAGTGGAGCTCGATGCTCCAGGTGCATGAGGAGATTAACCTCACCTAGCCAGACTTTGAGAGCCTTTTTAGGGAATATTTCATGCTAGTGACACTACGCTTTGTGCGTATTCAGGAGTAGTTGCATATGCAGTAGGGGATCCAGATTGTGGCTCGGTACTCTATGAGATTTATTTACATCTCCTGATACTCCACCGACATGGTACGAGACCCTTACTTCAGGGTCCATACCTTTGAGTAGGGGCTCCGACAAGAGATCATAGCTGCGACAATTTCTCTTAGCATCCTGACGTATGCTGGGTTGCTATAGCGAGATTTGCTAATAGAGAGCTTCCTTTCCAAGTACAAATCGACAATGAGAGACCCTATCGGACAATAGGTAGCAGAATCATCTACAGATGGCAGTAGACAGATGACGCAGAATCCCAATCGGGCCAGACCTTCCAGAGGGTGGCTCTGGGACACAGGGTCAGAGGTACGAGGATCGAGAGGCCAAGGGAGCCACCAGTGAGGCATCATCTATTTTTCCTGCATGGGACAGGGTCACAGAGCTCATGAATATCTTACTCCCCATGTGGATGATCGTCAGACGGTGGAGGGGCCACTGAGGTAGTGGTAGTGGTAGGATTATGAGCTTCATTCGGGCAGCGGATGAGGCAGGGGAGTAGGATGTGCAGCGGGAGGTGGTCAGGGTCACCATGCACTACCACCACCACCCTTAGGCGGTCCACCACGAGCTCAGGGAGCAGGTCGATGGGGATAGGCCCAGCTATAGGTAGTAGAGGCTCACGATCCTGACGTCCCTGAGATGGTATGAGGTACAATCTATATCTTCTCTACTTTAGCATCAATTCTTATTGAAATAGGTGCTGGAAATTCTTTCCTTGCTGTGGACTATGTTCAGGACTCTGAGATTCTGACTGAGATTTTAACTTGATCTTTACGTTTGGATACTCCTACGGGAGGAGGTTCAGAGGTCACACATTGGTGCTGATAGTGTGATCATATTCTCATAGGAGAGAGTTTCAGATCGGATATTATTGTAGTGACGTTGAATCCCTACGAGTTCATTCTAGGCATGGACTGGTTATCATCATTTCATGCACAGATTGACAACATGAGACGTACAATGCAATGTACGCGCAGAGATGGAGGCCAGTTTTCCTTTTTTGGTGAGAAGGAAAATAGAGCAGTGTGAGATGGACTTGTGCTCAGTAGGGTGCGGTCGATTACATATCAACTGGCTTGCATGACCTTCGACATGGTGGATGATGCAAGTCCATAGTTTCCAGCGGTGGTGGACGATTATGAGGACATCTTTCCAGAAGATGTCCCAAGACTACCTCCTCATAGAGAGGTAGACTCTGCATTGACTTGTACCTAAGAACAGAACTGATATCTACATCAGCATATCAGAGGGACCCTGAGATAGCGACATTGGTTAGAGTTCCTCTAAGACTATGACTTTGAGATAGTATATACTCCTGGTAAGGGGAACTTAGTGGTTGATGCACTTAGTCAGAGATCAAGTTCGCAGCTATTGAATGAGGCTTTGGATTAGTCATCCTCGCTTTAGATATCCTGTGTGGGTAGAGATGAGATAGTCTACCTCCATTCGATGGTCGATGCCCCTCCACTACTTCAGCGAGTCGGGAAGGTGAAACTCGAAGACAGAAGTTGTGAGACTACATGTGCTTAGATATCCTTAGTCCATGCACCTGATGGATATTCTTAAGGTGGGGAGCACGCTATCCTTTTCAGAGGATGTACAGTTGTAACAGTGGCGCTACGAGAGGAGGTTTTGAGGGTGTTCCATACATCCCCATTGGCTGTACATCCAGGTGTGATAAAGATGTATCAATACCTGCAGAATTATTACTGGTGGCCAAGGATGAAGAAAGCTATGGCGGAGTTTGTTTCTAGATGCCTCACTTGCCTGCAAGTGAAGGCTGAGCACCAGGTACCAGCAGTCTTGACCCAACCCCTTGAGATACCAGAGTGGAAGTGGGAAGGGATATCGATGTAATTAATGATGGGTATACCATGTACGTCTAGAGGGCACAATACTATCTGGGTGATCATTGACTGACTCACCAAGTCATCCCACTTCCTTTCTATGTGAGAGAAGGGTTCAGTAGAGAGATTGGGACGTCTCTACATTCAGGAGATAGTGTGACCACACGGGGTGCCTTCTACGATAGTCTCAGACCGTGATGCATGCTTCACATCCCAGTTGTGGAAAGGATTATAGGAGGCTTTCAGGACTCAACTTTGCTTGAGCACATATTTTCACTCACAGACAGATGGTCAGACTGAGCGGACCATCCAGACCATGGAGGACATGCATCGTGCATGTGTCCTAGATTTTGGTCGTAGTTGGAAGGACCACATACCCTTGGTGTGGTTCGCGTACAACAACAGTTATCACTCCACCATTGGTATGTCCCCTTTTGAGGTGTTTTACAGACGACCGTGTAGATTACCCTTGTGATGGACAGATTCAAGAGAGCAAGCACTCGTGGGCCCAGAGATGGTACAAGTTACCACATAGAAGGTACAGGTCATCTGATAGCATATGAAGACTGCACAAAGCTGACAGAAGTCCTATATTGATAGGTGACAAAGACCAATGGAGTTCCAAGAGTGGTACCACATATTCTTGCAAGTTTCCCCTCGATTGGGACTACGGAGATTTGGATGAGGTATAAATCTCTCACCGAGATTTATCGGGCCATTCCAGATACTTCAGAGGATTGGCAAGGTGGTGTACCGCTTGGTACTTCCACCGCAGTTGGAGAGGGTGCACAGCGTCTTCCACATATCCCAACTGAGGAGATATGTGCATGGCCCATCTCACATCATTGACCATGGTGATCTAGATATTGACGATGGGGAAACTTTTTTGGAGTACCCGGTGGAGATAGAGGATCGATAAGAAGCATATCCTTTATGGAAGGTTGATACCTCTAGTGCGCATTCTGTGACAGCACGGGAATCTCCAGGAGAGAATATGGAAGTGAGAGTCTCAAATGTATGCCTAGTACCCCTCTTTTTTTGTGTAGCCTTGTTTGGATTTTGTGTATGTAAATCCCCAAGGTGGGGATAATGTAAACACCTGAAAATTTCATGTAATTTTTTTTTAAATTATTTGGTATTTTGAAGAACCTGTGAAAATTGATAGCACGTGATTCCGAGGACCAGTGTTCCAGAATGAATTTTTGAACTTTTTTTAAGGTACATTCAGTAAACGCATAGGAAGAGTTTTCTATATTTTGAACTGGTGTTCAGAATTGAAATTTGAGAGCACTGTTGAATCAGAAGCACTAGGATTCTCTTAAGGGAAGCTTCACTTTGACCGCAGTTGGTCAGGAGAAAAAGATTTTTTTTGTAATTTTTAAAGAATAATAAATAACATATAATTGTTATTTTCTTTTCTTTTTCATCAACGGATGAGTGGAGGTGGTAGGACCGGTGACTTTTTAATCCATTTAATAGCTTGACTCATCAACTGCGTAACTCCACCATTGTAAATTAAAAGAGGTCCATTAATTAATTTAATGAACCTCATTAATTCTTCAACGTGTTACTCACCTTTCCCCCTCCTATTTAAATGGAGCTCAGGGTGGGGTTTTGGCATGGATTATTTAAGAGAGGAAACTCTAGTGAAGTTGGCTCGGGTGGCAACAATTCGGGATCGACGAACGCCGAAGACTCCATCCAACGTGGACGCTCCTCCTGCCACGACCGCAACACCTCCAGTGAATATCGAGGTAGGGGGTTTATGTTTGGATGTGGTTTAATATTATTTAAATGTGATGAATAATTATTCCCACTTGTTATAATGCTAACGTAGAGGGAACAGGTCAAACGAACAAGGCTCAGACCCTCCACCGCTTCGTTTATCATTGCATTCTTCAAAGATGGTTTTCCCAATTTGACCGCAGCGCGAGAAAGAGGGACACGCTGTGACGGCGACAGTCTGGGAGGCATGTAGGCACAAATGGGAATGGAAAAGGATCTTTGGATCATCGCTGAAGCCCTGTGAAAGCTCCGTCTTCACGGCACTGGCGACCGGCGCTGGCGACGGAGATGGCGGTCGGGGCTCGCCGACCGCAGAAGAGCGTGGCGCCGCTCGGAGCTGCGGTGGCCGAACAAGTGGCTGGCAACGGGCTTACCGCAGAGGTAGAGGTGACGTGTTGTCGTGCACTGCATTTAAGGGGATTCGCTACGTGTTTTAAAGGGACTGCCTCCTGCGGGTCCAGTAGGTGACAAGGCGATATCACCTGGCATCGCCCTTAAGTGAAACCGAACAGCTCTATGAGTCATTTGGGAGTCAAACCGCATGCCCCGTGAGGGGTGCGCTAGAAGTCCGGGCCGGGTCAGACCCAGAGCGGGTCAGATCCGAAGCGGTTCAGGTCGGCCCAAGATGGGTCCGACCGGGTCAGGTCGGCCCAGGCTGGGTCGGACCGGACCTGAACCCCTCTCGGACCTAGAAACGCTTAAAGGTACATAACATGCGAATGAGACGTCTGTTTGATGAACCATCTGTGTTGTAGTGATCCGTGGAGCGATAAAGTTCTTTTGAGATACTCCATGAGAGTTTTGGAGAAATTTGGTGTATGTCCGGGTTGGATCGACTTCGAATCCAACAAGGCCCTCGGCACTAAAATGCCAATAACTAACAGACTAGGTGTCCGATTGACGTGTTGTCTTTGGTATAAGGACCCTTGTGACAAGGTGGTCCTTTGGAGATACTATAAGTGAGTTTTTATGGATTTTGATGTGAGAAATGGGTTAAATCAGATTTGAATCCAACCGGGCCCTTTTTACAAAAGTGCCCATATCCATAGACCGGGCGTTCGATCGACGCGTTGTCTATCATGTTGGGAACCCTATGAAAGGACGGCCCCTTGGGTATTATTTTTGTAGGAATTCATACTGGTTGAAATATGGCCAATGAATTGAGGATCAGATTCTTACGGAGATCAGGTGTGCTTTATGTTGGAATCCAGTGGCAGGCTGTGACATGAAAAAAAAGAGCGGCCAATACAGGTCAGCATCAGAAACTCCGAAGTGGGATGATCTAGCTGTACGAATAATTATCCCTACCTATGTACTAGTGACCAATATGGGTCATCACCCATGACCAATACAGGTCAGTACCAGTGACCAATACGGGTTAACACTAGCGACCAATACTGGTCAGCACTGGTGACCAATATGGGTCAGCATCTAGCGACCAATACGGGTTAGCATACAGTGAACTATATGGGTCAGTAGTGGAGTTACTACGGATAGGATGATCTGGCTTTACAACTATCCATCCCTATCCCAGTAACCTTGAAGTTATGTCGTTAGAGTGAGATGTCTCTTTTTCTTTGTGCTTCATGATTTAGATCATGCTTGTGATATTACCTTTGTGGGTTTTCTTGTGATGTTTTTATTTGTGGATTACTGAGAGACCTTCAGGGGTCTCGAGGTCCCCTACTGGGTATTGTTATACTCACCCCTTCACGGGCTCCGCCCACAGGCATGTGTCTGGTGCAGACTACTGATGCTCCAAGCTAGACTTTGGAGGTTCGGGACTTAGTGGTGCTTGGTGTGATGGGAGCAATCAATATTCTCTTCTTCGAATTCATACTTACAGCTACTACCCTCCAGGTAGATCTCTAGGGCATATGCAACAGCTGTTTACTTTCTTTTCAGTTTCTAGGGCTTGTATTTCGGCCCACTATTTTCAGTTTATAGTTGTACTTGTGTTTGTACTTTACTATTGTGGTTATACCTTACTTTTGTTGGTTGTTTACTTAAATTTCCCTTTTTGAGTGTGTACATATCTCTAAGGCAATGCCTTCTCTATTCAGGAAAAACCTTCAAGTTCTAGTCACTAACCCCTGGCCTGTGGAAGGCAGGATTGGGGTAGTCACATATGAGCCTTATGGGATAGGTTGTGACATAAAGGGACAAATCTGAGGATAAATTCTCCATTACCGTGAAATTAAATGGGACAATCTAGCGAGTAAATCAATAAAATATTATATTTAACTAATAAACCCAATAGAGAGATGTATTATAAGAAGAGAAAGAAATAGAATAGTAAATAATATTTAATACATGAAACAGAATAGAATAAAATCATTAAATAGTTATTTATTACATTTCATGGAAACATTTAAACATATAAAATTATTTTAGTTCGGTCTATTCAATATAGAGAGTAAATAAATGGAGACAAATACTTTTGAATCTCAATAAATGTTGAAGTTCCATGATTCAAATCACTTATGACTACTTCTCTTTCAAGAATGATTTTTTGTCAAAATCGTGATGTAAATACCTCTACAAATAAAATAATTAGTAACAAAAATATTGGAGGTGATGAAAAGTATCAAACAATTTATTTTAATTCAAGAATACATTTCATAATCATTTGAGTAACCATACACTCTCTCAAGACTAAAAAAGGAATACCATTACATAGGCTAATGAAAAGTAACAGCAATACCCCAAATGAAACTATATAAGTCACATAAAATAAAACTCAATAAAAATGAGGTATAAATTTATGTTTAATATAAATAAATCAAGTTAAAAATAATTAAATCATAATTAGAAAAAATAAATACATACTCAGAATAAAAAAAATCCATGAAGCTGAACATTTTATTATAAGTAAAACTCCACCTCAATTTCTTTAAATACATGGAATACATTAAGGTTTAGGCTTAAAAATATTTTTATATATGGGTTTTATCAATCCAAAATTAATATAAAACATGAGTAAAAATTCTAAATAATACTGAGTGATATCAATCACCATTTTTAGTCATCCAAGTCCCAAATTGAGAGATAGTTCCCAATTATTAGAATAACTAATAAAAATGTATTATAAGTATATAACCTTACATTTACTTGGGTTTTAGTATCTACTGAAATAAAATTACTAAATATAAATTTGTAAAATAAAAATGATATGAAGGTTTGAGGGAATATATGTTTAAGGGAAGACAGTAATCCATGAAATATATATGGTAATTCAAGAAATATATTTGATATATAAAATTCATAGATAGTTTGGTTTGGCTAGATGGAACAAAACATTAGAAGATATATGGTAAATTTAATACAATTATTAAAGTAATTGTCATGAAAAAAACATATAGAATTTGAAAATAATATATATAAATGAATTGTTGGTGATTAGTAAAAGAGAATGGTATATAGAGGGTACACATTTCACTAAATTAGTTAATGAATTTTATATATAAATGATATATATGAGGAAAGGCATATTAGATAAAGAATCATCTGGTATAAATAGTATATGTAATTATAAAATTAGATGTTTGAAATAATAAGTTAATTGGGTATCATAAAACTAAAATCCTAAAATTGTAAATAAAGAGAAAGAGAAAAACCTTAAGATGTTAACAATGTGAAATATATTAGGTCAGGAGAATAAAGTGGTGTATAATATTCCTGATATAATTTGAAGTAGTATATATACTTGAAATTATTAAAATTTTAGTCATTTTATCTTGAATTTCACATATATTTAATATATGTAATTAAACTATAGTCAACAACTTATATGAGCATCAGACTTCTTATGTGGCCTTGTTAATCATCTATAAAATATCTCTTCCATAGAAGTGGATTAGAAATTGAAATTCATGTGTAACATAATTGTAATTATTTTATGGGAGTAATACACAATTAGGATATTCATTCATGTGAATATATAACATATTATGAAATAAATGAACTAAAAAAGTGGATATATAATATGATTATACAACATATGCATATGTAAGTTGACCCTACATAATGAACTTTTACCTCTCTAGAAGAACTTGAAAACCACTACTTGAACGATGCATCCTCATGTGAATAGAATTTCTTGCATGATATATAACTCACTTATAGATAAGAAAGTAGTGATCTATAGATGTCACCATTGTCATTCCCTATAAATACATGTTCACATATCATGCCCACCAATGAAAATTCCTTAATGAATTAATTGAATTTATAAAAATTATATCACATTAATTCAAAAAAAGCATGGAATAATTATTTCACATGTTTTTTAAATTGGGTATCACCTTCTTTGGGCCTCCCCGATGAAGGCAAGTGAAACTATATAAATAATAATGTTTATAAAATAGATATAAAATATGAAACTATGGGAATTGTGCATACATATCATTTTATATCATTATAAAATTAACTACCAAAAATATTCAAATGATACTGAAAAAATAAAAATCCATAATGGTTCATAAATTTTATTTCATTATTGTTTCTTTAATATGTAATTATAATGTTCATAGTGAAAATCTACCAATCATTTATGGTGTAAATGTATACCAAAAAATATTTTTTAGTAATGAAATTCCCATATTTAACACATTCAAAAATTATTTTATCAAAACTATTGAAACTAATGAATATATGATACTAAAAAAATGAAAACTTTATCTTTATTTAGTGAAACAATTACACCAATAAAATAATATTGGAAAACTGAAACTGTAGAAGTGGATTATTATGTAATTTCACTAAACAATAACATTTGTAAACAAAATCTATTTTTATTAGCCAACCCTTTGTTAATATTAAAAATAAAAATGAATTTGATGTAATGGAAGAGAGATATAAATATTTTTTACAATATTAATAAAATTAAAGTGAATTGTAAATTTATAAATACATAGTATACAGAATAAAGCTATCAGGTACTCTTCTAGAACATTATTTTTAAATATAGATACATTGAAAATGTATAGATACATTGAAAATGTATAGATATATTGAAAATGTATAGATACATTGAAAATGTATAGATACATTTTATATTAAATATATAAATTGTAAATATATAAATGCATTATAAATATAAAGATACATAGTATACTGAATAAAGTTATTAGGGACTCTTTTGGAACCTTATTTTGAATGATATCAAGAAAAATAGTGAATTCGGAAACATAATATAAAGTTAACAATATTTTTTAATATATAATAAAAAATTATAATTTAAGAGATAGAAATTATAAGTGTACAATAGCGTGATAAACATGGAAATTATAATTCTACCTATTGTGATGGATAAATTATATTTTTCTTTAAGATTTATGTGATATTGATAGAAATTAATAGTAAGAGGTATGGTGGAACCTAAAAAATATCAAAAAACAAAATTACGATGAAAGAAATTATATTAATTAAAAATTAAAAGTTTTATAATATGTTCACCTTGCCATATTATTTTCATTCATACTTATATTCATTTTTTCATTCTAATAGTTAGAGTCACAGACTTTATCTATGTTGGGTAATAAAATAGTTAGTTATTGGATAATATATAAATAATATTAAATAAGAGTATTTCAAAAGAAATGAAAGTAGCTAAAGAAAGAATGAATTTGTAAAATTGATTTGAAATATTTGAGAATATATTGATGTATGAAGTTATAACCACATGGATAGTGTTTGGTATATTGTTTGTTTTAGGGAATAAGATATTGAAAATCATATGAGTGGTGAGGATAGGGTTTTAGACAGAGCTGGTGTAAGAGGTAAGAAGAAGGGGGAGTAAGAGGATGGATTTGGTGCATGGGGAGGATGGGAAGGAGGGAATAAACTAGAAATAGAAAATAGAGGAAGAATGGAGGAGAAGCAAGTTGGGAGGATGGGGGGGATTTGGGGAATCATGATAGCGGGGTGTGGAAGAAGTTTATGGGGGGATTATAGGGTTTGGAAGAAGTGGAGCATCATGGAATCACAGAGTCATAGAGGTTGAGGAATGGAAGAAGTGGGAGGTGGAGATGGGAAATAGAGACATGTGTTTAGGGAGGGAGTAAATGGAGATACATGTACCTATAGGCATGTCTCTTAGTATAGATAATGGATTTTATTATTGAAATAGGTTAGGAGAAGATCCAAAATTCCCTTACCGCCTTTCATTAATAGAAAACATAATGATTATATAGGTTCAAACAAATTATAAAATTCCCCCATAAAAAAGAAAAAAACCAACCATAAGAAATCAGTTTTTCAAATTCCCTCTACTACCGGAATTCCTAGGATGTTGACCTCTTTCCCTTGGATGTTGACCTCTCTACCATATCTTGGTCCTTTGAGGAGGCTCATACTCTTCATCCAATGATGAGTTAAAGGATTCCTTCATAATAAAGTAGATCATGTATTTTTAAGGTATATCCTAAAATTCCATCTCTATATCGGATTGAAAGCTATATTCAATGTTTATAGATAATAATTTATAGACTATTAGGTAGTATCTATACCCAAATACATCCTGTATCATCATGGAAAAAAATAATTTCATCCTTTGAGTCAAATCATTCTTCCATGTCCTCCCTAAGGCCACGGAGGATCTTTTCACCTTCATGGTCCTCTAGAGAAGTTTTGGCATTAGAGTTTCTATCTCTTTCATTCTCACAATCCTTGGTTGAGGATTTGACAAAAAATAATATATTGATTTCATTAAGTTGGAAAATTAGAATGATTAAGACCAATCTACTTTCTCAATTCCATTATCACTCATACTACATGAAGTAATTCTTATTGGTTTTTTCACCTAAAGAGGGGGTTAAAGATGAATCTACAATGAAATGTCACCCAAGGCATTTTTTTCAACCAACCCTTCTTGAAACTTCTTCTGAGGACTAGTGTTGGGAACCTGAATCTAATCATATCCACTCTTCAGAGCCACTAAACTAGTTTAATTTTGAATCTTAGTAGTAAAGGACTACACATGAACAAATAGGGAATCGTATAATTAAAATTTATGAGGGATGACAAACTAGAATCCCTATTCATCTATAATAATTTTCTTTCCCTTGTTTAGATACTCTTACTTATCTTGAATGATAGCCAGAACACCACAAGCATGTTTTTCTACTTTCTAAAATCTTTTTTGTTGCTCACTAATAGGGGTGTTGTCTTTGTGTCATAAATATGTATGGATTCTGCTAGAAACTCCAAACTCTTTTTGTTCACCTGAATTACATTAAATAAGGGCTCGGATGCTCATGGATTCATTTTAGATCGAACTTATATGACTTAGGCCTTATTTGGATGTGTTGTATTGATCAAGGATTCCTTTAGTTTAACCAAGTTTACTACTTCTTTGTATTTGTTACCTTTTGATGATAGATATTCATGCTCCTTCTAGAAATCATCATTGGTAGCCATTTGTACTTTGTATTCATAGGATAATTGATCACCATCACTATGAAATGCATTACCATTACTCACTATGTTATACCAATACATGATATTATTCCTAGTGTTATTTAGGAACTCATTAATGGTTGGATCCTTTAGTGATTTATGGGAGCTTTCTTATTAGACATTAGTAGGAACATCTTTCCGGGTGCTCATCATAGCTGTAGAAATGGGAATCATGGACTATCAAATCCCCTATGTGATAGGAGTTATGTACCCTATATTTTTATATTCCATAGGTTCATGTATTTTTACCTTGGAATCCAAACCAGCTTATTTAATCCCCTAATTGTCTAGAATTTTAATTTTTGACTCCACAATCTAATGTCCAATATTCTTGAAATTCTTGCACTTTATGTCTCTGAAAAAAATTTCTAAAGCATTACCAATACACTTACACTTTTAATATAAAATAGTAACCCTGTCATATTATATGACTATGTCTAACTGATGATCAGGGTCAATTAATACCACCATGTTAATATGAACATCAGAAAGATTAAATTTCACATGGATTTTGGAAAAACACCCATACCTGGCATGCTATGAGTACTTATCGGTTTTTATAGGCACCCCTATGTCTAATTCCATCTCCCAAAGGATTTTTGGGTTCCAAAAAACTAGCTAAGACTGTGAATGTGTATCCAGGTCTACTTTATGGAATTCTTGACTAATTTTGGGTTGAAGAATGGTTCTCAATCTTGAATGTGAAGGAAGCCTAGCTTGAGCAAAACAAAACCTAGACCCCAAGATATGATTTTTATCTTTCTAAAATTAAAAACTACATGGAATATTCACTTTACAATAGATGTGATTCTCCTACCATTGAAACTCTATACCAAAAAAATTCACTTCTTCAACTCCTCAAGAGTTCGGGCTTTACCTTCTGGTGGAAGCATCAGGTGAATGATGATGGAGCGCTTGCACTCTGAGATTATCTCCACAAGTATGTCATGGTCTACCTTGAATACTACAAGTGACCCATTTATGGTAATTATTTTATGCTAAATTTTCAAATCATTATTGAAATCAGAAAATAAATGAGGGTTTTTGGAAGGGGTTCCTTTTTTCAGATCCACCATGATTCTCTGAATCTTGGTAGAAATAGAAAGATCCACCACCTTATTCAAATCAAAAGAGACATCCCAAGGATCAAATTATTAGTCCAAATCCAACCCTATAGAAGGAATCATGAATCTCCATCATCACCTAAAAAGGGAAATGCCCCGCCCGCACCCACTATTTCTCACTTTGATAATGGATGTTATTAAATATCTATTAATATATACTAATTAGTCAATATTTTTAATCAATATTAATTTTTAATTATTTCATAAATAATTTTTCACTAATTATATGACATATATATATATATATATTGCAGTCAAGGTGGAGAATGATTGGTCTACCTGCCATCTGTACTGCGTCAAAGTGGGGGTTCAATCCTCTACTGGATCTCATTTGGGAAGTGGTAGTAATGGTACACTGATGTTTTGTGATGAAATAGGGGAATTCATGTTGGGGTATTATGTTATAAGGTATGTGAGATCGGTCATAGTGGTGTGGTCGGTGTGGATTTGGCAGGTTTTCGGGTTTCCTATGGGTGATGTGGTGACCTTGAGTAGGCTCTATTGGACGACTCAATGGCCCAGGGGACAACATAGGGTGATGATCAGTGGAATCAAATGATCAGATGATAAGATATGATCTCAATTTGTATCAGGCCACTGGCACGGGGCTTGATGGTATTTTCACCAGCAAGCAGGCTGAATGTAGCACAGGTAGGGGTGGTCGTCGGTGATGTAATGGTGTATGTAGGTGGGTGTGAAGGGTTGTTTGGTATGTTTATACATGGTAGGATCATCCCATAATAATATTGGTCCTTGGGTCATTTGGAATATGTATTTTGTCCTATGGGTCTTGGGCCTACAAAGTCCATATTATAGGATCTCTCTAGCTAGAAAAAAAAGAGAGGAGTTTGCATTTAATAAATAAAGGGGTGTTTCCCCCTACATGTTAATATATATATATATATATGTATATATATTATAAGTTCCTACCTTTTTTCATGTATGTATATCCTGATTTTTAGTTGAACCTATTTCAGTTGGGTTTTATTTTCTTTTTTAAACCTTGGTGGTCGAGCCTTTTCTTTGGGAGTAGAGATATTTTGTCAGAGGAAATTACTTAATGTTCATGGATTCTTTTTTTTAATTAATGGATTATGGATATAAATTTTTCAAAGGACTTTGAGGGGTTTATGTGGGTTTTCAAAGCTTTATAGGTGGTTTGGGATTTTTCTAAAAAATCTAGGTTGTGATCTGTCTACTAGAAACTTTCACATCATGAACATGTCACACAACGAGAACCTGTTACTGGGAACACGTCGTGAATTGATTCAAAAAAATGAAATGTTTACATTCAATGAAACGGATTCATGTTGTGAAATTATTGATTGAGGTTATTTTAACCCAATGTGATTTTTTTTTCTGTGTATCTTATAAATATATAAATTCACATAGTAAAAGGGGTTCCTATAGTGAATATATTAGGATCCACGGTTTTAACCACATTGTATGTATGATTTTATTTTCATTTGATGTAAAACCTTATCTATAAAACCCTAGAGATACTCCATGAAATTTTTGAAGATATTACTTCCATTATAGAAATCTTAGTATATCATTTAATCTCTGGTGAGTTCCTTTGCTTTGGTTTCCACCTTTTCTTCTGTAATTCTCTATTGTAGCAGTGTGATCTATTGACCACTGTTGAATTGGGTTTTGATCTTGATGTCTGTATGATCTAGTTTCTCCTTGTTATCTTGCTTGAATTTTTTATTTGTTATTGTTCCCTATCGAGAGTGTTTCTTTGATCATCAGATAAGGTAGGTGGTTTAGAAAAAATCCATATAGTATGTTTCTAATTGTTTAAGTGTGTGAAATACAATGTGATCATATTGAAACAACAGGTATATTAACTAAAAAAATAATGGGTGATAATAACATGTGTTTAGACCAATACTTGGATTCCTTTAGATCCAACAATGTTGAGGTCTGGCTTGTGGATACCCATAGTGTAACATCCCTCCCCTCACCCATTGGATTAGGAAGAGGTGATGGAACATTACAAGGCCTTAGGTAACATCCCCAAGACACCAAAGGCTATTAATAAATTTCAAGGGCCTCAAAACATTTGGGGGATGATTTTACCTTTAAATATAAAACATCCAAACCACAAGAATATAATAAATAAACCTCTATATTATGCATGATTACAAATACAACTCAAAACATAGTTGAACCAACAACCACTTCAAAGTACAAGTGAAAACAAAAAGACATAACCAAAGGGATCAAAAGAAAAAAAACCCAAAGTCACCAAAGTCATCCAAATAGTAAACTCCCAACCTACTCCATGATCCAAATTGACAATCCATTCAAAAGGTATCAAGAAGAATCACTAAAGAGATGATATGCCTTACCTTTACTTGGGTATTGATATATGAAATCTACAAATGAACAACATTTCCCAAGCTGGAGAGAGTCTAAACTCAATAGGATTTCCCTAATGACTTCCCAATTCATTCCATTATGAAAAAATTATTAGTGGATTTATATGAAATGGTTTAAATAATTTAAAACTCTTTATATCAAATACAAAATAGTTTTTCAATACAAAATATTTTTTCATGGGAATCAATAAAACAACCTTTAAAACCTTTCTCAATTCTATTTTAGAATACCCATTCCATGATTTCACAACACACACATATGCATGACCAGGTGATAGTTCCCTACTTATGATTGGTCCCTCATTCATCCACCAAGTATTCACTAGGTGTACAATCTCCTTGTTCCTTGATGAAACATGCCCCTTATCTTGGATCATGTATCTTACACCCTAATGGTACACACCCCTTATTCAGAGTCATGTCAAAATCATGAACTCGCACCAACCTTGTATTCCAAAACCCAATCCAAACTATTTAACAAATTTTTTTCTTTAAAAACTTTCAATAATCATTATCCATGTATCAAAATGATGCCATAATTTTAAAATCTACGTTTAAAAATTTATCAATGAAGGGGACTTTACACAAAACCATATAATTTACACAATTTCCCAAAATCATCACTAAAGAGGTTTTCCATCAAGAATTACACTTAAATTTTACAATCAATTCAATAAAACATTCATTTCAAACTAATCCTTCAAGTTATAATCAATTGGTGTCAAGAGATAATACACCTACCTACCAAAAATTGGTAGAAACAAAGAATGGAACAAAGATCCTCTAGATTTGATCACGAAACACCCTTCCTTACATAGATCCAAAAATAAACATCAAAATTCCCATTAGGAGACATGAATCTATTCACATAGGATTAGATCTAAATTTTTGGGAAAGATAAGGAGAAGGAATCAACAAATAACGACCAAGAAAAGATACTTACCAATGAATCTGGATCATTAATAGCCTTTAAATCACTTACAAATCACTCTCGGGATGAAGCTAAATGTCTCTCACACCTTGGGAGTAAAATGAGTTTGTGTTATGGGAGAATTAGGGGAAAATGAGGATTAAAAAATAATTTGAAATAGATCCACTAATTTCGGAGGACTAACTATACACCACATGGTTTGGCCACATGGTTTGAAAAATTATTCACTAATTGTGTGGTTGCTATTATCTCAAGACAACACCTTGCATAGTTGGATCGCACGGTTAGTCAAACCATGTTCTAACCATGTGTTCCATACTATTTCAAGGTTCATGGTTTCTCCTAGAATCCACATGGTTTGGTCAAATCATGTACTAACCATGTGTTTGGTCATTGTCCACTATTTTTCCTTACATGGTTTCTTAGAGGTGTTGTGCGGTTTCTACTAACCGTGCTCAAACTATGCACCTTTATAAAAGCCTCTAACAGTTGTCAAAATACCTCAAAACCTCACAATAATTAACCCAATCATTATATAACCTAAAAATACATGAATAAAGGGTCAAGTACATGAAATCGGGGTGCCATATTCTCCCCACCATTGGTATTTCCATCCCTAAAAGATGAAAATGAAAGTTTTTAGGGAATAATTCAGGCCACTACTTTATCATTTCCTTTTCATGCTCACATGTTTCTTCCTAGATCCGAACATGTTTCCATAAAACCTACACTAGAACGATGATTTTCCCATGCAATAATTTCTCTTTCCTATCCACAATCTGTACTAACACACAAACTGATGTAGCATCTAGATCTTGTTTGACGTGATCCCATCGAATCACATGGTCAGGATTAGGTTTATACTTATTCAATTGAGATACATGAAACACATTGTTTATTGAACTGAACCTTGGTAGAAAATCCAACCGATATTCCACCTCACCAACTCACATGAGTATCCCAAAAGCGCCTACGTATTGAGGAGATAAATTTCCCTACTTACCAAAAAAATGATTCTAAAACCTTAGAGAGATTATCAAAAACACATGATCACTCATCTCAAACAACTACAGTCATCGACGATTATCCACATACAATTTTTGATGACTCTAATCCATTTCTATCCTATTTATAATCAACTGAATATTCTATGTTGTCTCTTAAACAAGGCTTGGTCCTACTAGTGAAGTCTCACCTATTTCCACCCAACATATTGTAGATTGATAAGGGCACCCATACAATGCTTTAAAAGGATCCATATTTATTAATCCCTAATAATTATTATTGTAATATAAATTCGCTAATGATATGTTCTCCTCCCATGAGACACCAAAATCCATTACACAAGCCCTAAGCATGTCCTCTAACATTTGTATAGTCCTTTCATATATTCCATCTATTTGAGGATGATAATTCATTCTCATAGTAAACTAAGTCCCAAGGTATTTCTGTAAGGATTTCTAAAAAACATAATGTAAACCAAGGGTATCTATTAGATATGATTGAGACTGGAACATTGTTCCTCTTTATAACTTCTCATATATATATTTTAGAAAATTACACCACCATATGGGATTCAAAAATTGGGATAAAATGATATGACTATGTGAGTCAATACACAATTACCCATATGGCATCACATTTCTTAACCATACTTGGTAAAATTTTCAAAAAAAACCATGGTTATCTACTCCTATTTTCATATGAGAATTATTAACGACTACAACATACTTGTTGTTCATTAGTAATCCACCTTGACCTGATAATAGCTAAGGCACCTCAAAACATACTTTTCCATTACCCTTTTAATGCCAACCCACCAAAACTATGTTTTCATCACTCCATAAATATTTTGAATTCTTAGATAAATAGACCATTTTGAATGGTGGTAAGAATTAAAAATTTGTTAATGAAAAACCAGAGTTACTATGATCTGATCTATATACCACAAAACCAAACTATGATCCAACTTCCATCCCTAAATGGTCTCACCACCATTTAGTTTTGACCTTATAGTAACACATTAATGATCAGAAATATAAGTCTATTTCACATACTGAACAAAATTAGAAAAAAAACAAAACTGGAAAGAAAATTGAAAAATTCACTCTGGTCAGTACAGTCTATATGTATGTCTGCAATAATTGACATCATCTACCACTAATCTGAAGCTTCTTTAGACAAATAATTATATAACTTCCTACTTAATTCATCTTCCATAGAATTCCCTTTAATAGTTGTATACATTAAGTCGAATTCAAATATCCATAGATACTTTATCCATCTGGGTTGTCTTAAATTTTAGAGACCCAAACCTTGACATACAAGGACATTACATTACTTTTGTGAAATACTTAATACATAACAAAAACAGACACTAAAGGACTGTAATAGTTTAGTGTCTTTGGAAACTCAGAACGTAATCTTCTAATCATGGTGAAATATCTTTAACATCTCCCATAAAGATCTTTCCCTTTTGGTTTTCTTACCACAAACCTTTCTTGAAATCCTGGGGAAAAGAAAATATATAAAGGGTGAGCTCAAATTCTCATTAAGGGTAAGTATGGAGAAAATAAAACAAACCGTATACAATGGAACTTAAAAACATGAACATAATGTTTAAACATCAAAATATTGAGAAAAAACATAAATCATGGAAGTACGTAAGGCATTTATCATAATGGAACATCAATCTTGATAAAATAGCATGGGAATAAATCATGTAATTGTGGCAACCATTCAGCACTTGTTATGATTTCCATAGTAGCCAAGGAATTGCTGTCAAGACCATCTTAGTGGACAAAGTCCCTTTCTGAATCGAGTTCACACCTCGTTCCAGTCTTGTATCACTGAACTGGATTAACTTACCGTTCCCGCCATGTCTATCTCATGAGATATAAATCTTTATCCAATGCATTGGTGGGAGATATAGGTCTCACCCATCTCATAATGAAATCATTCTTTCTTGTGCCACAAAATAAACATAAATAATTCATTATAACCCAAAGAATAAAATGGGTTTCATAAATATCATCCCATCTCAACATAATCCATATAAAACAAATGGATAACATTTCATCATAAGAAAAATCAAAACATGTAAATAATAGAAATATTATACTTGAAACATAAACATACTAAATAATTTCATCTTAGATGGAAAATAGTTTTAATAAAACACTTGAAATTAATTCTTGAGGAAAATATCCTTTCTTCTTTAAAATCATTTTCTTTTCACAAAATGCCATGAAATTTTAAAAGAAAAGGATTTTTTTTTAAAATAATAATGAAATCTTGTAGAGTAAGCTTCATGAAAATAAGGTGTTATGAAACCGTAAAAATCCATTCATGCCGTATAAGTTAAAAAAACTAATATCCTCATACTTTTGTCAGAAAAGTCAAAAAGGTACCACGTATGGTACACAAAAGAAAGATTCCTTCCATAATAAAAAGTAAAAGTCAAAGCTGGGTAAAAAGGAATTTAAACATACATAAAAACACTTTTAGAAAACATGGACATGGATGATAACAGTAACCCCAGTAAATACTTACGAATAAAAAATCTCGGATAAGAATGAGATTGGAAAGGTTATCCCTTACCTTATGTCCGATATGCTTCGTGTGTTTCCGAACCTCCTGTATAATGATTTAAATAATGTCATTGACTTATTACAGAATCATATTCATTGTTATGATATCATATATGGTTTACTTATGACTTTATATTACCTGTTCTTTTGTAAATTCGATGTAAAAGCAGCGATTTGAGTAAAATCATTTCATTTATTATACATGTTTTGACTTGTTGATCTGGATATTATTACTTATATCCTGATTTGCTTAATTACAGAATATAAAACATGATTTATATATAAAATATATTCAGCATATACATATATATATGATAGATCGATAAATGGAATTAAAACATAATGATACATAGGTATATTATAATACCAGTATAATATCATATATAATATCATCAACTCTATCCTTTATACATCCCACATAAGGCATTAACGAATCACATCATTTTGAGGGGGCGGTAGTCCACACTTCCTCAAATGAGATTATCGTATTTACCCACTATAGAAACCATAAATTCTTGATATAATTGGGAAGTATAGAAGCATAAGGAAATCATAAACATAATATATATCATATATAAATACAGTTCCATCATAATGGCCACCATGAGATGTGGTAGGAGAAAATCGAATAATCATCGTTTCGTGAGGCGTTAGTTTTCCATCCACAGAAACATTATGTTCTTCATCCATTAGATGGAGGTGTGTGTTAGTTTAGTTCAAATACTTCTCATAACAACATCCTTGTATATTTAAAATACTGGTGTTATTACAAAATAAAGGATTAAAAAGAGTTTAGGGGTTGGATAAGTAGAATAAAAGAAAACAATTTAAGAGAAACTATTACCTTTAATTTGGGTAACTTCCTTTGGTTTGAACCAAAAGGACTTCTTGGAGTTCCTTATACCTAAGGTAAGGCTTCTAGGGGGAGTATAGGGATGTAGGGAGCTTAATTGGTCAGAGTTTTGACGATCCAAATGTCTTGAGAGGTGTGTGGAATTGCATAGAAGTGGTCTCCTTTTATAAGGGAGAGGAGGGGCTCTTTAGGAAAGTGTGAAAATATTATTTCATTATAAACTTATCTTTGGTTTCAAGAAATCCAAAACACATTACTGTCGAATATAAGATGACTCATATTCTAAATAAAATCATCCAATAGTAATTGGACAGGTTTTGGATAATATTTTAATCATTATAATCATATTTATTTAAATTATTTATTAATGAGGTAAATATTGCATCATTATTGTGTCAAAAATAATTTAATTTATTTGATGTATAAAAATTATAAAAAAAATACCATGATTTAGTAAATATTTTTATCTTTCCAATGAATATTTATAGTCGAAAATAGGACTTATATAACACAATATAAAAATTAATTACTAAAGGATTTTTGTTAATGTCAATTTTGTCTTCACATGAAATTAATTAATCTAACTTGTCATTTTCACTCCCAAGTGGCTTAATGAGGTCCCAAAATCCACCCAAATATGCACATGGTCATTAATGACTCAACCAATAAGGTTTGGAAAAGTGTTAAGGTAATTTTGAATTATTAAAATATTCTTTTTACCTTGAATTACCTTATTTACCTTTAACCGCAGTAAATAAAAGTCAAAAGTTGCTATTAACCAAATATTATTTTCATCTTATTGAACCACATTTTACTTCTTGATAACAACCATGTATGTTGGATTTTTGAAATTCAATTCACAGAAGTGGTAAAAATTCATTTAAATGAAAGAGTCCGTTTTTTAACTACCACTAAGTGGTTTCACTATTCATCAAAAATTGAAGTTTTTCATAAAAATACCAAAAATTCAGCCTAAGCTATATTTGATATTCTGAATTCAAAAATGATGTCTCTTTTTACAAATTAAAAACATATAAGTTTCATTAATTAATTTTAAAAGTAATTCCAGTTATCAAAATAAATAGCGTGTTTTTAAGAAACATTAACTATCAAAAGATCGACACTTGTTTATGTCCAATTTCAAAGTGAAATTAATTCCAATGAACAAAATTGGATTAAATGGTAAAAAAATAATCTAATTACACTTTAAAACGAATTAAAAATATAATATAAACATATAAATTATTGCGATGAAAAAAGTTGTTTTTAATTAAAATATAGCGTGTTTTTACTATTCATTAAAATATGAAAGTTATCAGAATAATATGAAAATTTTATCCAAAGTAAATTTTTATATCCTAATTCCAAAGAAGAATTTTATTTTGTCAAATTGAACTTATAAACATGTCAAAAACAAGATTTAAAGTGGGTGCGCCATCAAAAGGCGGGAAAACTGAAATTTTTGAAAAATACATATTTTATACGAAAAATTTATTTTGTTCTCATATCATATTCTAGAAAATGTGTAAGATGGATAATAATGTTATAAAATTAAAAATGTAGTTAATACTATTCATAATGGCTAGTCCATAATAATATTATAACAATATATCATTGTTTAGTGAAACCCGGTATTGCGTACTACACACGCTATCGAGGAAGGTCGTGATTGCGTGTAATGCAAGCCAAGTCAGGGTTGTGTGTTGTGAAAGACTCCGTCGTTGTTTTGTATAACATAATCCAACCATATTTCATTTATACATTGAATATATATATATATATATATACACTCAATGTTGCGTAGAATGACTACTATCAAACGAACTTGAAATTGTGTGTAACACCATCCAAGAATAGTGTTGCGTATACTGCAAGCTAATACGGTGTTGCGTATAGCGCAAGATAATCTTGGTGTAGCGTACAAAACAAGACATCAATGAAATTAAAAAGAATAATCCTCATAAAATCTCGGGTTGTTACATTCCACCCCCCTTAAAATGAATTTCGCCCTCGAAATTCGTCGGGGTTATAAATGGTTTATTACTTGAAAGTTTCTTTCATAGAAACCCACATCGTAAAAAATTAATACTAAAACTTCATTTTAAAAAGGAAAGTTAGAAATGTAACAGTTACCTAGATTAACTCATCACTGGGTTTCCATATAAGAGAACTTAGGTGGAAATATGGATATGGAAGAAAAATATAACCATCAAGTTCTGATGGAGAGTGGTAGAGGACATGGATATGAAAAAGCCAACGATCAAAAAGCCATAAATTTGTGATGGTCAAAGGTACCATCTAATTCATCAGATATAAGGACACTAGGAAAACATTTTTTGGTATCAAGATCATTTCCCTAAAGTTGAAGAATTGTTGAATTAAAAGAAATACTTACTTGATTTTGGTACAATCTTATTGTTGTTTGTTACTTGAACAATTTCCACTTCATCTCTTAAATAAATGAAGTTGAATTTGTATTTTGTGAAGTGTTATCAGATCATACGATAGAATCATACGTCATTCCATCTGTCTCAAACAAAAGGATAGAAAAAGTTATTAAATATATATAAGTCCATCTATAGTGAGATTAATCGTATATGGTTCCAAAAATGGACTTATACTTCATATATCATACCGCTTAATATAATAAAACGAGTTTCTACTAACCAGGGACTTCCTGTAGGCTAGTGGTAGGCGATAAAGGCATGTCGCACTTCGGTTGTGTGTTCAATTCTCACAGCCTTATCCGATGCGATGGGTTGTCGCCCATCCTGCAGGTTATCTTTTTTCTAAAACAATACTATTATAACAAAAAGTTATAGCCTTAAAAAAATACTACCTGATGTCCAACATAATCCATCCTAATCTTTTTGGCTTATCCAAAATACATCTGTCCAATCTCATAGTATAAAGAAAATGATTACTTGAAATGTCACATAACAAGCACGTGAATTCCATCATTTATCCCCCATATATCATAAGATATATCTTTTTGGTCACATTCTAAACATGTGAATACCTTAATCATGTTTTCTTTTGAAACATGAATTACCATATAACCTTAGTGAAAACATGATTGCTATCAAAATTTAACTCTTTCCACATACCAAAATCCCAAAAATTCTATATACTCAAACCATGAGATCACTTAGTCCTTATATCAATCATGAGCTCATGAATACAATCAATCATATCATTTTCTCCTTATCCCTTCATTATGAGCATATCATCTTCTTTCCAAAAATATCTGAATAACCTTTCATGGTTACTGGTAACATTCAACATATAATTTCAAATATTTTAGGAAAAACAAAAGTGTAACAATCCTTAGATGATTCTTTATTCCATAGTACCATTAAATTACCTCTACAACATAACTCTTGATAAACATAAATCATTCCACTGCCTTCTTAAACCACTGACTGAGCTTCATCATTTCTTTCATCTCATTTATCATTTTTAGTCTCTTCAACATCAACAACATAAATACTACCCATACGACCATGTTGATTCTCTTCATGAGATTTTCCCTTAGGGTATTGGTTTGCATAATTCCCATACATTCCACATTTAAAACATCTAATCATTGTTGATGTCGTAGAAATACCATTATCCGTATCCATGGTGTTAACTGAACATTTTACTTTACAATTACTGGCTTTGTGTCCTTCTTTTCCACACCCAAAGCATCTTCCAGTTCCTTTGAAACATTCTCCCCGATTCCTCTTCCCACATGATTTACATGAGGGGAATTGAACTTTATTTCCTCTATGATCATCATGAAGCTCCATCTTTATCTTATTAGTTGATTCGGGATACTTACCAAAGTTTAGATTATTGATCATATTATGAGATTGCTGATTAGGAATAATAACGATATGTGGACCTCCAGATCCAATTTAATTCGGTTTCTCATGAAGAATATCATTCCATTGTCCATCATGTCCTCCATTATCGTGAATCTTCCCATTTTAATCCATTTTCTAAAACCTAAAAAGAATAGTGTGAGAGGCCAAAATCATAATAAAGGGGGATTACCTTCAATATCTAACATCTTAGGTTAAATTCTAATATCGTTATCGTAATTCTAGGACTATTACCTACACTTATACTTAACCTTAGGGACATCCCTAGGCATACCTTATAAATATCTCTAGGGATCTCACTAAAGTTTTCACATTCTAGTTTCCAAAGGTTAACTAAACCTTTCCTTTGATACCAAATATAGAGAGCCAAAGCTTTATTTACATGGAAATTACATTAATTTTGTAGAATACTTAATACATAACAAAAACAGACACCAAAGGACTGTAATAGTTTAGTGTCTTTGGAAACTCGGAACGTAATCTTCTAATCATGGTGAAAGATCTTCAACATCTCCCATAAAGATCTTCCCCTTTTGGTTTTCTTACCTAAAACCATTCTTGAAATCTTGGGGAAAAGAAAACATATAAAGGGTGAGCTCAAATGCTCATTAAGGGTAAGCATGGAGAAAATAAAACAAACCATATACAATTGAAATTAAAAGAATGAACATAATGTTTAAACATCAAAATCTTAAGCAAAGACATAAATCTTAGAAGTACGTAAGGCATGTATCATAATGGAACATCAATATTGATAAAATAGCATGGGAATAAATCATGTAATTGTGGAAACCATTCATCACTTGTTATGATTTCCATAGTAGCCAAGGCATTGCTGCCAAGACCATCTTAGTGGACAAAGTCCCTTTATGAATCGATTTCACTCCTCGTTCCAGTCCTGTATCACTGAACTGGATAAACTTACCGTTCTAGCCATGTCTATCTCATGAGATATAAATCTTTACCCAATGAATTGTAGGGAGATATAGGTCCCACCCATCTTATAATGAAATCATTCTTTCTTGTGCCACAAAATAAACATAAATCATTCATTATAACCCAAAGAATAAAATGTGTTTCATAAACATCACCCTATCTCAACATAATCCATATAAAACAAATGGATAACATTTCATCATAAGAAAAATCAAAACATGTAATTAATAGAGACATTATACTTGAAACATAAACATGCTAAATAATTTCATCTTAGATGGAAAATAGTTTTAATAAAACTCTTGAAATTAATTCTTGAGAAAAATATCCTTTCTTCTTTAAAATCATTTTCTTTTCAAAAAATGCCATGAAATTTTAAAATAAAATGATTTTGTTGAAAATAATCATGAAATCTTGTAGAGTAAGCTTCATGAAAATAAGGCATTATGAAACCGTAAAAATACTTTCATGCTTTATAAGTTAAAAAAACAATATCCTCATACTTTTTTCAGAAAAGTCAAAAAGGTACCACATATGGTAAACAAAATAAATATTCCTTCCATAATACAAAGTAAAAGTCAAAGGTGGGTAAAAAGGAATTTAAACATAAATAAAAACACTTTTAGAAAACATGTACATGGATGATAATAGTAACCCCAGTAAATACTTACGAATAAACAATCTCGGATAAGAATGAGATTGGAAAGTTTATCCCTTACCTTATGTCTGATATGCTTTGTATGTTTCCGAACCTCCTGTATAATGATTTAAATAATGTCATTGACTTATTATATAATCATATTCATTGTTATGATATCATATATGGTTTAATTAGGACATTATATTACCCGTTCTTTTGTAAATTTGATGTAAAAGTAGCGATTTGGGTAAAATCATTTCATTTATTGTACGTGTTTTGACTTGTTGTTCTTTATATTATTACTTATATCCTGATTTTCTTAATTACAGAATGTAAAACATGATTTATATATAATATATATTCATTATATATATATATATATATGATAGATCGATAAATGGAATTAAAACATAATGATACATAGGTATATTATAATAACAGTATAATATCATATATAATATCATTAACTCTATCCTTTATACATCCCACATAAGGCATTAACGAATCACATTATTTGAGGGGGCGGTAGACCGTACTTCCTCAAATGAGATTATCGTATTTACCCACTATGGAAACCATAAAGCCTTGATATAATTGGGAATTAAATAATCATAATGAAATCATAAACATAATATATATTATATATAAATACAGTGCCATAATAATGGCCACTATGAGAGGTGGTAGGAGAAAATCGAACAATCATCGTTTCGTGAGGCGTTAGTTTTCCATCCACAGAAACATTATGTTCTTCATCCATTAGATGGAGGTGTGTGTAAGTGTAGTTCAAATAATTCTCATAACAACATCCTAGTATATTGAAGATATTGGTGTTATAACAAAAGAAAAGATTTAAAAGAGTTTGGGGGTTGGATAAGTAGAATAAAAGAAAACAATTAAAGAGAAACGGTTACCTTTAATTTGGGTAAATTCCGTTGGTTTGAACCAAAAGGACTTCTTAGAGTGCCTTATGCCTAAGGTAAGGCTTCTAGGGGGAGGAGAGGGATGTAGGGAGCTAAATTGGGCAGAGTTTGGACTAGACAAATGGATTGAGAGGTGTGTGGAATTGCATAGAAGTGGTCTCCTTTTATAAGGGAGACGAGGGGCTCTTTAGTAAAGTGTGAAAATATTATTTTATTATAAACTTATCTTCAGTTTTAAGAGGTCCAAAACACATTAATGTCGAAGATAAGATGACTCATATTCTAAATAAAATCATACAATAATAATTGGATAGGTTTTGGATAATATTTTAATCATTATAATCATATTTATTTAAAACATTTATTAATGAGATAAATACTGCATCATTATTGTGTCATAAATAATTTAATTTATTTGATATCTAAAAATTATAAAACAAAATACCATGATGTAGGAAATCTTTTTATCTTTACAATGAATATTTATAGTCGAAAATAGGACTTATATAACACCATATAAAAATTAATTATTAATGGATTTTTGTTAATGTCAATTTTGTCTTCTCATGAAATTAATTAATCTAACTTGTCATTTTCACTCCCAACTGGCTCAATGGGGTCCCAAAATCTATCCAAAGATGCCCATGGTCGTTAATTACTCAACCAATAAGGTTTGGACAAGTGCTAAGGTACTTTTTAATTATTAAAATATTGTTTTTACCTTGAATTACCTTATTTACCTTTAACCGCATTACATAAAAGTCAAAAGTTATTATTCACCAAAAATTATTTTCATCTTATTGAACCAAATTTTACTTCTTTATAATGACCATGTATGTCGGATTTTTAAAATTCAATTCACAGAAGTGGTAAAATTTCTTTTAAATGAAAGAGTCGGTTTTTTAACTACCACTAATTGGTTTCACTATTCATCAAAAATTGATGTTTTTCAGAAAAATACCAAAAATTCAGCCTAAGATATATTTGATATTCCAAATTCAAAAATGATGTCTATTTTTTCAAATTAAAAACATATAAGTGGAATTAATTAATTTTAAAATTAATTCCCATTATCAAAACAAATAGCGTGTTTTTAAGAAACATTAACTTTCAAAAGATCGACACTTGTTTATGTCCAATTTCAAAGTGAAATTAATTCCAATGACCAAAATTGGATTAAATGGAAAAAATATATTATAATTACACTTTAAAACCAATTAAAAATATAATCTAACCATATAAATTATTGCGATGAAAAAATTTGTTTTTAATTAAAATATACCGTGTTTTTACTATTCATTAAAATATGAAAGTTATCAGAATAATATTAAAATTTTATCCAAAGTAAATTTTTATATCCTGATTCCAAAGAAGAATTTTATTTTGTCAAATTAAAATTATAAACATTTCAAAAACAATATTTAAAGTGGGTGCGCCATCAAAATGCGGGAAAACTGCAATTTTTGAAAAATACATATTTTACACGAAAAATTTATTTTGTTCTCATACCATATTCTAGAAAATGTGTAAGATGAATAATAATGTTATAAAATTAAAAATTTAGTTAATACTATTCATAATGGCTAGTCCATAATAATATTATAACAATATATCGTTGTTTAGTGAAACCTGGTATTGTGTACTACACACACTATCGAGGAAGGTCGCGATTGCGTGTAATGCAAGCCAAGTCAGGGTTGCGTGTTGTGAAAGACTCCTTATTTGTTTTGTATAACAGAATCCAACCATATTTCATTTATACATTTAATATATATATATATATATATATACACTCAATGTTGGGTAGAATGACTACTATCAAAAGAACTTGAAATTGTGTGTAACCCAATCCAAGAATAGTGTTGCGTATACTGCAAACTAATACGGTGTTGCGTATAGCGCAAGATAATCTTGGTGTAGCGTACAACACAAGACATTAATGAAATTAAAAAGAATAATCCTCATAAAATCTCAGGTTGTTACATAAATTTAAATATCTTTGTGAGAAAATGTGCTTCAAATTATTATGATATGTAAACACCATAATATTCTCACCAAAAAGATAATGACACGAAGTCTTTAAAGAATAGACTACAGTAGTTGATTCCAAATCAATTTTTGGGTAGTTCTTCTTATGAAACTGTAACTACCATTATCCATAAGAAATAACATGATCTATCTGTATGAGAACACATCCCAACCTAGATCTTAGTGCATCACAATAGACTATATAGACTTGTCTGTACTCAAAAAATGTAAGGATAGGTACAAATGTAAGTCTAACCTTAATATCTTGGAAGAATTTTTTACATTCATCATTCTATTGGAAAGGAACACATTTCCTCATCAGAACTTTCATTAGTGATGCCAAAATGTGAAAAATAATGTACAAAATGCCTATAGTATCCTACCAAGAGAAGGTATCTACATATCTCAAAGACATTATTTGGTGTTTTCCAAGAGATAACAGCTTTTATATTTTTCAAGATCTACAAAAGTGAATTTTTTAGAAATTACATGTCCAAGGTAACATACCTATTATATCCAAAGATAACACTTTGATAACCAGGAATACAGACGATGTTCCCACAAGATACTCAACACTATAGCAAAGTGTTTCTCATGATCCTCCTTTTTCCTAGAATACACTAGTATATTATCCATAAACATCAACACAAAGGAATATAGATACCTTTAAAATATATGATTCACCAATTCTATAGAAATAGTTGATGCATTCATAAGACCAAAAGTCATAACAATGAACTCATAATGGAAATATCTACTTATGAAAGATATCTTTAGGATATCAATCTTTTGAACCTACAGTTGGTGATATCATGAACACAATTCAATATTAGAGAAGCACTAGGCTCCCTTAAATTGATTAAACATATCATCAATGCATGGAAGAGGATATATTTTTTTTATCATAACTTGGTTAATCTTATGATAATATACAGAGACTAATAGTTCTATTTTCATTCTTTACAAAAATAATTGGTGCTACCCATAGATACATACTTGGTTAGATGAACCCTTTACTTTATAACTCTTCCAATTGATCTTTCAATTCCCTCAATTATGTTGGTTCCATATGATAACACGGAGAGGAAATAATAATCGTCTCTAATAGGAGATCAACTGTGAACTCCGCTTCTCTTTTATGTGGAAACCCTGATAAATTTTCAGGAAAAACATCAAGTAACTGATCCACTGTGGTTGAAAAATATCTATTCCCGGTCTCATCTACTGATGATAAAGAAACTACTATCAATAGGTAAGTGATAGTTCCAACCACTGGTACAAAAGATCCTACTCTGCTTTCATCCACTACCCAATATCCTTTAAATAGATTCCTAACACCATCAAGAGATTTGAAACTCACCTTTAATGCATGACAATCGATATGGGAATCAAAGTTCTTTAGCCAATCCATCCCAAAATCATGTCATAGAAATCCATCTCTATCACAGATAAATCCCATACCAACTCAGTCCCATCAATTTTTATTGAACACGCTACACATTTCAAGGCTTGACACTCTCATTGTTCCAATTTTTTTTTGGATTTTCAAAAAAAAAAGGCATCATCTCAACATGTAAACCCATCAGATTAATGACATGATAATAAATAAATGAATGGGATGTGCTCGTATCAAAAAAATATTGCATAATGGTAGAATTCAAAAGAATCATACCTCTCATCGTAGAAGGTCCCGATTGATATTCCATAGTCACTTGCTCATCTATATACGATTGCTTACTCACTAAACTTTTCTCTTTGTTAACCTATTGAGATTTTATAGGTTGATGAGTCATGTTATTCCTATAATCGCCATGGATCACTCGGTTCTACTAACAAGGGCTATTCTACTACACTCATCCCATCGAATCATATGATACCTGAGAAGCATGAGATGTGTCCCTAGCACCTGAAATTGGAGGATGTGACAATAGTGTTGAATATGTCTCATATTATTGTAATTGTGACATGCTCTAGGTGGTGTCATACAATCTCACTTCATATGATCAAAATAACCACACTGAAAACATCCTGTATTACTCTTCAGTCAAGAAGATAAGTTGACTGATCCCATAGTATGATTTTGAGATATACCACACCCTTGAGAATATGTGTCCCTCCTCCACTTGTTTCTAGCATTGGATTTCCCACTTGTTCCTATAGGAATAAGCATGATTCCTCCCACCGTGTTTTCTAATATTTCTATTTACACCACCACCACTCTATTTTCCATCTCTGTATAATATATTATAAAGAGAATGGTAATATTTGAGATAATTTCTAGTTTCAACCCCAACTCAAAAATGAATACCTTAAAGTATGAAATTGTAGCAACTTATGATGAGAAGTAGACTAAATTCATAAATTTATCTGCATACTCCATTACCGAGATATTCTCCTACTTCAAACTAAAGAAATTCATTGTTCTAGAAATCCTAGACATGTGAGGATAGAATTGTTTGTTGAACAATTCTTCAAAATACTTTCATGTCATGACTTATCCCAATTTATCCTAAAATACTAAATCCCACTAGTGGCGTGCTAGATCATCCATCATATAGTTTAATAACTTTACTTTCATCTCAACTAGTGTACCAAGGAAATCGAATATTCGATTCATCCTATTCATCCACAGTTCTTCTTTTCCTAGCTCTGAATTACTCTAAAAGATGGGTGGATTATTATTTTAGAACTAAACTAAATAATACACTTTTCTTGGTTCATCCTTTATGCTCCATTTATCCACGTCATTAAATTCATGGACAATACATTAGACTAACTATTAGTTTACCTATGGATCAGGTAAAACCACATTCTCAGTAGTATCTTTCGATTGGTTCATACTGTGCCTACCCAATTCCATTCATTATTACCAAAACAAACTTCATTTAGTATCACTCACTAGAAATTGAAGGCTTATCAATTTTAATTTACCACATTTACACATATTACCACATATCTTTCTACAATCATGTTTATCTATAATAAACCATTTAAATCATTTTCAAAATACCACCATCAATCATTTTCAAAATCTCACCATTTTAAATCATTCTAAACATTTTTTTAAAAATAAATACATCTATCTATTTCCATAAATCATTAAATCAATAATGAAACTTGCATTCCTATTGGGAATTCATGCTATTAATGCTTTTCATGAAACTCTCATTGGCTAAACCCAAGATGATAAGGTGATAACTCACTTAGAAGTGTCTAAAACACTCATCTACTTAAACTCTATGGTAACTTGAAGTTCAGAATAAATAGGTTAGCTATGAATTTTTAGGCTCTACATTTCAAGTTCTTACAATATTATTCCTTTATACCATCATAAGGATAGACAAAATTATAAAGAATGATACTAAAGAATCAAAAAAACTGATACTATTTGTAACATCACGCCCCACACACATTATCTTAGGAAGAGGCGGTGGAACGTTACTAGGGCTTAGATGATATCCCCAAGACACCAAAGAATGGTAATTAATTAAAAGGGCCTCAAAACATTTGGGGGATGATTTACCCTCTAAATATAAAATATCCAAACCATGAGATAATAATCAATAAAACTCTATATGAACCATAATTACAAATACAACTCAAAACATTTCCAAACCAATAACAACATTAGAGTATAAGAGGAAACCAAAAGACAAAACCAAAAGGATCAAAATACAATGAAACCTAAAGACACCAAATAAATCCAAATATAAAAACTCTCAAGCTACTCCAAGATACAACTTGACAATCCATGTCCAAGGTCTCAAGAAGCCTCACTAAAGAACTGTGATACCATTCCTTTACCTTTTTCTCGATAGATGACATATACAAATGAACAAAAGTTCTCAAGAAGGCAGTGAGTATAAACTCAATGGGATTCCCCCAGTGACCTCCTAACTCACACCACAAGAAAAACTTTTTAGCACATTTATATAAAACATTTTAAACAATTTAAAATAGTTTATTTCAAATCCAAAATAGTTTTTTGAGCCAAAATAGTTTTCAATGGAAATTAATAAATCAACCTTTAAAACCTTTCTCAATTCCATTTTGGCATACCCATTCCATGATTTCACAACACACCCACACATACATGCCTAGGTTACAATTCCATATTCATGAGAGGTCCCTTATATATCCACCAAGTTGTGACTAGGTGGACAATATCCTCATTCCCCAATGGCACATGACCCTTATCTAGGGTCATGTCTCTTGTAACCTAATGGTACATGCCACTTATTTTGGGTTTCATCGAAAACATGAACTTACACCAACTATGTTTGCCAAAACCCAATCCAAACCATTTCACAAATCATTCTTTATTTAAAAACATTCAACAATCATTTTCCATGTATCAAAATGAAGCCATAATTTTAAAATCACCATTTTAAAATTTATCAAAAAAGGGGACTTTCTATAGAAACATATAATTTCTACAATTTCCCAAAACCATCACTAAAGAGGTTTTCCATCAATAATCACACATCAATTTCACAATCAATTCAATAAAAAATCATTTCAAACTAATCCTTCAAGTTATAATAAAGTTGAGTCAAGAGATAATCCACCTACATTACAAATGTTGAAAAAAATGATGAACGACACAATGATTCTCTAGATTCGATCACAAAAACACTTTTCCTTCCCTATATCCAAAAATAAACATCACAATTCTCATTATGGAACATGGATATATCCATAACATATTATATATATGGTTATGAGAAAGAGAAATATAAGGAATTAATGAATAAAAACTGAGAATAGAGGCTTACTGGTAAGTATGGATCTCCATCATCCTTTAAATCATCTATGTATTTCTCCCAGACCAAAGGGAAAGGTCTCTCACATAATGGGAGAAAAAGGAGTTCATGTTATGGGAGAATTAGGGGAAAACCAAGGATTAAATGAATTAATTTGAATTAGATCCACTAATTTTGGAGGGATGATTGACACCGCATTGTTTGTCCACACAGTTTGGAAAATCAAAGACTAATTATGTGGTTTCTATTATCTCAATACAACACCTCTCATGGTTGGCCCACACGGTTAAACAGTTAGAAAAACCATGAACCAACCATGCATTCACCATTATTTCAAGGTGCATGATTTCTCCTAACATTCACATGGTTCATCTAAACTATGCGCCAATTGTGTGCCTGGTCATTTCCCACTAATTTTCATTACACGGTTTCTTAGAGGTGTTTCCTGATTTCTATTAACCATGCTCAAACCCTGTACCTATAAAAAATCCTCTAACAAGTTTTAAAACCCCTCATAACCTCCCTACACATAAACCAATCATTATATAACCTAAAAATACATAAATAAAGGGTAAATTACCTAAAACATGGGGTTTTACACATAATTTAAGCCTACTCTTGAAGAATAATGAAATGATTATTATCTTAAAACAATAATTATCCAGACATGAGATCTTAGGTGATTACTTATGATAGGATCATTTTGGAAAATGGATTACCTTTTTATTGAAATGACTAGAGATAATTTGATATGATATGATTGTATACATTTTCATGTTAATGGTTTAAGATATAACTTGGTGAGTGAAAGGGAATTGAAAGATAAAAGGTAATTGGATGAATTGACCTTTGTAGTTTATGATGTAATGTTTAATTATTCTTAATATTATGACTTGTGTTGTATCTTATGTTGTCAATATTAGAAACTAGATCTATATCCATTGGCCTATAAAAATATTTTTTAAAACCATTGGTATAGGTCACTTATACCAATAGTTTTTCCAGAACCATTTGTATAGGTATTTTATACATAAGTTATACCAACAGTTCTGTAAAAAAATTGGTATAGACACCTTAAACATACCCTATACCAATGGTTTTTATGAAACCAATGGTATAGGTGAAGTATGTACCAACATTTTCCTTGAACCATTGGTATATAGTTCCACACAAATTGGTTATACCAATGGTTTATTAAAATAATTGGTACAGATTCTGTTATACCAATGGTTTTTAAAAACTATTGGTATATCCCTCCACCCAAAAGCTAGTGTGTGGCCTCCTCCTCCTCCCATATGATCCTCATATAGAACCCTATAAGTGGAATTCCATTTTCTTTCCTATATGTGACCATCTATACTTAGTTTTTGTTTTCATTCCATTGTTCTTCAACATCAAATCGGTGATTTCTAAATCGATCATATCTTCTACCAAGATTCATTTTCATTTTTTTTTCTTGGTATAAAACATTAACTTATATTTTTATGACATTATTATTACAAATTCATTAAACAAGGGTTATTTGTGATTATATTTGTTAATGTATTTCATAATAAATTTAATTTTCAGTGGTTTGATTTTTTTTAATTTAGTTACTCCCTATTTCTATATAAACTACTATCTCCCTTAGGCAGTTTCATTAGATTTGATTTTTGGTTTCTTTAAAAAAAACAAGGAGATGTAAATTGATTAGTATTAGTACACATGTGATAGAGATAATATTTCCACTATTTTCAATGTCTAATTAAATGATTTAAACCCCACCAATTTAACATTTTGAGGTGAATTGCATTGTTTTTGGAATCCAGGGATGTTTTGAGATTGAAATATAAAATTGCATAATTCTGGACTTTTAACAATTTTTAATTGTCTTATGTATTCCAGGATTGTAGGTAAAGGACACTTTTTGTCACTTCACTTCACTCGTGGAACGACACTGGATTTTGTAGAAAAGATGTGGAGATGGAAACTGAAGCATAAAAATTACACGTTGTGTAATGACCTTACACATCGTGACCTTTTAAAATGGGATTTTCCATACAGGACATGTCATGAAGGTAGTAAAAGTCGTGAAAATAATTTACATGTCATGACTCCCTATTTTTTACATTGTTACTGAAGTCAACGTTCTAAATGAGAATCACACATGCGGAGGAAAACTAGGAGATAGTGCACGATGTGAAACACAAGTTCACATCGTGATGATGGCAACACACTGAAAAATAAAGACGTTTCAGCCATAGGTTTCGATGGATTTTTCCTATAAATGCCACCCTCATCCACTCTTTGAAAGTAGTATGGACCAACAGTAGTAGTTCCACACCCAAGGGGGTCCGCTGACCATCCACCATATGATCCAAAGTCTTGGCTCACCATAGTGGGGATCGAGATTGCAATGAAGATGTTGTGTGTCGATGCTGTAACAGAGATGATGGAGGTTTCCCAAGCGATGTGTGGCTAATCCTAAAGTGGTTTCAGAAAGCAATGCCTGATGGACACTCACTTCTGAGTTGTAAACTCATTGTGTAATTTCACTTTGAATTTCTCTTGAACTCATATTTCTTGAATGAATGAAGTTGCTTTATTTCTTAAAATATATGTTCAAAAAATATGTTCAGATGGTTGTTCAACCTATGAAGTAGAATAATTTACTTCACTATTTAAACTTCTTTGTCGAGGTCTTTCCATTGAGCATAGTGGTGCCAATAAGGTTTGATTTCTTGGAGGTCTTGAAGTAGTTGAATCACTTAAATAGGTGGGACAATAATCATATTAAGGTATTAATATGATATCTATATAAATTTGAGTGTTCACCTGGGAGGTCCTTGGGGTTTCATCTAGTTATTAAATTGAGAAATATTTTCATACAAGGAATAGGGGAGTGTCTGAGAGGTTTAATCTTGTTCGCAGCCACTGTTTTAATTCTAATTTCAAACTCATTTCAATTTCTGTTAATTTTTATATATTTCCATTAAATTTTCTTGCACTTTATTTTATACTTAAATTATATTTTGGAACTTTAAATAAAATCCCCCAAAATTTCTCTTCTTTCAAAAACAAATAAAAACAAAAGTGACAATTTTGAAACTCAAAGTGCAACCTCCTCAAGAGACAACCTTGTGGTCACCACTGTGCTACATTATAAGGGGAAAAATATTGATTGAGATTTTCATGAAAAAAAAACCCACTTCAACATGGATTTTAGTGTAATTCATGGTACTTATTTTTATGTCTTGCTAAAAATGAGTCTATAGGAATTCTTGTATAAAATAGGTAAATTTTTATAATATGAAATCAATTATTAAAACTTTAATTCAAACATGACAATTTAATGTTTATGATATGTACTTATTATTTTGGTATACATTATGATAACTCGCACTCAAGGAGAGACATTGGATAAGGAATATTTTATTCTACCTCTTCGACCCTACTAGGAGATATAGCTCTATTAGATAGGCTTGAAAATCTTGTTCTCCCCTAATATATTTTCTTGGGGTTTTTTTGGATTTGTGCAATAAATGCATCGATATATGATCTTACTTTGAATGATATGCACATTAGATATATATATATGTGTGTGTGTGTGTGTGTGTGTGTGTATGGTTTACATACAGTGTATATTAATGTTTTTATAGATACAAATTTAATTCATGAAATAATATATGTAAAGTTAAGACATTGAATGTGTCTATGAGATAAATATAATAAAATGGTGAGAATAATTTAATAAAAATATCCAATATATTATTAAGTGTAAGATAACTTTTAATGTTTTCTCACATCATGACATCAATCATTCAAATGGGTGGTTCAGGACAATATTGAGCCTTAATGATCTTTCTAATGTAAATAATGTTGGTTAAAGATTATTCATAGTGAGAATTGGTTTAAAACTTCACCTATTCCACTTTCTCTCAATTATGGACTATATAACACATTTCCACCATACTACTTAATGATTTGAATTTCATGTAATAAAGTGGTGGGAAACAAATATGATTTTTAATTGTTTCATAACAATCAATTTTTTTCTAAAGTATGACTACTGGTTTCTCAAAATATGATCTTTTAATCTCAAAAGTGAGGTGTATATATTATTCAAAACTAAATTTAAGACCTTTATTATCAACAAAAAGTAATTATTATTTAACTTATAGAGGAAGAAACACTATTCTAGTAGAAAAATAAAATTCAAAGTCTATATCTTCAGAACTAACATATCAGTCACTCCTATTTTGAAAATATTTTGATTTAATAAAAACATTCTATTTCAGTATATATAAAAAATAATTTCAAAATAAATATCATTACTGAATCATTAAATTTTATAATTTTTTTTATGTAACTAAAATTTTTATAAAGCATTCCTATTTTAAAATTCATTTCCCAATTCATTATTTAAATTATATTCCAAAGGTAATGTTTTAATTTTAAATTGGTTGAAATAATTTATTTCAGAAGCCATGTCATATGTCTCGCAAAAAAAATTAGTGAAATATCAGGTTTGACATGTTCAATTTCAATTTCAATTTTAATTTGATAATTATGTTTTTTAATAGTGAAAACACATGCATATTTTGATTCAAATTAATTCAATTCATATTTTAATAAAATATAAATGTTAAGACAAAAGGATATAGTTCATGTTCAACATAACCTTCTCTATTTTTCTCTTTATTATTCTCATAAAATTCATTTGAAACTATTTACATAAGGTGGTTCTCATCACTCACATTTTTTTATTTTTTTAATAAAATAAATATGGAGTATTAATTCATCAAAGATATGATTTTCTAAAAGAGAGTTTCTCTTTACAGAATATTTTTATAAAAAATTATCATATTATGTGTCCCATAAAATCTCATTTTTTTGGTAAAAATATCATGTGAATTAGAATATTATAGTCCTAAAGAAACTTCACAGTCATCTAAATTATACTCGCAATGGAACTCTAATGTTTTGTGGGTTGGTTAAATATATTTGTTTTCACTTCAAAATATTTCATTTCTTTCTCATATATGTAATGAAAGAATGGTGATGGAATTTTATAGTTAAAATATGATTAATGATTAAAAATTTCATGTTTAGAAAGAGTTAATAATGAAAAATGTATATCTTATTCAACTCCCTTCCAAGTATCAGTATAAAATTATTGCTTGAGAAATGCATTTGGTATGAAGATAACAAGTTGAGGCAATGGATAAGATTTTATATATTTTTCAACTTCTAGTGGACTCTCTTATTAATATGTTTGAGAATTTTATTTAACTAATAATGACAAGATAGTTGGTTCCTCTACATTTTCTACATTAAACTCTAGAAAGTACCAATATATTTCACTATGTTCATCAACCAATGGCTCAATGATTTGAACCTTAAATATTTAATCATTAAATTATATTAAAAAACTTAAAATATTATCCCTACAACATGAATCAAATGGACTTCTAATGTTCATAGGAAAAAATACAAGTGATTCTTACAAAGGGGAGATGTATTCCTCATCATAATCCCAATCTGTTTTCAAAACTGGGGGAAAATAGTAAAAAAAGTAGTTGATTCAAAAAATTTCACTCAAACAATGATGAAACACTCTCAAATATTTATTAAAGCAAGTAATATTGATGATTGATTAAATCTCACCCCAAAATAAAGTCACCAATGCTAAAACAAATATACTCTAAATCTATGAAAAATAGTTTCTAATTACAAAATTTTAATGAATGATATTTAAATAATTATTTATTTATTATTTTTAGTTTTTGAATTTTATTTTTTAAAATAGTGTATAAAAGTGTTTAAGCCTCCCTAGTTATGGTGCAAATTTATGGTAGATATTTTTTCTATAATCTCTAATCAGAATAATTTTTATTCCCTGAGGATTAACTATAATGATACATGATGACCTAGGGTTGATCTTAAAATTAGGCCACTAATAAATGTTGAGTTTGTATTATCACTGTTATTTATTTATATAAAATAATGTTAAGTACATGGAAGCACTGGGGGATGCAATTTAAAACATATGACATATGTATTAAGATGAATAAATACATAGTGAAATGGAACATAATGAATAATAATGAACAATATATTTTTATGTGGAAACTACTACATGTATGTGATTTCAGTGATATTAATCATTGTTTTGAAAATTTGAATTAATCACATTGTATGTAATCACTATAATATTCAATAAAAAATCTCAAAAATCATACCTAGTCTAACAATAGTTATCCAACACTCTAGACTTGAATATAAATGAGAACTTCTTCTAATATGTGGATCCAAAACCATTATAGAATGAGATAATTTTATGAGAGAGGGAACTAATAAAATCTAACATCATCACACAAGTGGGGATGTCTATACGATATAATAAACCCCTTATTTAAAATCAATGAAAGATAATTTTAAATAAAAATTAATTGGTATCTTATTCCACAATATAGTAACTCCCAGTGATCTTAATCTTGATTCAATTATAATTCCAATAGATTCATTGTACCTCCTAACTAAAAATGATCCCCCCAAGTGATTTCATGTCAGCTATAACTTAGGTTAATTTGGATGTATTTATATTCCTTGTTCACTTAACTCAAACTCTTATGTTTCAATGCATTACAAATTGAATATTTTTCAAGATAAAATTATACTATGGATGAAGTGTACATTTATAGTAAATTGTCCTAAGCTTATCTATTTGGATTACATGATCATGCAATATATTCTTCACACCTATGATAGAAACACTCAAACTTCCATGGATCCTAAACTGACATACTTAAGAAATTGATTGAACACATCATGTGTATAAAACTCAAGTACTATAATAATAATAATAATAATAATAATAATAAATGAATATCTCAATTCCTAGATTCACCTATCTTCATTTAATATTATGTTCCACCTTTACACTTAAACTTATTCATACCCATCTCTAAAATTCTAAAATTAATACTATGTATCATGGTCCCTTTAAATTTTATTTTTATGTAAAAACATATATATCCAGCATAATCTAATTTTAAAAGGTAGGTAATATTACACACCTAGGAAATTATTCTATTTATTCTTACATACCATGAAAAATTCATACATTAATCAAATACAAAAATAAGATTTATTCAAACATGAAGGCATTTCCTAGAATATATTGTATCATGGATTACTCATAAACCATTTTCCAATAAGAAATTCATTATGAAACATAAACACTACTTTTGATTTAATCTCCCAAAACCAATTTGAAATTGCAGCATCCTAATCTCAGAAATCCCTACCCACCATATCCAATACACCATCTTCATCTTGAGATCATAGAAACTAATGTAGATGTAATTAAATTTATCACCAAACTGGCCCACATAGACTATCCATAGATTAATTATATCAATCATGAAATCATAAAATCATAAAATATCAACTTTTATCTACATGATTCATACTTTCCTCCATTAGAATACCAGTTTACTCACTATGGCTCAAATCACGTTTCATCAATATGAATCATTCTTAGTTATATATCGACTAGAACATCCTTTGTAATGACCTTTATAGTGACTAAATGTATAGGAGATCCTTATTAATACTTAGTATAAACTACCCCGATAAATATGTAAAGACCCGTAAATTTCAAGGAAAATTTTTTTCTTAATTTTCTTTGGAATTTTACAAGAACGTAATTTCTGACAGCACCTGATTCTGAGGCCCGGTGTGCCCGGAATCATTTTCCAAAGTTTGGCTCAGGTATGTTCAGTGAACGGATGAGCGGGTTTTTCTAACTTTTGAACCAGTGCCCGGAATCGAATTATGAGGGCACCGATGAAATCGTAGCACCGGTATATGCTTAGAAACGCCTCTTCCGGAGTTGCGTTTTCTCGGGTGTGGTTTTTAATTTTTTGGGCTTAAAGTTAAGAAATAAAATAAATTGTTCGACAAAATTTATTTTATTTCACATAAGCCACTTGAAGCCACTTGAAAGCCACTTAAACTAAGTTTAAGCGGATAGGATACTATCCAAAAATATCCTACCCTCTTGGTAGGATATTTGCGAGGTGGGGCCCGCACGAGCCCCGCCATTTCTTTCCGCTAAGTAACGCACCCGCAAAAACCTGTCATTATGAAGTCAAATGACGCGTTTTCTTAAATTCTTAACGCACCATTTAATTGGGCGGTTTATTTCGTGAATTAAATGGGCAGTTTCTTTCGTTGAATTAATTCTACGAATTAATGGGTCGTTACTTACCTCTTTTCGTTTGTTGGCGTAATAATAAAATAAGACCAACACGACATTTGATGGATTACACGTTGAAGGGTTTTGACAGAAGTTCTTGAACCTTCATCCTCCTTCGCAAAGAACGTGAAGAACGCAAAGAAAGTGAAGAACTCCATCACCCTCGGAGTTTGACGACGCTTCATCCTAGACGTTCTTCCCCGCCCCGATCTCCGATCACCAACTGCTTGAGGTAAGAGATCTCTGGTTTCTTTTTAATCTCCTTTGTGGTTTTTAACAACACACGGATTTAATTATTTACAATTAAATCTGTTGTCTCTTGGTCTGTTGAGTTCGTCGACGCAACGCCGGATTCCGCGACGATGCGACGCCCTTCCGCGACGACGCGATGCCTTCCGCGACACGACGAACCCCTCCTTCCGCGACGAGTAATTCCGCGAAGAACGCTCAGGCGCTACGACTTGTCGAGGTAGGGATTTTGTTTTGGAAATGCCCTTTATTCCCGTGAACGTTTCTTTAAATTAAAGAACCGGATTTCTCATGAACAATTTTAGTTAATTAAAATTGTTGTTTCATGTGCTAGATTATTTCTCCCGTTGTTTATCTCTAACGCAGAGGGTGCGGGCCAAACGAACACGGCCCGAAAACCCTCCGCCGTTCTTCGTTGTTGTGCGGATTTGAAGGGCGACGACGGAACGTGCCGCAACGGAAATTTGATGGTTCCGCAGTGAAGAACGAGCCCCGGGATGAGCAACGGTGCAGACGGGAACGGAATCGGACCACCGGAGCGACTCTGGTGGCCCGCGGAAGCCGCCGGCGGAGCGGGTCGTTGGCGCGGCGGCGCTGGCAGCCGGGGGCAGCGGTGCCCCGGCGCACCGCCGGACAGGGCCGCCGCGGCTGAAGCCGCGGTGGCGGCGCCCACGGACCCGCGGCCGCGCGGGTCCGGCGCACTCGGACATGGCAAAGCCGCGTCCTTTGATCCAGCGCGGCCCCACGCGGGGGGCCGCGGCACCTCCAGACCGCGGGGGCAGCGCCGCGCGGCGCGCGGCCGTTCGGCCGCTCGGCCGAACTGAGCCAGGCCGGTCCGACCGGCCGGGCCGCGCCCTGGCCGGACCGGACCGGGTCGGGTCGACCCGGTTCGGCCGGCCCAGGGGGGGTCGGCCCAGGCCCGGACCCCCCGTCTTCGGACCATTTTCGGTCAAATGCTCGTAACTTGAGCTACGGGCCTCCAAACGACGCGCCGTCAGTGGAAACACGATCCTTGGATCGAGACAGTCGTTTCGGTATATTGCACTCAAGGTTTCGGAATACTTTGAGTTCGGCCGGTTTGGTTCGTACACGAAACCAACCGAGCCCTCGGAGCGGAAACGCTCATATCTTGAGCTACGGACGTCCGATTGACGTGTCGTCAACTTCGTTGAATTCCTCTAAGTGAGACGGATCTTTTGGCATACTCCGCCCGAGTTTTGGACGCAGGTGGAGTACGGTTGGGTTGGTTTTGCCTTAAAAACCAACCGGGCCCCTGGGACGAAAAAGCCAATAACTCTCAGACCGGGCGTCCGATTGACGCGCCGTCTGCGACGTTGAGTTCCTGTTGACGATACGGAACTTTTGGATACATCAACTTCGGACTTTGTGTTAGTTGATGTATCGACCTCTTGGCTCATGGAGCGGACCCTCCTGAACGAGATTGTTGTGTGCGGGAACCCTAGAGCTGGCTGCGACTGCAACTGCGACGACGACTGTGAAGAGATCCTCAGTGGACTGCGGCGACGGCTGTGCAGAGATCCTCAGTGGACTGCGACGACGACTGTGCAGAGATCCTCAGTGGACTGCGACGACTACAGTACTCAGCGATCCTACGTGGATCAGTGCTACAGGTCCTTTGTGGGCCCGATCCTGTGTGGGTCCGATCCTGTGTGGGTCAGCGCTCAGCGGTTCTATGTGAGCCAGCGCCTACAGGTCCTGTGTGGGCCCGATCCTGTGTGGGTCATTGCGGGGGTTAGTTACCTATCGATCCTTTGTGGTTCCGACGACTTAGATGGATCAGTGATCATCTTTATCGTCATCCGAAGAAGTATACCTGTGTGAGCTGAATCTTGAGTTACTCTCCTTTGTGGATGGTGTTGAGCTATCCTGTGTGGATTTACTGTTTACTCTCCTTTGTGGATTGTGTTGAGCTATCCTGTGTGGATTTACTGTTTACTCTCCTTTGTGGATTGTGTTGTGTTATCCTGTGTGGGTATACATTTTTTCTTTCCTGTGTGGACTGGGTTGTGCTTGGGCTCGGACGTTGGAGCCGAACGGGAATTGATGACTTAGGTATATGTATGGGAATATACCTAAGCAGTGTCGGTTGTTACTTCGTGATTGTATCTTTCCTTTGTGGATTATCCTTTGTGGATTTCGGGAGACCTTCGGGGGTCTCGGGGTCCCTACTGAGTAGCTTATACTCACCCCTGCACGGGCTATGCCCGCACTTCGTTGTGTTGGTTGCAGACGACGGACAGCGCTGATCGTGGTGGAGGCGTGCGGAGCAGGACGGTACCTGGAGGTGGACCACTAGGCGGGACGTACTCGGAGCGGACGGCTGGACCGTGGAGCTGTGGAGGCTATCTGTACCCACCCTTCAGGTGGGACCTTCAGAGGACGGCTCGACATTGTGTCTTTTCTTTTCAGTTGTTGTTTTTCCCTTTCAGTTGTACTTTACAGTTGGGCTTGTATTTCCGGCCCCTTTTACTTTCAGCACAGCTTGTTACAGTTTTTACTTAGTGTTTACTTCTCCGCTTGCTTACTCTGTGGTGCTTGTTTACTTTTCAAAGGCAATGCCTTCCCTTTTTCTGGGATTTACGCCTTGGTGCTAGTCGCCAGCCCCTGGCCTATGGAAGGCGGGCTTGGGGTAGTCACGGCACGGGCCCCGAGGATGGGTCGTGACAAAATACACACATGTTTCTATCCACAAATAGATTCTATCACTCATATACCAATTTTTATGTCCTAGAATTTAGGTAGGTAAACTCCATAATCCTGCATCCACATAGCTAGGGGATAACAATTATCATTGAGGTATCTACATAATTTTGGGAGGCATCACCTCTAAAAACAACCTATAATCGATTATCACACATAAAAATCCACCATAAAATTCATTAATCATGAACTAAAAGACAAAAAAATCATATATATAATAGAATATTCTATAATTTGATTTTAAATTACATAAATGAATCACCAAATACAAAAACACATCCTAAACAAATGTGATATCGCTTATGATATGTGGTTGTCTATCATAAGGAGGTCTCTAATCTTCCAACTATCTAAATCATCCATCCATCTCTAGGATCCATAATTATAACAAATATATATTTATCAATTTTTATCAATAGAATCTGTATAATTTACAAATTTACATGTAGTGGAGAGAAACATAACACTCAATATAGTCATTCCAATTAGTGAGCTAGCCCAATAAATATCTACTTCATATGTGCATCAATACAGGCTCTCACAATGATATGTGATGATTGAATGTTATTGCATATATGTTATGTGTATTATAACTGGTTTAATATATTAATTATTTTCTAAAATTTTATAGATTGGTCACTACATGTTTAGGGGTGTGGGTGTGTGATGGTTTTGGGAAAGCATGGATGGTGATACTAGCTATCTTGGGAGGTGCTACTTGTGGGAATTGTTAATTAAGGTCATACCAACAGTTTTCAAAATCATTGGTATATTCCTATAAAAATCAAGGTCTTATACCAATAGTTTAATAAAACTATTAGTATAAGCTACATCTATTCATCATCCTATACCTACGGTTTCAGTAAACCATTGGCATGGGGTAAACCAATAATTATAGAAAAAACTATTGGTATATGATAAATCCAGAATACCTATACCAACAACTTTATGGAAACTATTGGTATAGGTCTATACCCACACCATATAACACAATGGTTTAAGGAATCGTTGGTATAACATATACCAATGGTTACATGGGACATACTAATGGTTTAAAATCATTGTAATATGGTGAATTTCTAGTAGTGTGATTATAGAAATTGACCTAGTTATATTTTAATGCTTATAGAGTTTGGATCGGTTATGTTGTAATGCTTATAGGGCTTGGCATGATTATGCTGAAATGATTATATAGAGGGTTTGTCCTGGTTATGCTAAAATTCTTATACAAAGGGATTTTCCCAGTTATGTGATTATGTCATGGACTTGTGGTTATAGCTGGAATAGTAATTCTATTTGCACATAGATATTATGGCATGGTGCTAATGTAAGTTGATTGTTATACTATATTAATTGATTAATTAATACTCTAGTTTATCACTTTATTACATGCACATAAGATCGGACTGGTTTTGTTTATACATGGTGGGTTCAAACTACTAAGTTATACTCACAACCTATTTGTATAATCACTTAGTACCTGAGTAGATTACATGGATACAGGTTTGGATAAGGGAAAAGGACCTCGCTATTGATTTTTTATTGTGTATGGGTTGGAGCTTGGAGGCAGGACCGACCGGTGATTTGGGACTAGGGACTATTGAGTTTATTTATGTTATCTTTGTCTTTTATCTATATGAATTTCATCATTTCATTTAGTTACATTTTAGCATGACATTATATGGTTCATTATTATTTGGTTTACATGGATCATCCTTTATCTTTTAGTTGTATGATGTATTGTTTCCTCTATTTCCATTACTTTATTGTTTATTTATTTCTATTGTATTGAAACTATATACCATGGGGTATAGTATCCCCACTATATTCTCTACACCCTCACTTCTAATCATCAACCTCTAGAGTATGGGGAGGTGCGCTTGAGGTCCAGTAACCAACCTAATTTAGCCACGTGAGAGAGTGTCAGATCAGGGGACATTACAAAGTGGTATCAAATCCATCATATTTTTTCTATTATTTTACTATTTGGGAAAGGTAGAAAGGATACTAGGAATTTTTTGGGACTTAGAAATGATATTGTGTATGGGATTATATAACCCATGTACAATAGAAAAACTAAGTACCCAGTGATGGGATTGTTTTCCATGTTGTTCATTCGTTATAGTTGATAATATTTCACCTTGGGTGATTCACATGTTGTGTGATGTTATTGTTCCTTGAGATTTATACTCATGGATCGGTATAGAATGATATTTGTATGCATTTATCATGATAGGAACATAGTTATATGTATATATATATATTGACATGCATTTTTTGTGATAGTGACATATTTATTACATGTGATATATTTTCCTATATGAATTGTGAAATGAGATCCCTGTTATATTGGATAAATGAAATGAAAGAACTGTTATGTCATGCTAATTCACTTGTTAATCCATATTTAGAGAGACCATGAGCTACTGGTTTCTATTTTTGTCACCTATTGAGGTTGAACGTGGTATTATCTAGTGTTCTAAGGAGTTTATTTGTCTTTTAGAGAAAATGCATCCTCACCATCTTCAAATTTAATGTTAGGAGAGAAGTAGCTAGCAGGCTCCTAACATAGATAAATCGGAGCTTCTTATAGATCCTAAGGATCATATGGATGTCCATCTTCATGATAACTTCTTAAGGGTCATGAAATTCATGTAAAGGGATACTCCTCACACTATACCTTTGATTGCTAATATAACAAGATAGTTTTAGCTTCAGCATCTGCCTAAGTTCACTTAGGAGGGAGGTCCCTAGGTATCCGAGTTCGGGACCAAGTTAGTCCAGAAAATCTTCAAGCACCTTGATATACCCACAGATAAGAGGGTAAATCTTGTTCCATACATGATTTTTGGATATTCCAAGTGTTGTTGGGACATTCTAGAGAAATTATATTAGTAATAGGAGTTTTTATGGAAGGAATTTGAGGCAATGTTTTGGATCCACTTTTATCCTGAAACATTGAGGGAAGAAAAGGCTCATGAGTTCATCCACCTAATGCGGGAGGGCATGTTAGTGATAGACTATGTTGAAAATTTCACCGACTTGCAGTGATTTTAACCATCTTTAGCAGCTTATGAGATTTTTAGGGTGAGGAGTTTCCAGTATGTGATTTGTTATAAGATCAGGTCACAGGTGAATATTTTTATCTTGAGTAGTATTTCGTACATAATGAATCATGATCTCATCACAGAAGGGAATCTGAGAGAGGCTGCGAGTGGTGTACATGTTGTTTCAATAGGGAAAACTGGTATCTCTTCTTCTTGTGGAAAGAAGTTCCATTATGATAGTTATTTCCAAGGCAACAGTGGGAAGAGAAGTCAGGGTAGTGGGCGGCTATCTCAGGACCGTGTTCCATTATAGTGTTATCAGTGTGGAAAGTTTGGTCACTAGTGGAATCAATGTTTGAACCCTAATTTGGAGTGTCGTGATTGTGGCTGGATAGGCCACCTACAAAGGTATTTTAGAGGCATTCAATAGAATAGTAGTGGTAGGGGATCAGGATAAGTACCAGAGTCTGGGAAAGACACAACTACCTATCAACAGACTAGTAGCTAGAGTTCTATAGAATATTCAGGTTGAGGCTGTGATGTGGAAAACTAGTCCAGGTGTGGAAGTACCATCCATAGGGATTAAAACAGGAGAGTCATACTAGATCCCAGGGTAGAGGGAAAATTTATTTGCATGCTATGAAGACTACTTCAGCTAGTTTGGTTTCAGGTCCTACCGTCATAGATACAATTCTTATATCATCTACCCTTTCCTAGGTTTTTTTTGATATAGGAGGATCATAATCCTTTATATATTCTCTTTTTTAAAATAGTTTGGGATTGGTTGTGGAAATATTGGATGGTTTCTTGAGCATCGATACTCTGTTGTGAGTGCGGTTAGAGAATATCAAATGTCGTAAGTCATGTTCTCTAGAAATCAGTGGTTACCATTTCTTTTGGGAACTTTTTATAATAGAAATGAAATAATTTTATTTGATTCTTAGTATGGATTGGAAATTTCTATACCAGGATCATATCAACTATTTATTTAGAAGAGTTGTATTTTTATCTCTAGAAGAAGGCATCTATTTTCACCAAGGTGAGTGGGATCTTCAAGATGGTCATGCATGACCAATTCAGTGCAGATTGGATTTTCTCATGACTCAGATAGTAAACCTTTCTCTAGATAATGGTGGAATTCATCAGGATACTTTTCCTTTAGTGGTATATTATTTTCATGATTCCTTTCCTGATGAGTGTTATAGAATAACACCTGATCAGAAGATAGTGTTCATGATCGAGTTAGTGTTGGGAGTAGAGCTAGTTGCTATCCCACCTTACAGGATTGCACTAGCAGAGATTCAAGAATTGAAAGTTTGGTTAGAATATATAAAATATAAGGGTTTCATATGGCCTAGTACATCACCTTGGGGTTATCCCATGATTTTTTCTAATAAGTTTGATGGGACTTTGTGCTTGTGAGTGGACTATCAGAGATTGAACCAGGTGATGGTCAAGAACCTGTATCCCCTTCCATGCATCGATAATCTCTTTGATCAGCTGAGAGGTGCCTAGATTTTCTCTAATATTTTCATGGTATTACGGTATCATTGATTGATATTTATACCATTATACATACCTCATACTATTTTTAGTAGTAGGTATGGTTTATATAAGATCTTTGTGATTTCGTTAGGTCTGATGAACACACTATCTGTATTCATAGCCTTGATGAATCAGATATTTCATCCTTTTCTAGGTTGGTTTTTGGTAGTTTTCAATGATGAAATCTTTGTGTACTCCCATTCAGCATACGATCATGCCCAATATCTTGACATCATCCTAAGTTCTTTGAGAGGGAATTAGCTTTACACCAATCTAACCAAATGTAGTTTATGGATTAATTAGGTGCACTTCTTGGGTCATATCATCTTAGATTTTGGAGTATCAGTGGACCCATAGAAGGTTGCATCCTTATTATCTTGGGTGAAACCCAAGAATGTCTTTGAATTTCTGAGCTTTCTGGGTTTAGTAGGTTATTATCGGTGTTTTATCCAGGACTTCTCCCATCTGGTAGAACCAATGTCTGGGATGACCAAGAAAGGGGTAAAGTTTATTTTGTTGAATGATTATGAGATAGATTTTCAAGAGTTAGAGAGTAGGATGACCTTAGAACTGATCCTCTCCTTACCTATGCTAGTTAAGGAATATATCATGTGTTGTGACGCATCCAGAGTTGGACTTAGAGCAGTTCTGATGCAGGAGGATCAGGTGGTTTTTATGGATCCAAAAATATGAGACTGCGTGAGAGGAATTATCCAACTCACATTCTAGAGTTTGTGACAGTGGTACATGACCTGAGATTCTAGAGAAACAATATTTTATTTGATAGTTTTTTTGTGTACATGGACCATAAGATCCTCATGTACATATTTTCTCAGTAGGACCTGAACCTTCAATAGAGGAGGAGGGTCAAGTATTTTCAGTCTTTCAACTTTGAGTTGACTTATACATTGTTCAGGGGAAACATTGTTTCCAATTACTTGAGCCAGAAGACACAGATGAAGGTAGTGTGGGAGTCTTGTGATAAGTGGCAGATGACAAAACTATTTTTAGATATGCATCTAGATGTTTAGGAGTCCTAGGGATGAGTAGCTCTGACCTTGACATTTGTTATACCCATGCTTTTGGATTGGATCAAGATTGAGTAGTTATCTAATCTAGAGGGAATATCTCTTAGGGATAGATTATATGGTGGGGATCCACCATCATTATGGTCTCTTAGTATAGGCAATTAACTTCTTTATTGTAGCTAAGTATGGGTTTTTATGGGCTTGTGTGAGTAGATAATGAGGGAGTTTCACACTTCTAGATGGGCAGTACACCTAGGTGTGACAAAAAAGTATCATGATATATTTAAATAATACTAGTTTCCATGAATGAAGAAAGATATAGCAGGCTTCAAAGCCAGATGCTTCACCTGTCAGTAGCTGAAGGTTGAGCATCATAGGTCTGTGGGGATATTGTAGCCTCTTCCCATTCCGGAATGGAAATGGGATGATGTATCTATGGACTTCTTAATGGGATTACCCAATACACATTATAAGAATGATTAAGTATGGGTGTTTGTAGATAGGTTGATGATGGTATCCCACTTCTTTTCCATCATGAATACCTTTACTGGTAATGATATGAGTAGTATTTATGTGTTGTATATAGTTAGAGTGCATAGTTTTCTGAGGAATATCATTTCTAAAAGAGATCATCATTTCATGTCATGATTCTGGAAGGGTCTTCAAAATGATCTGGAACGCAGGTTCTTCTGAGTATAACCTATCATCCTCAGTATGATGGCCAATTTGAATGGATGGTTCACATTTTAGAGGATATGTTACAATCCTATGTGCTGAATTTCGATGGTTTTTGGTAGAAACTTATGGAACTTGTTAATTTTTTATATAATAACATCTTTTAAGCATCAATCTAAATGACACCATTTGATTATTTGTATGGAATACCATGTATTTCGCCTCTTTTTGGTTAGAGGTGGGTGATTCAGTGCTTATTGGAACTAGTCTCGTGTAGGAGATTTCTGAGTAGGTTCAATTGATTAGGAGGCGATTGGTGATCATGTAAAGCAGATAGAAATATTTTCCTGGCCAGTGGAGATGACCTATGGATTTTGATGTGGGTCATCGTGTTTTCCTTTGGGTTTCACCTAGGTTGGGGAAACATCGTATCAGGAAACAAGGGAAGTCGATGCCCAGGTTTGTTGGTATGTTTAAGATAATGGGGAGGTTCGGGCTAGTGGTGTACCGATTGGACCTTCCATGGTGCTACAGTTCCATGCATGACATGTTTCACATATCGTAGGTTTTTTGGGATGTTTAAGATAATGGTGTGGTTCGGGCTAGTGGTGTACCGATTGGACCTTTCATGGTTCTATAGTTCCATCTGTGACATGTTTCACATATCGCAGCTTCGGAGATATCATCCTGGCCCTTCTCATGTGGTAGACGTTGATAACATTGAGCTTGGTGTATTTTCATCCTTTAAGGAGCATCCAATACGAATTTTGGATCATAGTGAGAAGTATCTCTGGGTAAAGACCATGCCTCTAGTTAAAGTATAGTGGTAACATGGTCATGTTCAAGAGGAGACCTGGAATATGAAATTTGATATGCAAGCAAAGTAGCCATAATTGTTCACCGAGACCCCACCGTGATGCTTGGAGGAGCTCAGGGACAAGCTTTTATATGGTGGGGAGGTTGTAAGATCTCATATTTTTTCAGGTATGTCCCTCGTTAGTTTTGGTTGAACCTCTTTCATTTTTTTTCTTCTTTAAACCTTGGTGGTTGGTCCTTTTCTTTGGGGGAGGAAAGATTTTTATGGGGGAAATAACCTAAAGTTTAGGGATGTATGTTTGTTTGAATTAATGAAGTCTGAGTATAAATGTTCCAATGTCCTTTGAGGATTCTACATGGGTTTAGAAAGCTTCAGAGTTGGTTTAGTTCTTTTCTATAGAATCTAGGTTGTGATCTATTAGTTATAAACTTTAACGTCATGAACATGTTATACAGCGTAAACCTTTTTTTGGGAACACGTTGTGAACTGGTTCAGAGTGTGAAATGTTTACACATCACGAAACTAGTTCACATCATGAAATGGTTTATCGGGGTTATTCTAACCTGAGGTGATGCATTTTTTAGCATATCTTATAAATTTAGAAATTCTTGTCATGAAATGGATTCACATCATGAATTTCTCGAGATTAGAAGTTTTAAATACAATGTGCAAATGATTTTATTTCCATTCACCGTGAATCCTCCTCTCTTGAACCCTAAGGTGACTCCGAGAGATTTTGGTGTGATTAATTCCCTTATAAACATATCAGTATAGTGTTTAATCTCTAATGATCTCCTTTGATTTAGTTTCCCCCTTTTCTTTTGTTATTATCCATCATAGTGTTGTGATCGACATTCCTGCTTTGGCCTTCGGAAGCTATGGACCTCCTCAAATGGATGTCGGTGGGTCGATTTGGGTCTGATAATCCACTACTTCACCTATTTTGGTCTTTTGTGGAGTCTTGGGGGATGGAATCTTTGGCTCAGGTCTCATCCATTATTTGAAAGTCCTTCCATGAGGTTTTGGACTCAGAGGAGTATTTTGTTATGTCCTGGTGAAAATATCCTCACTCGTTGGGCCGTTGTCACTTCAACCTATCTCACTGGTTGATGGATGTTCATCATGGTAATGAATCTTCTCAAGCAACGGCATGGCTTAATCTCTTGGGGCATCTACTTCCCCACCAGAATATTTCCTTCCTGCGAGAAATCAGTAACTCCATAGGCTCTTTCCTCTACACAGATGAGCATACTCTTAGCCTGGAAGAATCTTCAGTAGCCCGGATCTGTGTCGATTTGTACATCACTCTTCCTCTCCCAAATCAGATTTGTCTTCGCGTTCAAGACTCATTTGTCTGGAGTCAATATCTTGTCTTCCCGGCTCCTACAAGGTACTTCTTGCATTTTCACCTTCAAGGATACTTATTACCCGTGTGCTTTCATCATACTCTCCCTCCATTTGGTAAGGAACCAGCTCCTCTCCAAGCTTTTCGGAGCAAGGATCGTCCTCGATTTTTCATGCTGGTTCAAAGGATCTGGTCCAGGCCCCTCTGTCGATTCAAAGGCCTGCATCCCCTCCTCTGTCTATTTTGGATCATTCGCTTGATACTTGCTTGGCCTTGGTTCCTTTCAATCCATAATCACCAATTTCCTTTTCCAAAGATAACCCCCAGGTCATCTAGGTCATCCAGGCCATCCCTAGCAGGAAAGGTAATGGGAAGGAGATTGTTTTTAAACCTAGCACCCATTCTCTTCCGCGTGCCTTCCTGGGATCCTCGGACTTGTTTCCACCTCCTCCATCCCTTTCTAGGTTTCCTCCACATACCCAATAAAGATCAACATATTTTTCTATTCCCCCCTCATCAATAATCACAAGTGGCCTCTCAAAAATTGGTACATACTCCTACTTCCCCTTGTTATGACTCGGCCACATGCTCTCTCTCCAGGTTGGTGTTGGGAAAGATGGGAAAATCAACAAACGCGCAAACAATTGAAAAGAGAACGCGTAGCGGAAATAAAATCTTTCCCCCCAAATAAAAGCGTATGTGAAGTGACAAAATTAAATGTGCAGAAAATAAATTTGACACCGGGAATTTTTACATGGAAAACCCGAAAGGGAAAAACCACAAGACCTAGTCCAGAAAGAGGGATCCACTAAAATCAAGAGGTACACGGTAGAGACTCCCAAAAATAGAAGGGATCTCAAAAGTAATACTCAAGACTAAAAGTGTGGATCAAAAGGCGGAGATCAAGAAAGATGATCGTCGAAGAAAGACGATCACCAAAAGGGATTTTCTCTAAGTGTTGTTTCTGTCGGTGATGTTGAAATGCCTTGCCTCTGCCTCGTTATATAGGAAAAGAATCAGCGTCAAATAATTTCATCGCGTCAAAATAGTGTCACCGCGTGAATTAATTCACGCAGTCTTGGACCGCATTAAAACATCACATTAAAGGAGAAAACCGCGTGATGCTCTAATTGAGGAGGAGTTACACGGTACGCCAACCAGGAAGGTGCCCAACAGTTGGATCAACCATCTTCCTCTTCGAAAACGTTGAATAGGGAACCAAGTGGGTCTAAAACCCATTCTTTTAATCCTCCAACCTCTCCTACAATAGTGATTATTCTTCCTCCTATTGATGTTTGCACAAGATCCCAATCAAAAAACATTGGATCCTATTCCCCTTCCCCTTCTCAGGAAAAAAGAGCCTCTTCATCTGGGGTCAATACCTCTCGATGATCACCTTCTTAGTATGGAATTCCTGGGGCCTCTGAGCTCAGTTAAAGACTGATTATATATCCACTGAAGTCTATAAGAATAAGATATCCCTTTTAGAATTTTTTGAGTCTAAAAAAATCACCTCAAAACTTTCAAATTTTTCCTATCGTATAAAAATGCATGAGTCTCTTCATGATAACCCCAAAAACCTACATATCTTGTTATTCTGGTACTCCCTCATCTATATGGATCTAATCAGTGCATCAGACCAATTCACCACCACTAAAGTCTCTTCAGGATACACATAGTTGTTATATTTCATTTTTCTACAGAAGCTACGAGGGACTTACTAAGGAATCTCTGTGTCATAATATTGGATCCTTTTATTTAGGAGGATCTGTATGGAACGTTTCTGGATATTTCAACATCTTCACTGATCTACATGAAAAGAAAGGAAGAGGTCCCTTCCCATAGAGAGAGTGAAACATTTTTCTAATTGATGGCTCATTGCGGTCTTTTGGACTTGGGTTTTTCTGGAGATTGTTATACCTGGTGTAATAATAGGAAGGGGAGCCTCCACACACTTGTACAAAAACTATTTTTAAAATCTCCCTTTTAATATCGGTTCTTTAGAACCGATGTGAAAATCTTTGAAATTTTATTTTTCACATTGGTTATATAAGAATCAATGTTGAAAAGAAACTTTCACAAGTTTTTCACATCGGTTCTTATATAACAGATGTTAAAAATCATTTTTTCTGGTTTTTAACATTGGTTAATAAATAATCATCATTAAAAATGAGTTTTCACATCAGTTATTTATTAACTGATATTATAAATCAATATATTTATAACGTCGTTTATTAAATAACGTACATTATAAAGCTTTTATTTTTTATCTTTATAACATCAGTTATTTAATAATTGGTGTTAAAAATCAATTATAACATCAGTTATTAAATAAACGATGTTAGAAAGATTTTATTTTTTATCTTTATTATGTCGATTATTAAATTACATTATAATTTATTTTTAACATCAGTTATTAAATAACTGATGTTAGAAACCTTTTAAAATTTTATGAATTACCAGTGGAATCATTTCACGATCTTTCATTCTCATGATAGTGGCATTCATTTCTCTCATAAAAAAACCCTAACTCGACCATTTCTTCAATCTGGAGGATTTCAACTCGTCATTACAATCTTCATACAACTTCATGATTCATCAGACTCATCGTTGCACATCAAAGATAGACCTGCTCTTGTATCTAGTAAGACTCGCGCATTGTTTTTTCTCTCTTTTCGGTCGTTCCTTGGCACTAAATCCCTAAACCTTGTTTGTTAAATTTATTGGAGTCTATTCTCGCATTACTATCTCTGTGCATCCTCAGGTTTCATTAGCGTCGTCATTATTCATTCGAATAGAGATCTGTTCATATCCAACTAGTTCGCCCGAAGGTATGTAGTCGCGATATCTATTTGGCATTGTTTATATTTTAGCATGATCTTGATCAAGTAATTGTGGTACATTGATTTCTTGAGTAATTTCATGATCAAATTATTTTATGAATTCTCGTTTTGAATCATTTCAGTGTTATTCAATCAGGCGGAATAAAACTAGGTTAATGTGGACCAATAATTGGTTCTTTGATTACAGTATCTCATTTATTACCCTTGATAACTATTTTTCCTTAATCATAGTTTCATTGACAAAGCATGGCTATGTTTTTTGCCTATAATTAATTATTGATCATGTCATTTTCTGATTAGTGTCGTATACTCAGTATTTTCTTGTCAATTTTATAATTAATTTAAGCACGATAAGAAAGGTTTCCGTGATCTTTAGATCTTTCTTCATTGAGGATGTTGATCATTCTAAATAGATCGAAATAATTCATTAAACCTTTAATTTAAATATGTGTTTTTTATTTTAAATGTGATGGATATTTTTAAATAGTTCCCTTTTTCTAAAGTAAAACATTGAGGATGGTTTTAATTAAATTACAATGTGAATTGATTTGATTTTGTAAAATAATTTTTTTTTTTAAATGTTGTGACATATTGTTTTAAAAGTAATTTAATGTTAATGAAGTTTTTTTAAATATAAATATTATATAGTGGTATTTGGGGTTAGAAATGTAAAGGGTGCTAAATTTTGACTTATCAATTATATTTAAACATATATTCAATTAAGGTCTAGAATTTATAATTATAATTTTCAAATATGATTATATTTTTTAAAAAAATTCAAAGTTTTGTTACTTTCAAATTATAACATCTTTGATATAAATTTAAACCTGGTTTGACTTTATTAATTTATTCTAACATTTATCACCACTATATTCTTTTGACATGATATTTTTTTATTTGTTATAGATAATAATGAGTCAAAGTTGGATTATGACACTTCGAATAAGTGATGAATATGAGGAAGGTGTTAATGCTTTTTTGGAATTTTCTAAATGAAATGTTCCAAGAAATGACATGTTTTTCTATCCATGTCTGAAATGTTTAAATATGAAGAAGCTGTAAATTATAATATCAAATATCATTTAATTTTTCATGGTTTTAATACAAGTTATATCCCTTGGATTTGACATGGTGAAACTAGGCATAATTACAGATCTATTAATGATGATGCTTTCCAAAATGATAACTCTAATGAAATTAAAGAAATGATTCATGATATTGAAGCAGAGGAAATTGAGAAAGAATCGACAATTGAGTGTTTATACAGTGATGCTGAAAATACATTATATCCTAGTTGTATGGAATTTATGGTTTTATCATCGGCGTTAAGATTGATTAACTTTAAGAAAAAACATGGTTGGAGTGACAGAAGTTTTACTGATTTGTTACAATTGTTGAAAGATATTCTTCCTAAATACAGTGATATTTTTGATTCACATTATAAAGAGAATAAAATATTATTCTCGATGGGATTAGGGTACAAAAAAATACATGTCTTCCTTAATGATTGTGTGTTATATAGGAAGGAATATGAATTTCTGTCAAAGTGTCCTAAATGTGGGACGTCACAGTATAAGTTGAAATAAAAAAGGTCTGCTAATTTAGCAGTTATAGAGACCTCTGGAAAGGCATTTTGGTATCTTCCTATAATTCCTTGGTTTAAATGTTTATTTTCAAATTCACATGGTGCGAAAAGGTTAAGATGGCATACAGATGATTGGATATGTGATGGAAAATTAAGGCATCCAACTGATTTTCCATAGTGGAAGAAAATTGATCAGTAATTTTCTATATTTTAAAATGAAGTAATAAATATTAGACTTGGAATATGCACTGATGGAATGAATCCATATCAAATCTTGAGTAGAACTGATAGTTTATTTCATGTTTTATTGGTAATTTAAAACTAATCTACTAAATTTTGTATGAAGCACAAATATGTCATGTTGATTTTAATGATCTCCAGACCAAAACAACCTGAAAATGATATTGATGTTTTCTTATCACTATTAATTTATGATTTGAAACTCTTATAGTAGGATGGTATTAGGGTGTATGGTTCTTATAAAATGGAATATTTTAAACTACATGAAATTATTATGTTCACTGTAAATGACTTCCCAGCGTATGGAAATTTGTCTGGATACAGTTTTAAGGGGCATAAAGCATGTCCAATTTGTGAACAGACTTCATGTTATCAACTGTGTCATGGGAGAAAAATTGTATACATGGGTCATCAAAAGTTTTTTTATATGTATCACTCTTATAGAAGATTAAAAAAGGTATTCAATGGATCATAAGAATTTGATATTTCTCCAAAACCGTTATCCATTGATCAGTATTTTGAGAGGGTGAAAAACCTTGATGTGTCATTTAGAAAGACAAATAAATCTAGTAATGATATAAATATTTGGAAGAAACGGTCAATATTTTTTGTGTTGCCATATTGGAGATATCATGAGGTGAAGGATAACATTTATGTCATGCAGGTGGAGAAGAATATCTATGACATCTTGATTAGAACATTGTTATATATTAAATGAAAGACTAAATATGGGTTGAATTCAAGATTGAACTTACTGTCAATGAAAATATTTTTGGAGTTAGATCCCACTTTTTATGTAAGAAAAACTTTTCTTCCCATGGCTTGTCATACATTATCCAAGAGGGGGAAAATTGGATTCTATCAGTGTATTCATGATATCAAAGTTTCACAGGTTTATTCTTCAAATATAAATTTTTTTCATCTTTAAAGGATTTAAAGTTGATAGGTATGAAATATCATGATTTTCATGTCATGATTCAAAAACTTCTACCGGTATCATTGCATGGAATATTTCCCATTCGTGTCAAAATGACTATCATGAAGGTGTGTTATTTTATCAATTCAATTTATGATAAGACGATTGATCTGAATGCTTTGATCATTTTAGAAAATGAATCAATTTCTATACTTTTTCAATTGGAAATATATTTTACACCATATATTTTTTGATATAATGGTGCATTTAATGGTTCATTTGGTTTGAGAAATAAATCTTTGCAGACTTGTATATCTACATTGGATGTATCTTTTTGAAAGGTAAATGAAGATATTGAAGGGGTATGTTAAGAATCTATATTAACCTGAAGCCTTCATTGTTGAAAATTATATTTTTGAGGAGGTTGCGTAGTTTTGTACAAACTATTTATCTATAGTGGAGCATATTGTTTTACCTTCATCTTTCCATGAATGAGTTAATTATGAGTGAAGGGGGATATATGGATTGAAAGTCAAATATTTTTCAGGTGAACAGATAAAAAATGTAAATTTATACATCTTAAATAACATATATGATGTTCAACCATATATAACATTACATATTAATGTTTTGAAACAATGTTATCCAAAGAAGAAAGATATGTGGATTTTGAATGAGTATAACAAAACTTTTTTGTCGTGGTTTAAAGAGATCATGCTTGGTAGACCATATGCATCAGAAACATTAAAATGGTTAGTGGGTGGTCCAAGTTTAAATTTGATAACATGTACAAGGTATGACATTAATGGCTATACATTTCACACAAAATATCAGAACAATATAAGTGTGGTTCATAATAGTAGTGTATTGGTGTTCACATAAGCAATGCATTTTTTCAAGTTCTAAAGACAAAAACCCAATTTACACATCAAATGCACATTATGGAGTCATTGAATAAATATGGGAAATTGATTACATTAAATTTAATGTTTTGGTGTTTAACTGAAAATGGTTTATCAGTAACAATAGTGTGATACATGATGAATTTGGAATGAAAATTGTTAATATGAATAGATTGGAATACACAACTGATCCTTTTATAATGGAAACACATGAAAAAAAATCTATGTTCTTGGTCAATCTGATATGTAGTGGTCTATTGTTTTATAAGAAAAAAATATGTTGTTGATGATAAACTTGAAGAAGATGCTAATTTATGTGAGATCCCTACTTCCAGGGAAAGATTGATATATAATAATGATGAGAACTTCATCGACATGGTTTGTGCCATAAGGAATGTCATGACGAAGGAATTTGGGAAAATAATCCTTTTGTATATTCTTAATATTATAGGTAACATATGTTTATTTCTCGTTTACTTTTATAAATTTCATAAAATTTTAGATATGTTAATTTTATTTTCTTTATTCAAACACGTATTAAAACTAATAAGTTAAAATGTTTGTTTATATTAGTTTAATTTTGTTTAGTTAACATGTTTACCCTTATGTAACTTATCTATTTAATGATTTTGTTGAAATAAAATTATTTTAAATCTAATATGTGAAATAAAAACAAAAAATATTTTATAAGAGTATATTAAAAAAATATTCTTTTTTGTGTGAAAAACGATTTATTAGGTTGGACCATTTTTAATATTCCTACAGCATTTTTGGATTTTTTTTTCATTTATTTACATGACATTTCATATATCATTACTGTTGTTTTCATTTTATTTTACTATAACAAATATAAATAATAATGTTTTAAGTTTAATTTAGTTTTTTTTTTGTGTTTCATAATCTTTCATTTTTTTTATTTAAATTAATATTGTAATAGTTGAATTTGTATATTTGTGTATTAATTTTTTTTCATTGATTTATAGGATAATGAAAGATCAATTAACTAATTAACTGCATACTTCTGTAGATGAGAGTACTCATACCTCTGGGGAGAAATGTGCACATTCTCTTCTTGATGATCCTCATCCTTCTTTACAAGAGTCCTATACTCCCACAGATCCAAAGAAGAGTTTGAGGGTTGGTAAATGTGGCATCACACGTTTACCAAAATTATCAGTTGCTTGTAGCCAACACCAGAGGATACTGGTAAACTTTGATGATAATGATATTCCAAGAGGTCCTAGTGTAAAACAATTCCAGAGTTTTCAATCAATTCAGGGTAAAAAAAATCGGTATTTTGATTAATTATTGGAGAAGTGTTGACAATGTAACACTATATCAGTTGTGGGAGACCATTATGGTAATCTTGTTTTTTATTGTTTTACTAATCTTGAAATGTTTATAGTAATATATTTTTTCCCCTTTCTTATAAAATGACATGTGATATACTTAACACTAGAGGAGTCATGAAAAAATGTTTATCATTAGCTTATAGGAGATGGAGGGATTTCAAATCAACCCTCAAATATGATTTCATTTTTGGGCATAGGCAACATCAAAATCCATGTGATATATATCCTTTTATAGATGAAGACAAATAAAAGAAATTTTTTGAAAGTAGAAGACAAGAAGAATTTTTGGTAAGTGTAATGTAATATTTTATAAGTTTTTTTACATTAATGGTCTTATTAATGATTTATTATTCTTAATTTACATAAATCGAGGAGATCTAATTAGGATATCTGATCTAGAAATTTATACCCTTGTACTTTATTTTGGGGAGGGTATACGTTATTGGAAGAACAAATAATGACTGAAAAATTTCAAAAACATAGAGCTGATTCTTAGAACTCTAGAGAGGTTTCCCCTTCATCCCCCTCAGCTAGACATGAAAAATGGAAGAGGTCTCGGATGATAAAAAAGGATAATATCTTACATAATATTCGAGGGTTTTAGCTGAGAGGATTGTAAGATGTTTACTTTATTTATTTTTTTAAGTTAATTCAATTCTTTATATATTTTGAATCATTGTATAATTTTTCAAATAATTCATATAGGATTCTCTTGAGGAGAAGAGAACGCAGGGGGTCTTTGTAGCTGAGGGTGGATAGGATATTTTATCTGTAGCATTGGGAAATCCCGAACATCTGGGTCGTGTATGAGGATACTCGATGGGTGTATCAATGAAAAAATTGTTTCAACATACTTCACCTTATTCAATGGAGGGTTTTTATAAAAAAAAAAATAATCTTTGAAGTCTCAAGTTCATAATATTAATGTGATGATAGAGGATAAGATCAGAGTGTTAGTATAGTCCATGTTTTCAGACATGTAAAAATAGTTTTAGACTGCAACTCTCACTCCTCTGTCTCTACCAGCAACTCCCTCTCCTCCACCTCCACCTACAGACCCCACTCCTTATCCTACTCTTATACCTTCTCCTTCAAATCTTCCCAGTTACTGTGAGTTATATGTTGATGATCCTAGGTATCATATTGTTTCATATGAGAATATATTTCATATTGAAGATATCATTCATCATTAGCAGATAAAGATAGAGCATCATAGGGTTACTGTACAGGATATTATAAATAGATCATATGAAGTACTGGTACCTACAGATGAGGCGACTACTGTTGGAAAAAGAATCGGTCATTTTTAGTTTGGAAGTCTAGACTTCTATGACATATTACCCTAGAGGTATGTGTATATTTTATCTTTTATTCCATTTTTTATTAAATTTGTTTTAAAATTTTAAAGTTTATATATTTATCTATTTTTATAGGAATAATTTAAAGGCAAAGAAATATTGTATATCCAACAAAAATACAAAGAGTTATGACTTCATATAAAGATTCTAGTAGTCTTGATAGATTGTTAAGATATTCAATTTTTTTGTCATGTGTCTATGAGATTCCAATGAAAGCTGATGTCTGTGAGCATGAAATGACTGTGGCTCTTTTGAAAAATTATATCATGGAGATTTTAACTGGATATATGTTGAGTATCAACATGAAGAAAATTTTTTCCCTGTAAGTCTTAACATAAATCTTTCCTTGCATTTAATTCATTGAAAAATTATACTTCTGTTTATTTTGTATTAGGTATCATTATACAATGTGTTAGAAGAATGAGAAGATAGATGTTTATGGATTTATGGACCCATAGTTCATTTCCCCTACAATGAGGACAATGAATAAAGCGGAAAGAACAATTTATATTACTGAAAGATTTCATAAGGATGTAATTATTCAGTGCCAGATGTTTCCATATCTTTGGGAGTATGAAACACTTATCTCACAAAGTGTTATATATTTTTTAACATAATAACCACTAACATTAAATTTTATTTTATATCAGTGGTCATTAGATGTTAGGTGTTTTATGTCCAAGGGAGAAGACACTTTACGGGTTATGTTATATCCATGTAGAAGTGCGACAAATTTTCAAGGATTTATTGGAAATGTAAGTTTGAATTTATTAATACTTTTTTATATTATAATGAATTTTAAATTTATTTCATAATTAATATTTTCTAATAGGGGTTGGAATTTATTTCGAGTGACTATAAAGAAAAAGAGTTCCAAGATAAAATATGTAAAAGTAAAGATGAATTTTCATTTATAATTAGTAAATTTTAGATATATTATATAAAAAATCTATTTTGAATTGAATTACTCGTTTAAACAACATTTTCATAAACAAGAAGGCATCAAAGAATGCAGATATTATGTGTTAAGATTTATGTATAAAATAATTTCAACTAGGACAGTTATAAAGTTCAATCAAGTTAGCTTTCTTTATAAAATATTCTTTAATATTTCATTTGTTTTATTGATAATATTTTTTAAATGATTTCCTTTTAATTTTTAGTTTTTTACGACTCTCACCTTTATAGTTCACAAGATCTCACACACTTACAAGTGGAATGGGAAAATCATTTTACAGGTTTGGTTTGATTTTATTTTGTTTTTAATAAATATTGTAATTTTGAATTTTGTAATTGTAAATGTATTTCTAGTTGTTATGCTTCTACTTCTACTTGTTTTCTATTTTGTTCAGTTGTGGATAAGAATCTTGCAAAGAAATATTTTAAATATATATATATATATATATATATATATATCACATATTTTATTTTACAATTGACATCAAAACCCATCATTGTAAAGTTTTTCACATCGTTTATTTAATAACCGATGTAAAAAAACTATATTTCGATTTGGTTATTTAATAACCATCGTGAAAAATCCTTTATCGTGTCGGTTTTTCACGTCGGTTCTTAAATAACCGATGTGAAAAACCCTTCTTTTCGCACTGAAAAGTGAATCTTTGAGAGTGACCTTTTTGAACCCTCCACACCCAGAAACCCCCCTCCCCATGAAGAGGTCATCTAGAGAAGCCTCAGTTGGGAAGGAGTCATTGCTAGCTGGGATGGAAGAGCATCCCATGGGGAAACAACCCGATCAGCGATGGTTTGGAACATCAATCCATCAGTCAGGTGGGTTGCGCCCTTCTGCCCATCCAATGAGGCACTGGGTGACCCAGTAAGGTGAGCAGAGCATGGGAGGTGGAAATTTTTCCAAGAGCGGTCTCCTAGGAATCAAACCCCGTACCTCACTAAACACTGTTTCAATGGACCTCGACCTTGCACCACTACGCCACCACCAAAGTGGCACTGACATGAAAACCCCTACTAAAGGGTTTTTTACATCGGTTACAAAATAAATGACGTAATAAAAGAATTTGATGATTCATTTATAACATCCATTTTTGTAAGCAATGTTAAATACATATTTACAACATCTCCTTTAATAATAGCACCTTATGAATAACATAAAAAAACAAAAAAAATGACATGAAAAATAATTTATGCACTAGTGGAACCTGGTGCCACCTCAATAGATGTCTGGCTAATGATCACGCAATTTCGGCCTACCCAAGCAAAAAAATTAAGTCACCTTACATGAAAGTCTCTCAGATCACTCTCCTCTTCTTGTTTCACTCACTTGAAGGCAAGTGGGAGAGGTAAGGTTCTTGTTTTCTCACCTCTAGATTAACGCTCTTGGATATCACCAAGCAATATCTAATTCGTGGAATCAGCCAATTCAAGGATGTTCATGGGCCGGTCTTCACAATAAACTTTGGTGCCTCAAGGACGACCTCAAGTCATGGATTAACCAACAACCACCATGCTATCAAGACATGGACATAGTGAAAGCAGACATTGGTCACCTTGAAGCTAGTCTATAAGAAAAATAGAATGATTCTTCATTTAGTGAGATTTCTAACAAGAAGGAGACCCTATAAAACATGATCATTAGACATGAGTGATTAGCCCGTGATCAAGCGCGTATTAGATGGATTCGTTAAGGTGATCAAAACAAATCCTTTTACATGTATGAATCAAGGAGATAAGGAACATAGCAAGACCCAACATTATTCTAGAATATGGTTCCCACACTAATGATCACGATGTGGTGTGATCTATGGTTGTTTCTCACTTTAAAGATGTTCTTGAAGGACCCAATCCTCACATGAATGAAGGGTATCTGAGGGGATTCAAAGAGATTCAAGATGTTATTCCCCAAGCTATTACCAATGGTGATAAAATGACCTTTGAGTCGGAGCCAAATGAGCATGAGGTTTATGAAGCGATGCAAGGTATCAATATTGAGAGTGCACCTAGGCCTGATGGCTTTCTGGGAGTGTTTTAAAGAGGGTCCTAGAACCTGGTCGGGACCGATCTGGTTAAAGTTGTGCAAGACTTCTTTCATGGTGGTAGTCTCCCTTAGGTATCCTATGCCAAGACATTGGTTTTTATCCCCAAAATAAAGGATCCCTTGACCCTTCACCATTATAGACCTGTGAGTTTATGAAATTTTCTTTACAAGGTACTGGAAAGTGTTATCAACAGGCATCTTTGTATTCATCTTCCTTAGTGAATCTCAACTGAGCATAATGGGTTTATCAAGGGTGGTTCTATCCAAGGAGTGATCGCAATGACCCACGAGCTAATCAGTGACATCAACTATAAGATGCATGGATAAAACATGTCCCTCAATATTGACACGGAAGAAGATTTTGAAAAGGTTGAATGGAAATTTATAATCAAGGATCTTTTGAGGTTGGGATTCTCCCCCTGGTATTCTGATCTTATTTTTAGATTCTTTACTTCTTCTTGGATTTCTATCTTATTTTTAGGAAAAATCCTTGGCATCTTCAAGACCTTGTGTAGGCTCAGGCAGGGAGACACTATTTATCCAAATATTTTTACCCTTACATAAGAAATTCCCAGTCGTCTCATTAACAATAGTATCTCCAATGGGAATATCCTCCCTTATTGATGTCGGTTTCACTCATACAGCATATCCCACCTCATGTTTGCAGATGAATCTATCATTTTTCTGAATGCTAGAAAATCATCAATCTGATCCATCATAAAAATCATTTAAGCCTACTTTAAATAGAGAAGAGCAGAAAATTAATTAACCTCGCTCAGAGAAAATTTTATATATCTGATAGATGCTCAGATAGGCACATCAACTCCCTCAGGAACAACCTGAACATGAAGTGCGGTAGCTTCCCCATGCAATATCTGGGCACCCCTATCTCATCACGGAGATTGTGCATCCATTACATTGATCATATCACTAAAAAGACCATGGATAAGATCTTGAACTAGAAAAATCTCTCTATCTATCCTTCAGAGGAATAATTTCATTAGTTAACAGCATCCTTAATTCAATTATGATTCATGCTCGCTCCACCGTTAAAGTCTCAAAGTGAGTTTTGGCCAACAATGATAGAATTATAGCCTCTTTCATCTAGGATGCCCACTTATACAGTAAGCATCACTAGGTTTCATGGGAGAATATGGCTAGGCCAACATTGTATGGATGCATAAACTTAAGGAACCTCAAGGATACACTACACTGCATGCATGAAAAATTAGCATGGGAAATATTGGTGGAGTAGACCCTTGGGGGGAAGTTTATGGGAGATAAATGCAAGGGTAAATAAGCATCATAGGAGGTAATCCTTCCTCAATATGGTCTGAGGTAATCCCCCATAATCAATCTCTTCAAAACCATTCTCTATGGATTGTGGGGAGGGGTTACATTTCATTCTGGTTTCGCAACTAGGTCAGCTCCAAACTCAGATATCCTGGGTGTCCTACTCTTGATCTCACTTTCAAGGATGCATGTAGGTTTCCAAGTTTCATTAACACCATCCTAAACCAAATATAGTGTGATACCTTCAACCTAATAGATATTAATATGGATCCTGACAAATGCCTTTTCATAGAGTCTGCTTCAGGGGCCTCTGTAGCTAAAGATTATCACAAGGTCTTAATACCTAATGGAAACATCGACGAGTGGGGGCAGGTTATTTGGAGTAGAGAGAAATGAATGAAATAAAACTTCTTTTTGTGTAGGATCATAAATTTTGTGGTTTCCATGGATGAGAACATTCAATGCTTAGGAACTAGCCTCGCTTCCATATTTTCGTGTTGTAGAGTTGGAAGGGAAGAGATAGCGGAACACCTCTTCTTTGAAAGCGACTAGGATTAATAAATATGTAGCTCCTTCGGTGACTTCATAGGTTTCTCTTACCTAGCTATGCAGAGTCTCCCCTTCCTTGATAGATGGTTCCAAGGCACGGGTGCAGCTGGTCTGGAGAAAAATGCAAGAACCATAGTCTTGTTGGTGGGATTCTAGTGTATATGACAGGTGTGAAACTCTATGTGTTTTGAGGGGACCTCTAGTCGTGGGACCTCTCTGGTTATTCGAACCAAAAATTTCTTGCCCAGCTTAATCAGGATAACTAAGAACTGGGAGGATGCTTCTAATCTCAAATTTCTACTAACTAGAAGCTCATCAAGTCTCTTTATCCCTAGAACCTCCCAAGGAAATTGGGTACGATGGTCTCCACCCCGATTAGGAATCAAGCTAAAAACTGATGGCTCATGTAGTTTGGGGATTATGCACAGTGGAGGAGTGGTTCATGACTCCAGGGGCTTGTTCATCTTTGAATATAATGTGTTTTTTGTCCACATACATTCCCTCCAAACTAAAGGAATGTCTTTTCTCACTAGACTTCACCTTTAATACCAAAAATATATTACTCTTGAGGCATTGGAAATGGATTCTATCATTCTCTATGATTCCCTGCAATGTGTGATAAGCCCCCCCCCCCCTCCCACCTAGTCAAACGCTTATGTTTCACGTAGGTGAAAAAGTATCATCAACCCCCAGATAGAGGTCATCGATACTTGGTGAGAGGGTAAAAAGGTTCTGGACTTCTTCACTTCATCAGTATCCCAAGGAGAATGCATCACCTACTTCTCTCACATAACCTCCTTTCCCCCTGAAGGTGTGAATATTTTTAGGGTGTTCCCTTGGGTTACACCATTTTAGGCCCCTTTAATTTTGTTTGTGAGACTCCTTCTATTTGTTTTTGCTTCCTTTAATAAAATAATAATGTTGGATATGGTTGTGTACACTGGCATGTTAATGGTTTAAGACATAACATGTTGAGTGAAAGGAAATTGAAAGATAATAGGTAATTGACTAAATTGACCTTTGTAGTTTATGATGTAATGTTTTGTTTTTCTTCACATTATGACTTGTGTTGTATCTTGTGTTGTAATTCTTATAGGTCTTGGCCTGGATATGTTGTAATGCTTATAGGGCTTGGACCAATTATGTTGTAATGATTATAGGGCTTGGCTTGGTTATATATTAATGCTTATAGAGCTTGGCCCGTTTATTCTGAAATGCTTATATAGAGGGTTTGGTCCAGGTATATTGAAATGATTATATAGAGGGATTTTCCAAGTTATGCTGAAATTCTTATATATAGGGCTTTTCCTGGTTATGTGATTATTTCATGGACTTGTTGTTATGGATGACATGGTAATTCTATATGCTTAGAGATATTCTGGCATGGTGTCGAAGTAGGTTGATTGTTATACTATATTAATCTATTAATTAATAATCTAGTTTATCACATTATTGCATCCACTTACTATCAGACTGGTTTTTTTAGAAATGGTGTTGTCGACATACTGAGTTATACTCACACCCTATTTGGTCCACTGTTTGGTACCTAATAAGATTACATGGATGTGGTTTTAGACAAGAGAAATGTCCTTTTTTGATTTTTTATTATTGGATAGGTTGGAGCTTGGAGGTGGGACTAAACATGTATTTAGGACCGGGGACTTTTGAGTTTATTTTTGTCAGTTTGGTATTTTATCTATATAAATTCCATAATTTCATTTGGTTACATTTTATCCTGAATTTACATGGTTAATTATTATTTAGTTTACTTAGTTCATCGTTTATCTTCCATTTATATGATGTATTGTTTTTTCTATTTATGTTACTATGTTGTTTGTTTATTTCTGTTGTATTTCAACTCTATACCAAGTGGTATAGTCTTCCCACTATGTTATCTAGACCCCCTATGCTAGTTAAAAACCTCTAAAGCATGTGGAGGCATGCTTGAGGTCCATTAACCAACCTAATTTGGCCATGTGAGAGAGTGTCAGATTGGGGGATGTTACAAAGTGATATCAGAGCCCTCAGATTTTCTTTTTTATTGTTTTGATGATTGGGAAAGGTAGAAAGGATACTAGGAATGTGTCAGGACTTGGAAATGAGATTTTTCATGGGATTAGATAACCCATATACAAGGGTAAAACCAAGTACCTAGGGATTTTATTGTTGATCACGTTGTTCATTTGTTACAGTTAATATTATTTCACGTTGGGTAATTCACATATTATGTGATGTTATTGTTTCTTGAGATTTATACTCATAGACCAGTATGGAACGAGATGAGTATTCTTTTATCATGATAGGAACACATGGGTATATATTGACATGCATTGTTCATGATAGGGACATATTTATTACATGTGATATATTTTCCTGTATAAACAATGAAACGAGATCCTTGTTATATCGGATAGATGAAATGAATGAATTGTTATGTCATGCCAATTCACTTGTTAAGTCATGTTTAGAGAGACCATGAGTCAATGGTTCTCTGTTGTTGTTGCATATTGAGGTTGACCTTGATGTTATCCAGTATTATAAGGAGTGTGTTTGTCAAAATACATCCTCTTCATCTTCGAATTGAACATCGGGAGAGTGGAAATTATCATGCTCCTAACACAGCTGAATTGGAGCTTCCTGTAGATCATGAGGATCAGATAGATGCCCATATTTAAGATAGATTCTCGAGGGTCATGTGATCCATGTAAAGGGATATTTTCCACACTATACCTTCAACGTATGAGTAAATGATAGAGTTTTGGATGCAATATCTGCCTAGATTCACTAGGGAGGGAGGCCCCCAGGTAGCCAAGTTCTGGATCAAGTTAGTCCAGATGATATTCAAGCACCTCAAGAAACCCAATTATATGAGGGTGAAGCTTACTACATGCATTCATCATTGAAACACCCCAATATTCCAAAGTACGTTTCTCTTTGAATAATGCAATAGCTTGCATTGCACACAACTTGGAGTTTTAGCACACCGCGACCAATCAAAGTAGTTGTTATGAATAGTAATACCCACTTTTTGAAATTTTATAAATTTTATTTTTCAAAATGGAATTCATTTTTGGATTCGGAATATCAAAATTAGCTTTGGGTGAATTTTGGGTATTTTTCTAAAAACTTTCATTTTTTATGAATAGTGAAAAACACTGCGTTATTATTTAAAACCGACTTTTTATTTATATAATTAGTTATTTTATTTAAATTTATTTCAGGTAAAAATAGATAAATAATACCTATATATTCTCAATTTAATTCATTGAATCCATTTTATAATAAGATTAGATATATAAAATTTTATTGAACTTTTAACATCTTTTACCCACCTTCTAGGCACGTTAGCAAATTTGCATAAAACGTGATTTCACCGCTTCTATGAATTGAATTTAAAAAATATGAGAGACACGATTGACATCAATAAGTAAAATTTGGTTCAATAAGATGAAAATAATTTTTGCTGAATAGTAACTTTTGAATTTTATTTACCACGATTAAAAGTAAATAGGGTAATTAAAGGTAAAATGATATTATAATTACCCTAACACATGTCCTAATTATATTGTATAAGTTTATTTCTACCAAAATAAACCTTGGGAATAAAATATTATCCTTTTGGTCCACTTGTATTAGATTAGGACATTTATTATTATTTTATTTAAAGAATAGTTAAAAGTGTTAAATTCAAAGTTTAATAACTAAACCATTTTTAATATAGGGTTATACATAAGATAAATTCGACTATAAATATTCATTAGAAATCTAAAAATATTTAATACATAATGGTATTTTATTTATAATTTTTAGAAATTAAATAATTAAATTTATTTATGACAAAATGATGATGCAGTAATTACCTTATTATTGAAAGATTAAAATAATTGATATGATAAATATTAATATAATTTTAAATTGAGACTTTTTGTGTATTAAAAGAATTTTATAGGTTAATATTACATGTTAGGGATGATTAAATATATTTTTTACTAAGTGATAAAGTTTTTATGACTTTCACAAAACCCAAATACTAAATAGTCTCAAAATTAACATAAATGAGTTTTTAAAATAAATACTATATTATTAATTGATATAATATTTATAAAAATATAAGGTTAGGCCAAAGGACTTATATAAGGTTAGATATATCAATATTTAACCACTTTGAGTTATCTTAGATTTTTATAGTAAGTTTATTAACCATTTATTATAATAATACAAGAATACATGGTAAAAGTTAAACTATTTAACTAAGAGTTAAATCTAAAAGATAAGGTTAATATGGTGATGTAAACATGTCTAAAACCTATTGGTTGAGAGTTTTTCGACCCATCCCCACCTTATCCTCAAAATAAATCCTTTTTGAGCCATTATAAACCAAATATGATTGTATAATAAAATAATTTTTTAAGCTTTTTCTAAAGTGACCCTCACTTCTCTTATAAAAGGGTACTTCCCCTTCTCTCAAAATCATACCTCCAAATCCATTTGGATTGGCCAACCCCTACTCAAATATCCTCCCAACCACCTTCAATTCAACCTAGAGGCCTTACTTTTATAATAAAGTCAACCTAAGGAGCCCTTTTGATCAAATAAAAAGGAAGCACTTAAGGAAGAGGTAATAATTTCATCACCTCTTTCAAAGTTCTTTTCTTTTTCCACTTCCTCTTTATTTGTTGTTTCCAGACCAAAATAATAACTACAGTACCTTCTATATACTATGGTATTATTATAAATATGGTACAACCATATTTATTATTTTATTCATCTTATGAATGACAAAGTCTCCATACGTGCGTACGTACAGCTTACCGTCTCCACGTCGTGGTGTAGTTTGTTATTCAACACTTCATTATTTGGATGGGTATAATAATGAGTATAATTGATTTAAATAATAAATATAACATGTTAATGATTCTTTATATATGATATACCATCCAATTACATACTATTTCACCATCAATAGAATGATATTTTCGCTCGTGCATTCGTACGGATTGTCGTCTCCATTAACATGATGAGATTCATTCCCCATTGTAACCATTCAAGAATAATTTTCATTTTATGGTTAAAAATAATTTTTAATAACTTAATATAATTCTGGATATGAATCAAATTCATCCTATCCATAACAAACACGACTTACGTAACAAAACATATAAAGGAAAACGAATCAGTTAACACCTGAAACACGGATACTACTGAAATATTATTAACAAAGAAATATTAGAATATCATATATGATATCATATTTATGTATATGGTTCTTGAATAATTTAATAAAAATTATTTAACTATTATACAGGAGGTTAACATACCCTCGATCAAGGAAAATTACAAGGTAAGGGTTAATTCTACAATCTCTTCATTATCCGAGGTTGTTTATACGTAAGTTTCTACTGGGACCTCATTATCATCCACATCTGTGTTTCATAAAAATGTATTTCAAAACATTTTTACTATTTACTAGACTATGGGTTAAATTCATTTATACCCTCGTTTGAATTTTTATATAATGGTTTGAAAGTAATCTTTCCATCGCTTTCCAAACAAGGTATTTTATGACCTTTTAGACGAATTAAGGTAAGAATGTATTTAAATTATACAGAGGGTGTGGATATTTTCCGCCATTATAACACCTTTGAATCTTTCCTTACAAGCTTATAATAATATTTTCAAAATAAATATTTTATTTTATAATTACATTACTTTTAAATGATTTCAAAATAGAAAGAGATATTTCTCACAAATAGTTTTGATTTCATTTATGTCAACATCCTTTGTTGGATTTTACATTTGTTTGGAGTTGATGTATTATCATATAATCATCCATATTATATTGAAGGTTTTGTGATATGTTTGACTATGGATGTTCTATTTTTATACCATTCATTGTTTATGGTTAAAGTATTAACATTTTGAATTCTAGTTTTAATATAAATGTTTATGTTATGTTTCAACCTTTTCATATGAGGAATGCATTGGACTTAGTAAGTGACGGGTTGAGCCCACTATAGATCCCCGATGCATCGGTAGGTCTCATGAGACAAACTAGTTTCTTGGCACAAGGCCTTGAAAAAATCTTATTTATAGTCTTGGCACGATGCCTTGACTATGTGGTTATGATGTACAGAATTATGCATTCCATCATTATGAAATTGGCTATTTATATTGCGTGTGATTATTCGACTAGTATAATTTACATGTGAATAAGTAAAAGGCATTATTTGATTTATCTTTTCTATATTATGCTGATTTTTAAGTTTAAAAGGCTTGTGTTTTATTCTTATACATTGCCTTAAATGTTTATGCTTATTTTTGAAAGTTTCTGCTATATTTTTATCCTTACTGAGCATCTGAGATCACCTATTTCTTATGTTTTATTTTTTACAAGATGTGAAGAAGTATATTATGAATATCCTATAGGAATAGGCTAATGGGATATGAGTGTGTTCAAAGGGGACACAATGTTGTTATTTTTCAATTTCATAATGTAATGTAAAATTTATGTATGTATCTAGTACTTCCAAGGATACTAAATTGTTCGGTATTTCGGGAAATTATTCCTTGTATCATGCCAATGTTATGTAATAATGCACCAACTCTGGGTAATGAGGGTTAGGACGTTACATTTTGTATCATAAGAAGTTTAGTACAAACTTTGGAGGCTAGAGTTATAAAAAATTCTGATTAGAGAACATTACCCTAAGATAGACTTTGAGGATTATTTTTGAATAACTTCCTAGAATTTTGGTAATGTATAGATTTTGTGTATTTTCCAAGCAATACATCCCTGTCAGGAAGCTCTGACATAGATGTACCTAGGATTGAAAACTCCAACAAGGAGTTGTGAGCTTGACCTGGGGTATCCTGGTACACGACAATGGGCATTGCTGCACTCTTGGTTACGAAACTCCTGGGAGATATGCTTGGGATAATTCACATTTTCTTTACCAACCATTATGAAGGATTTATGAGTAAATACTTTCTCAAAGAAAGCATTTTTTTATTATTATGGATTATATGCATAAACTGTTCAATTTATGTTGGGTATTTTACTAGTTTGGAATTATGTATTGTGATTCATAAACTAATCTAGTGTATTCCATTATTTAGAAATTTCACCTAGTGGAAGGAATGGAAATCGTATCAATGTGTGTAATCTATTTTTGGATTTCCCTCCTACTCAAGATAATTATAGTGGAGTTGGTGATGCAATCGGTGCTGAACAACTTATAACCATACTGGGACAACTCACTCAGGTTATGAATAATAACCTTACCCATATGGAGCACCCTGATCCACAATGTGGGGGATCAATGTTAGACCACTTCATAAGGCAACAACCACCAACATTAAATGGGACTACAAATCTATTTGTAGCTGAGAAATGGATACATTTCTTAGAGAAAATATTTCATGCTTTGGGGAGTAGTGAAAGGGAAAACAATTTCGTGATAGTTTATCGCCTCACAGGATATGTAGATCAATAGTGGTCATTAATTCAAAACACAAAGAAGGATGAAGAAGTATCAAATATAGAATGGAGGGAGTTTAAAGAAATTTTCGTAGAAAAATACTTTCCTCGTGACCATCGAGCATATATGGAAAGACAATTTCTGAGTCTGAGGCAAAAGGAGGATGAGAATGTCGCAAAGTATGAGGCTAACTTTACAAGATTAGAAAGGCATACATTAGATTATATAAGTAACCCAAGGAGTAATATTGATCGATTCTTTGATGGGTTAAAACCATTTCTCCATCGAGCATTAGTATCACAATCCTTCTCATCATACGAAGATATTGTCTCATGTGTGATCAAGACAGAAAAGGAATTCTCTAATTCTTATTACTTTAAAACAGAGCAAGAGAAGAAGAGATCTATTGAACACTCTGGAAATGGAAATAAGGGGAAGAAGGGAAAAGTTGAATTTTCATCCTGTAGTAAATGTGATAAGAAACACCCTGGTACTTTCTTGAAGGAAATGGGATTTTGTTACAAGTGTGGTGAAAAAGGCCATGAAGATCATGATTTCAAGGGAAAGAAAGAGGTTGTCAATGTTGAATGATACAATTGTAGTGAAATGGTTCATTATGCAAATGAATGTCCTAAGCGCCAATGAAACTTACCTCAAAAAGGACAAGGGATCAAGGTCAAGCTTATGTGATCACTGCTGCTGAGGTTGAAGCTCCGAATGATGTGGTGGGAGTTAATTTAATGGTTTCCTCAAATTTAGCCAATGCTTTATTTGATTCTGGATCATCGCATTATTTCATATCTTCCCAGTTTGCTAAGAAAATTAGATATTTCCAAATTGATTTAACAAGGGAGTTGTCAGTCAAAACTCCTAAGGGAAGTATCATTGCAACAATGTTTTGTGAATCAGTTCTCATTAGGGCATATAAACATGATTTATCTGTTGATCTCATCATCATACCCATGATTGGATTTTATATAATCTTCGGTATGGATTGGATTTCGGACCATGATGTAAAAATTTATTGTAAGAAGAAGGAGGTTTCAATTTTTTATGATGATAAGGAGTACCTTATCTTTAGAGTATAAACGTCACCATCTGATTATTATCTAGATCCACCCCCAATAGCTCTACTAAATTAAATTATTTGGGAGTAATAGAATGAAATAACTATGGGTGAGGAAAGGAATGTTCAAATAGAGGATATACCTATTGTGCAAGAATATGTTGATGTGTTTCTAGAGGATTTACCTGGACATCCTCTAGAATGAGAAATTGAGTTTTCCATTGATTTAATTCCTAATTGAAGGACTATATTGAAGACCCCCTATAGAATGGCCACTGTGGAATTAGTGGAACTAAAGAAACAACTAGAGTAATTGAGTAATAGATGATTTATTCACCCTAGTGTTTCTCTATGGGGAGCCCTTATTCTTTTTGTTAAGAAGAAATATGGATCTATGAGGTTGTTCATTGACTACAAGTAGATCAATACTATAACAATAAAGAACAGGTATCTCCTACCTCATATTGATGATTTATTCGATCAACTTCATAGAGCTTAATATTTTTCAAAGATTGACCTTCGATCTGGATATCATCAGTTGTGTGTGAAGAAGGAAGACATTCTGAAAACAATATTTTGAACCAGGTACGGGCATTATGAGATTACAGTAATGCCTTTTGGACTAAATAATGCACCCTCTGTCTTCATGGATATAATGAATAGAGTTTTCAAGGAATATCTTATTGAATTTTTAGTGGTATTTATTGATGATATCTTGGTTTACTCCAAAATCTATGAAGATCATGAAAATCACTTGCTCACTATTCCAAGAACCCTCATAAGAAATTAATTATATGGGAAGTTTAGCAAGTGTGAATTATGGCTTCAGGAAATTTCTTTTCTTGGTCATAATGTCTCTAAGAATAGAATATATGTTGATCCTTCAAAGACCAAGGCAATCCAAGAATGGCCAGCACCGACGAGTATAATTGAGTTACGCAGTTTTATTGGTTTAGCAGGTTATTATTGGTACTTTATCTAGAATTTTTCCCAATTGGATAACCCATTAACCAACCTCACATGTAAATGGGTTAAATTTGTTTGTAAAAAAGCGTGTGAAGATTTTTTTGAAGAAATGAAGATAAGATTAGTCAATTCTTATATATTGACTCTACTGTCGGAGAATGATGGGTTTGTTATTTATAGTGATTCTTCAAAGAAAGTACTTGGTTGTGTCCTTATACAGAATGATAGGGTTATTGCATATGCATCACGACTGCTAAGAATTTATGAACAAAACTATCCTACTCATGATATTGAGTTAGCAACTGTAATATTTACTTTGAATATATGGAGACACTATCTCTATGGTGAAAAATGTGAGATATATACCAATCACAAGAGTTTGAAGTATATTTTCTCACAAAAAGAACTCAACATGAAGCAAAGAAGATGGATTGAACTACTCAAGGATTATAATTGCACTATAAACTACCACCCGGGGAAGGAAAATAAGGTGGCAGATGCTTTGAGTAGAAAGGATCATGGAGTTTTGAACAAGATGAGAGTTGAAAGGGATCCTATGTTCATGGATCTAGTAAAGATGGATATCGGAATAATCACGAAAGGTGAAAAGTCAATACTTTTTCAAATGGTTTCCAAGCCATCTTTATTAGAAAGGATAAATAGTTCTCAGACTGATGAGGAGGATTTTCAAAAGAAAATTAAAGCTGTGAACGATGGGAGATTGATTCACTTTGTATATAAAGATGAAATTTTGAAATTTGGGAAGATACTTTGTGTTCCTGACATACCTGATCTAAAAAGATAATTGTTGGATGATGCTCATAGATCCAATTTCTCTATACACCCTGGTAGCACTAAGATGTATAGAGATTTGAAGGAACATTTTTGGTGGGACAACATGAAGAGGGAGATTGCTGATTATGTGTCAAGATGTATGGTTTCTCAGCTGGTTAAGGCTAGAAGACAACATCCTAGAAGATTCATTCAACCTTTTCTAATACTTGAGTGGAAATGGGATGGTATTACGATGGAATTTTTCATGGGGATACCAAATACTCCTAGAAGGAATGATGCAATATGGGTCATTATTGATCATCTTACCAAGTCAGCACATTTTCTTACTATAAGAGAAGATTTACCACTTAATGTTTAGCAAGACTATATATTAATGAAGTTATAAGACTTCATGGAGTACCCCTATTGATTTTTTCTGATCGTGATCCCCATTTTACATCAAGATTTTGGAAAATTCTTCAGAAGTCCCTAGATACTGAACTTTGTTTGAGCACTGTCTGCCACCCTCAAACTGATGGAAAATCATAACGGACTATTCAAACCTTAGAATACATGTTGAGATCTTCCTCACTTGACTTTAAAGGTATGTGGGATCAGTATTTACCTATGGTAGAATTTTCCTATAACAATAGCTTCCATTCAAGTATTCAGATGACACCATATGAAGCATTATATGGAAAGAGATGTCGCGCACCAACTTTATGGGATGATGTTGGTGAAAGAAAACTCGTAGGCCCATAACTTGTTGGGGAAACAATGGAAAATTTTAAGATTATCCAAACCCACATAAAAACAGCTCAAAGTAGGCAAAATAGGTATGCTAAAAACCGAAGGAAGGATTTGGAATTTCAAGTAGGAGATCATGTTTTTTAAAGGTATCTTCATGGAAGGGTGTTTTACGATTCAGTAAGAAGGGTAAATTGAGTCTTAGGTACATTGGACCTTTCGAAATTCTAGAACAAATTTTAGTTGTAGCTTACCATTTGGCAATACCACCAAGTCTCTCCAAAGTTCATGATGTGTTCCACATATCACTGTTGAGAAAATACATGTCCGGCCCAACGCATGTACTCACTTATGAAGAAATAGAACTGGAACTTGATCTGTCTTATTGTGAAGAGCCTGTCAATATTCTTGATACCAGAGAACAAGTTCTGAGAAACCGAATGACTCATCTAATAAAAGTTCTATGGAGAAACCATAAAATGGAAGAGGCAATGTGGAAACCCAAGGAACTTATGATGAAGAACCACCCAAATCTTTTTTTGCAGTAGTATTCTAGAAATTTTGAGGATGATATTATTTGAATGAGGGAATAATGTAACACCCCAAGCTTCCACAGTATGATTCTCTTTGAATAATGAAATAGCTTGCCTTGTATGAAACATGGAGTTTTAGCACACCACGGCCAATCAAACTAGCTGTTATGAATAGAATTACCCACTTTTTGAAATTTTATAAATTTTATTTTTCAAAATGGACTTCATTTTTGGATTCAAAATGTCAAAATTATCTTAGGGTCAATTTTTTATATTTTTCTGAAAACATTCATTTTTTGATGAATAATTAAAAACAATGTGTTATTGTTTAAACCCAACTTTTTATTTAAATAATTAGTTATTTTATTTAAATTTATTTTAGGTCAAAATAGATACATAATACCTATATATGTTCAATTTAATTCATTGGAGTCATTTTATAATAAGATTAGATATATAAAATTTTATTGAACTTTTAATACCTTTTACCCACCTTCTAGGCACGTTAACAAATTTTCATAAAATGTAATTTTTACACTTCTGTGAATTGAATTTCAAAAATCTGAGAGACATGATTGAAATCAGTAAGTAAAATGTGGTTCAATAGGATGAAAATAATTTTTTCTGAAAAGTAACTTTTGAATTTTATTTACCACAATTAAAAGTAAATAGGGTAATTAAAGGTAAAATGATATTATAATTACCCTAACACATGTCCTAATTCTATTGGATAAGTGTATTTTGACCAAAATAAACCTTATTAATAAAATATTATCCTTTTTTCACTTGTATTTGATTAGGAAATTTATTATTATTTTATTTAAAGAAGAGTTAAAAGTGTTAAATTCAAAGTTTAATAACTAAACCATTTTTAATATATGGTTATACATAAGATTAATTCGACATTAAATATTCATTAGAGAGATCAAAATATTTCCTACATAATATTATTTTATTTATAATTTTTAGACATTAAATAAATATATTTATTTATGACAAAATGATGATGCAGTAATTACCTTATTTTTGAAAGATTAAAATAATTGATATTATAAATATTAATATAATTGTAAATTGATACTTTTCATGTATTAAAAGAATTTTTTAGGTTAATATGACATGTTAGGGTTGATGAAATAAAAAAATTCTAAGTGATAAAGTTGTAATGACTTTCAAAAAACCAAATACTAAATAGTATCCAATTTGACATAAATGATTTTATAAAACAAATACTATATTATTAATTGATATAATATTCATAAAAATCTAAGGTTTTTCCAAAAGACTTATATAAGGTTATATATATATCAATAGTGAACCACTTGGGGTTTTCTAGGCTTTTTATAGTAAGTTTATTAACCATTTATTATAATAATACAAGAATACGTGGTAAAAGTTAAATTATTTCACTATGAGTTAAATCTAAAAGATAAGGTTAATATGGTGACCTAAACCTGTCTAAAACCTATTGGTTGAGAGGTTTTAGACTCATCCTCACATTATCCTCGAAATAAATCCTTTTGGAGTCATTATAAACTGAATATGATTGTATAATAAAATAATATTTCAAGCTTTTTCTAAAGTGACCCTCACCTCTCTTATAAAAGGGTATTTCCCCTTCTATCAAAATCATACCTCCAAAGCCATTTGGCTTGACCAACCCCTTATCAAATATCCTCCCAATTACCCTCACGTAAACCTAGATACCTTAATTTTATCATAAATCTAACCTAAGGAACCCTTTTGATCAAATCAAAAGGAAGCACCCGAAGAAGAGGTAATAATTTTGTCACCTCTTTCAAAGTTCTTTTCTTATTCCACTTCCTCTTTCTTTGTTGTTTCCATAACAAAATAATAACTCCAGTGTGATGTTATTTTAAATATTTTACAACCATATTCATTATTTTATCCATCCTATGAATGACAAAGTCACCATATGTGCGTACGTACGGCTTACCGTCTCCACATCAGGGTGTAGTTTGTTATTCAAAACTTCATTATTTGGATGGGTATAATAATGAGTATAATTTATGTAAATAATAAATATAACATGTTAATGATTCTTTATATATGATATACCATCCAAATTACATACTATTTCACCATTAATAGAATGGTATTGTCGCTCGTGCGTACGTACGGATTGTCGTCTCCATGAATGCGATGAGATTCATTCTCCATTGTAACCATTCAAGAATAATTTTCATTTTATGATTAAAAATAATGTTTAAGAACCTAATATCATTATGGATATGAATCAAATACATCCTATCCATAACAAACATGACTTACGTGACAAAACATATAAAGGAAAATGAATCAATTAACACCCAAAATAGTGATACTACTAAAATATTATTAACAAAGAAATATTAGAAGATTATATATAATATCATATTTATGTATGTGGTTCTTGTATAATTTAATAAAAATTATTTAACTATTATATTGGAGGTTAACATACCCTCGATCAAGGAAAATTACAAGGTAAGGGTTAATTATATAATCTCTTTATTATCTGAGGTTGTTTATACGTACATATGTAATAGGACCTCTTTATCATCCACATTCATGTTTCTTAAAAATTTATTTCAAAACATTTTTACTATTTACTATACTATGGGTTAAAGTCATTTATACCCTCATTTTACTTTTAATAAATTGGTTTGAAAGGAACCTTTCCATGGCTTTCCAAACAAGGTATTTTATGACCTTTTCAACGAATTAAGGTAAGAATGTTCTTAACTTATACGGTGAGAGCGGCTATTTTATGCCGTTATACCACCTTTGAAGCTTCCATTACAATATTATAATAATATTTTCAAAATAAATGTTTTATTTTATAATTATGTGACTTTTAAATGATTTCAAAATAGAAAGAGATATTTCTCACAAATGGTTTTGATTTCATTTATGTCAACATCCTTTGTTGGATTTTACATTTGTTTGAAGTTGATTTATTATGATACAATCTTCCATATTGTATTAAAGGTGTTTTGATATGTCTGACTGTGGATGTTCTATTTTTATACCATTCATTATTTATGGTTAAAGTATTGACATTTCATATGCTAGTTTTACTATGAATGTTTATGTTATGTTTCAACCTTTTCATATGAGGAATGCATTGGACTTAGTAAGTGACGGGTGGAGCCCGCTATAGCTCATTGATGCATCGGTAGGTCTCATGAGACAAACTAGTGTCTTGGTACAAAGCCTTGACAAAATCTTATTTATAGTCTTGGCACGAGGCCTTGACTATGTGGTTATGATGTCCAGCATTATGTGTTCCATCATTATGAAATTGACTATTGATATTGTATGTGATTATTTGACTAGTAGAATATCCATGTGAATAAGTAAATGAAATTATTTGATTTATCTTTTCCATATTATGCTGAATTTTAAGTTTAAAAGGCTTGTGTTTTAGTCTTATATATTGCCTTAAATGTTTATGCTTATTTTTGAAAGTTTCTTCTATATTGTTATCCTTACTGAGTATTTGAGATCACCCCTTTCTTATGTTTTATTTTTCCCAGGATGTGAATAAGTATATTATGAATGACCTGCAGGAATAGGATAATGGGATATGAGTGTGTTCAAAGGGGGCACAATGTTGTTGTTTTTCAATTTCATAATGTAATGTAAAACTTATGTATGTATCTAGTACTTCCAATGCTGCTAAATTGTTCGGTATTTCGGGACATGATTCCTTATACCATTCCAGTGTTATGTAATAATGCACTGACTCTGGGTAACTAGGGTCGGGGCGTTACAATCATGGACGTTCCAAGAATTGGTGGGACATTCTAGAGAAATATATGCAGTGATAAGAGTTATCCTAGAAGGAATTTTAGGCAAAGTTTTTGAGCCACTTATATCCTAAAACATTGAGGGATAAGAAGGCTCGCAATTTCATGTACCTGACGTATGAGGGCATGTCAGTGATGGACTATGTTGTGCATTTCACCAACTTGTTGTGATTTGTTCCATCTTTAGCGGTTGGTGAGATTTTCTGGTCGAGGAATTTCTAGGATGGTATTTTCTATGAGATCAAGTCACAGGTGAATGTTTTTCATTTGAGTAGCATCTGAGATGTGATGAATCGAGATCTCATCATGGAAAAGAAATCTAAAAGAGGCCCTGGTAGTGGCCATGATGTTTCAGTAGGGTGAATTGGTAGCTCTTCTTCTAGTGGTAAGAAGAGAAACTATGAAATTTATCACCAAGGAAACAGTGGGAAGAGTAGTCAGTGCAGTGGGCTACCATCTCAGGACCGTGTTTCGTTGCAGTGCTATCAGTGTGTAAAGTTTTTTCGCAAGCGGTCTTGATGTCCATACCCGACTTTAGAGTTCCATACTTGTGGCAGGCTAGGACCCCTGTAAAGGTTTTATAGGGGAATGCAATTTCATAGCAGTGGTAGTGGATCAGGATAGGTACCATAGTCTGGGAAGGACGTAGTTACCCCTCAACAGACAGGTATTTGGAGTTCCACTGGATGTTTAGGTCGAGGTAGGGGATGTGGTACCCCAGTGCAGGAGTGACAATACCATCTAGAGGGAGCATCACAGGGGATTCAGACTGTATCTTAGGGTAAAGGGGAAAGTCAACATGCTATGTAGATTACTTTAACTATTTTGGATGCAGGACCTTCTACCATCAAAGATACTATTCTTGTATCATATATCCTTTCCTAGGTTTTTTTTGATATAGGAGCATCGCATTAATTTATATCTCCTCTTTTTAAAATGGTTTGGGCTTGGTTGTAGAAATCATGGATAGTGTCTTGACCATCGACACACTGTTGGTAGTGCATTCAGAGAATATCAAGAATTACAAGGAATCTTCTCTATAAATTGGTGGTTACCATTTATTTTGGGAAATTTTTTGTGCTGGAAATGATAGGATTCGATTTGATTCTTGGTATTGATTTTCTAGTTCTATACCAAGATCATATTGATTGTTATCATAAGAGAGTTTCCTTTTTATCTCCAGAAGGAGGTAGCTATTTTCACCAGGGTGACTGGGATATTCAGGCTGGTTGTGTGGGACCAATTCAGTGAAGATTGGATTGCCTCGTAGATCAAATAGAAATCCTTACTCTAGATGATGGTGGAATGTAGTAGGATACTTTTCCTCTAGTGGTTAACTATTTTCAATATGTCTTTCCTAGAAAGTTATATGGCTTAACACTTGAGCGGAAGATCATGTTCACAATTGAGTTGGTGTCAGGAGCAGAGTCAGTTCCCATCCCACTTTATAGGATGGAACTAGCAGAGCTTCGGGAATTGAAAGTTTTATTGGAAGATCTGAAAGCAAAGGGTTTCATATGTCCTAGTACACCACCTTGGGGGTTCTCCCATTCTTTTTTATAAAAGGCTAATGGGACTTTACACTTGTGTGTGGACTATCATAGATTGAACCAGATGATGATCAAGAATCGGTATCCCCTTCCACATGTTGATGATCTCTTTGATCAGTTCAGAGGTGTACGGATTTTCTCTAAGATAGATTTGAGATCATGGTATCATCAGTTTGGAGTGAGACCGTTATACATACCTCAAACTACTTTTAAGATCAATTATGGCTTATACAAGTTTGTGGTGATGTAATTCGATCTGACGAACACACCAGCAGTATTCATGGCCTTGATGAATAAGATCTTTCATCCTTTTCTTGATCATTTTGTGGTGGTTTTCAATGATGACATCTTAGTATTATTCTAGTAAATAGACGATCATTCCCAACATCATGAAATCCACCTGAGTACATTGAGAGATCATTATCTTTATGTTGAGCTAAGCAAATGGAGTTTATGGATTGATAAATTGCACTTCTTGGGTCATGTCATCTCATAGATTGGATTGTTATTAGACCCAGAGAAGGTTTAGCCATGGTATCTTGGGAGCAACCCAATAATGTCTTCTAAATTCTATGTTTTTTGGGTTTAGTGGGTTATTATCGACATTTTATCTAGTACTTCTCCCATTTGGTAGCATCAATGTATGAGATAACCAAGAAAGGGGTGAATTTTGTGTGATTAGATTCTTGTGAGATAGATTGTTAGGTGATAAAGGGAATGATGAACTCAGCACCGATCCCCACCTTACCTGTGTCAGGTAAGGAATATACTGTGTGTTGCAACACATTCGGAGTTAGACTCAGAGTAGTTATTATGAAGGAGGATTGAGTGGTTTCTTATGAATCCAGATAGCTAAAACTGTATGAGAGGAATTATCCAACTCATGATCTAGAGTTAGCAGCGGTGGTACACACCCTGAGATGCTGGAGATGTTATCTTTTGGTCAAGAGGTTTGTGGTGTAGAAGAGGTGGTTCGAGTATCTGTGGTCTTTCTACTTCGAGCTGGCTTATACACTAGGCAATGGAAATGTCATTTCTGATGCCTTAAGCTGAAAGATGCAGATAAAGGCAGTGTAGGAGTCTTGCAATTAGTGATGGATAATGGCACTCTTTACATATATGCATCTAGATGTTCAGATTTCCCAGTAATGAGTAAGCTCTAACCTCAACATCTATTATACTGATGATTTTGTTGGAACCAATTTGTGTATAAGGTTGTATTTGTTGTCAATAATTGTCAATGAAGATCAAAATGAAGGAGATCAAGAAGTACTCTGATGAAGTGGAGGAATGATAATTCAGACGATTGTTGTACTGATCATAAGTTCAAAGAACATGTGTCAAAGGTGATACATTGTTTACAACAATGAAGAATGTGAGGTGTAATCCATCTGAGGATGATTAACGAAGAATGGGGTTTTTGGATGAAGACCATGCAATTCCTCCTTATTGCATGAGAACTATGGGTTTTGATTAAGACCATGAAATTCCTCATTATTGCATGAGACCCATGGGTTTTTTATGAATACCATGCAATTACTCATGATTTCATGAGAACCATGCAAGAGACTTCTTGAAGAATTGACTCATATTCTTTGCATGAAGTAGATAATGATGGCTGAAGAAGAAGACAATGTGCAAGGGATTGGACTTCTGAGATGGCCATGCGGAGATTGAAATTATGAGATGGCCATGCACATCTCATTGTATAAGAAGATGATGGTTCTAAATTTTTTCCTTCAAAGAATACATATCACGATAGTGGATTTTGTGATGACAGTAGAATTCAAATCACCGAGAAGAAGTGTTTTTGAGGTGATTGTTCTTGTTGAAAAAGCAAACAAACGACATACAAACTTGTTGAAAAAAGGGATTTCATGATGGCATGTCGAGTTCAAGAGTTGTGGTCAACTATCTATGTTTGATTCAAGAACATCAACAGAGTAATGTATGATCTGGAGGCGGTACAAAAAGAGCAGATACAAGGTGGCACCGTTTCCCAGTGTTTTCCAAATTTTTGGGCCTGAAAATCGACAAATGGAGAAAAGTGTTTTTGGCAAAGGGACTTCCGTGCCTTGTACTTGAAGGATTGGAAACTTGCGCGCCATATGTTTTTGAGGATCATAACATCAAAATATGGCAAAGGGATAAGGGTCACGCAAGTTTTGGTGAGGTCGCGCAGGTGACTTGCGCGCTGTGAAAGAGACTTGTGCGCCAATGCCTTGGAAGCTTGAGAACTTGCGCGCCTATGGTTTTTCAAGATCAGAAGATCAAAATTTGGCAAAGGAAAGAGGTTCGTGCAAGTTTAAAAGTTGGTCGCACAAGTGACTAGCAGGGGAAGAGACTTGCGCGCCGAGACTTGCGCGCCGATGGTTGACTTGTGCGTCGTCGCGCAGGGTAGTCAAATTGCCTATAAATACTGGACCACCCCTCCTCATTTCCTACGAAGTTCAACACTTAGAAAAATCAGAGCTCCCGTCGCGCAGGTGTGGAAGTCGCGCAAGTATTGTGTGGTCGCACAGGTGGACTTGCGTGCCATTATCTGAAGCTGCGCGCTGGTTGTTGGCTGCGCGCCCAAGGCGGTTTGGGAGATAAAGGAAGTAAGTCGCGCAGGTTAGAAGTTGAGGAAGGCAGTGTCACGCAGGTGGTTTGGTGATACTTGTGCGCCAGTTTGGACCTGTGCGCCGGAGACTTGCGCGCCGTAGTGAGACTTGCGCGCCGTATTGGGACTTGTGCGCCAGGATTGGAGAAGAGCGCCAGGTGTTGTTGGAGCTTGCCTGTCTTCGTGGAGCTGCACAAAAGCCGTGAGATTGCCCGATACCTTCGGTGCAACAAATGATGTATTCATTTACAAAGACGGAAGAACAGTGAACAATTTGGTTTTATGAAGAGAAGTGGTACCTCACACACATGACTGATGTTTAACATCCTCATTGTTCTTTGCGAAGAGAAGAAGAACGGTTCGTGCAACTAAACTCATATCTGCACAGAAAGAGGGGAATATATCAATACACTCAGGTGTTAGTATTGAGAATCAAAGGAAGAGAAGAAGAAGATATAGTGCATTCAGTTATTGCACTAAAGTAGAAGGTTGAATACAAAAGAGCATCAACTCAGGACTCTGATGCAAGAAAAGTCTCATGCTGAACAGGAGACAAATACTTCAATGCAAATCTATTGAAGAGACTTTCACGTCTATAAACTGAGTGTGACTTCACCAAGGGCAGTGAGCCAGGGGGAGTCAACGGGAGTGACCCGAGGGAAGCAGTGAGCTATCCCTGAACCTTTGTAAAGGCAGTGAGCCTGGGACAGAGTGACTGTGTCCGAACCATTGTAATCCACAACTAGTGAATATTAGTGGAATTTGGTACGACTGACAACTTGTCGGCGTATGCTCCTTGGACGTAGCCCTTAGTGGTGAACCAAGTAAAATTGTTGTGTTATCTCTTTGCATGTGAATGTTTCATTGCTGATCATATCCATCATATAGGTTTAAGTAGTTTCTACCAACGTGGGAACAAGATCCACAACTTTAAGAAGAAAAAGTTGACACCCTGATCCACCCCTCCCCTCTCAGGGTGTCCCGGGGTCCTACAGATTTTCGACTGGATCAAGATCGAGCAGTTATCTGATCTGGAGGGCTTAACTCTAAGGGACAACTAATATGGTGGGGATCCACCATCAGTATGGTCTCTTAGTAGTGACAAATCTCTTTATCGTGGCCAAGTATGGATTTTTATGGGTTTGCGCGAGGGGACGATGAGTGAGTTTCACACTTCTAGATGGGTGGTACACCCCTATCTGACAAAGATGTATCATGATCTCCATAAATAATACTGGTGTCTATGAATTAAGAAATAGATAGCGGGCTTTTTAGCTAGATTCTTCACCTGTCAGCAAGTGAAGGTCAAGCATCATAGGTCTGTTGGGCTATTTCAACCTCTGACCATTACTAAATGGAAATGGGATGATGTTACTATGGACTTCGTAACAGGATTACCCAATACACCCTGTAAGAATGATGTGATATGGGTGATCATGGATCGATTAACGAAGGCAACCCACTTCTTTCCCATTAGGGAGACCTTCATTGTTGATGATCTGAGTAGTCTTTACATGTGGGAGATACTCATACTACATGGTTTTTTTAGGAATATCTTTTTTGATAGAGATCCTTGTTTCCCATATCGATTCTGGAAGGGTATTCAGAAGGATCTAGTATCGTAGGTTCTTCTGAGTACAACCTATCATCCTCAAACTCACGTCCAATCTGAATAGACGGTTCAGATTTTCGAGGATATGTTACAAGCTTGTGTACTGGATTTCAGTGGTTCATGGGAGCAGTATATGACACTTGTTGAGTTTTTATATAATAACAGCTTCTAGACATCAATCCAAATGAAACCTTTTGAGGCTTTGTATAACAGACCGTTTCATTCACCTCTTTGTTGGTTGGAGGCAGGTGAGTTAGTGTTTCTTAGGCATGATCTCATATAGGATATCTCTAAGCAGGTTCAATTGACCAGGAGGTGGTTGGTGACCACACAAAGTAGGTAGAAATCTTACACTGACCAGTGGAGACAACCTCTGGAGTTTGAGGTGGGTCATCGTGTTTTCCATCAGGTGTCACTTAGGTTGGGGCAATGTCGTATCATGAGATAGGGGAAGTTGGCTCCCAGGTTTTTCAGGTTGTTTAAGATAGTGGGGAGGTTCGGTCCAGTGGCATACCAATTGGCCCATCCACAGTGTTACATTACCATGAACGACGTGTTTCACATATCGCATCTTTGGAGATATCATCCTGACTCTCCTCATGTGGTATACATTGATAATGTAGAGCTTGGTTTAGATGCGTCTTTTGAGGAGCATCTGATATGGATTATGGACTAAAGTGAGAAGTATCTCTAGGGAAAGATTATACCTCTAGTTCGAGTTCGGTGGTAGTATGAGCATGTTCAAGAGGAGACCTAGAAGAGGGAATCTAATATACGAGCAAAGTGATCGGACTTGTTCGCTAAGACCCCACAATAATGCTTGGAGCAGCTCGAGGATGAGTTGTTATATGGTAGGGAGGTTGTAAGATCTCATCTTTTTCTAGATACACCCCTCTTGAGTTTTGGTTGAACCTCTTTTAGTTGAGTTTTCTTTTCTTCTTTAAATTTGGGTGGTCAGGCATTTTCTTTGGGGGTGGAGAGCTTTTGCCGAAGAAAATGACTTAAAGTTCAGGGATGTATGTATGTTTGAATTAATGGAGTCTGGGTATAAATGTGTCAAAGGCCTTTGAGGATTATCCGTGAGTTTGGAAAGCTTTGGAGGTGGTTCAGGGTTTTTCTACAGAATCTGGGTTGTGATCTATCTACTGGAAACTTTAACATCGTGAACATGTTACATGATGGGAACCTTTTGTCAAGCACATGCCTTGAACTGGTTCATATCATGAAATGTTTACATGTCGTGAAACTGGTTCATGTTGTGAAACGGTCGATTAGAGTTATTTTAATCCGATGCAACGCGTTTTCCGGTGTATCTTATAAACCTAGAAATTCTCATCATGAAAAGGATTCACGTCATGAATATCTCGGGATTAGTGGTTTTAACCACGCTATGCGCATGATTTTATTTTCATTCATCGTGCAACCTCCTCTCTCAAACCCTAGGGAGACTCCTGACAATTTTGGAGTGATTCCTTCCCTTCCAAACATCTCAGTCTGGCGTTTAATCTTTGATGAGTTCCTTCACTTTAGTTTCCCCCTTTTATCCGTTATAACGGTATGATCTCTTAACTGTCATTGAATCGGGTTTTGATATTGATGTTTGTGTGATCTAAGTTTTCCTCGTGATCTCCTTCGCCTTCATTCTTCGTTGTTGTTTCATGTTGAGAGTGTGGCTTTGATCCTCAAATAAGGTAGGTGGTCTAGAACAAAGTCCTATGGTTTATTTCTAATTGTTTAAATGTCTACAATACTATGCAATTATGTCGATACAATGTGCGCGTTAACTAAAGGATTAATGGGTGACAATAACATGTGTTTGGACCACTCCTTGGATCCCTTTGGATCCAACAGTGTTGAGACCTGGTTTGCAGCTACCCGTAGGGTGAGCCTGCCCTTGAACAATAATGAACTGACTATTGGCTTAAAACGTGAATTAGTATGAGATGAGACCTTAGGTGATTGCTTATGATTAAATCACTTTGGAAAATGACTTGTTTATTGAAATGATTGGCGATACTTTGATATGATATGGTTGTGTACACTGACATGCTAGTGGTTTAAGATATAACTTGGTGAGTGAAAGGGAATTGAAAGATAAAAGGTAATTAACTGAATTGACCTTTTGTAGTTTATGGTGTAATGTTGTGTTCTTCTTCACATTATGACTTGTGTTGTATCTTATGTTGTAATGTTTATAGGGTTTGGTCCAGTTATGTTGTAATGCTTATAGGGTTTGGCCCGGTTATCCTATAATGTTTATAGAGCTTGGCCCGGTTATGTTGTAATGCTTATAGAGCTTGGCTCGGTTATGCTGAAATGCTTATATAGAGGGTTGGCCTAGTTATGTTGAAATGCTTATATACAGGGCGCCTGATTATGTGATTATGTCATGAACTTGTGGTTACGGTTGGTATGGTAATGCTACATGATCAGAGATATTCCAGCATTATGCTGAAACAGGTTAATTGTTACACTGTATTAATCGATTAATTAATACTCATGTTTATCGCTTTATTGCATACACTTACTATCAGGTTGGTTTTGTTTATACACGATGGTGTCGACATAATGAGTTATAGTCACACCCTATCTGGGTTGTCATTTGGTGCTTGAGTAAATTACATGGATGCGGGTTTGAACAAGGGAAAAGGACCTTGTTGATTTTCAATCGCTGGATGGATTAAAGCTTGAAAACGAGACTAATCAGGGATTCGAGACCGGGGTCTTTTGAGTTTATTTGTGTCAACTTGATCTTTTACCCATACGACTTCCAACATGTCATTTAGTTACATTTCATACTAACATTATATAGTTCATTGTTATTTGGTTTGATTGGTTCATCATTTATCTTCTAGTTGTATGATGTATTGTTTCTGATATTTTCGTTACTATGATATTTGCTTATTTCCGTTCTACTTGCAACTCTGTATCAGGGTGTATGGTCTCTTCATTGTGTTCTCTACACATCGGGTGCTAAACGGTAATCTCTGACGTATAGAGACTGATTAAAAACATTAAATGTTAATTAGTGAATATGTATAAATAAATACTAAATATGAATAAAGTTACAAAATATTAAACAAATAAAAATTAAAAATGAATAAATTACAGAAATATTAAAAAAATGTTAATGAAATAAATAATAAAAAAAATGAATAAGTATATATATATATATATATATTAAAAAGTAATAAATAGTATATATTAAATAAAAATATAAAAAATGAGTAGAATTTAATAATTAAAAACATAATATATTAAATATTAAATATTAATAAATAAGAATCTAAAATGATAAAATTAATAATTTATTATTTGTATATGTCTGTTTCTATATAAAATTGAATTTATTTTGTATATGTGTGTATGAATTTAATTACGTATAAATACATAGGATTGATGTATATGTCAAACTAAAAACAAATGACATTGTGTATGTGTTTTGATATAAAATTGAATTAATTCTGTATATATACGTGTAAAATTAACTATGTATATATACACATATTTGATATATATTAAATTGAAAAAAACAAATGACATTGATATAATAAAATGTCATTTAATGTCTATTAATATTTATGATTCAATATTTTTAATTAACTTATAAACCATTTTCTACTAAAATATTTGATATAATGTAAATACATGCTTAGTATTATATAAATCATATTTAATTAAATTATATATATATATATACACACACATATAACAAATATGATTTTTAATAATATATAATTTTTTCTAATAAAATTATTTTTTATTAGTGCTAAAACACGTGTTGATAAAGGTCATTATTATCAACATTAGATAAAAACATGGATAAATATAACTTTTACGAATGTTAAAAAAAAAGTTGATAAATATGATAATTTTGTAAACCATTTTTTTAATATTTATAAATATATCATTTATCAGTGATTTTATCGAACGGTGATAAAACCGCTCATTTATAGTCATTTTTTGTTGGTGATAAAACGAATATCGATTATGTAGCAGAGAAACTTCTGGAATGTTGGGTGGGTGGGTAAAACTGATTTTGAATGTTTTTTTAATAGTTATTTATTAAAATTCATTTTAATAAATGTGATTGATTTTTTATTTTTATTTTGCTTGTGGGACACCGCCTGTAAGTAGATTCAAAGGCGTGCACGCCGCGGTCATGATGGGATGGATAGATATGTCAATTAATTAAATATATTAAAATAAATGGATAGTGCCATGTGATTAATGAAAACGAGGGAATCCACTGACAGCTTTGTGTTTAGGCTTATTCAATTTTTAACGGTTCAAATTTTTTATTTTTTCGACTGTTAATTTGAAATCCTGATAAATAATTTTAAAAAATTGAGTTATGCATAAATATTTATTAATTAAAATATCATATGTAGAAATTTAAAAATGGGTATATTTTTGGGAAGATATTTTAGGCCGCCATTTTGGCGCATCGTTTGAATAAATGACGGGATATTTATGCCCACTGTCCACGTCACTTCCCGGATCGATTTTATAACAAAAATCAATTACAAAAAATAAATTAAAAGCAAAAAACCATTAAAAATTATAATTATAATAAAATATAAAGTATTTTTTAAAACATAAAAAAAATATATCATAATTAACAAAACAAAAATAATTATATACACATGAAACACAAAACAATTGTAAAAAAAGATACAAACGAACACAACACGTTTTATAGTTGAAAATAAAACATGTTTTATACATTTATTTTTAATAAAAAGTCATAAATACTCCTTTTATTATTATTTAATTCACTCTATATTGAAAAAATATATTTTTTAATATATCAATGATAAAAAAATAAATTAAAATTATAAAATATTATTTCCTTATCACTAATTCACAATCATTAAAAAAAACATCAAACACATATGCTCTTTTGGGATAAAATAATATTTTTAATTCTTTGTAATCTGCATACTCTAATAACATAATATATGTTTTGTCACTACTCAAAATATTTTAAAATTCATAAAAACATTAAAAGACTTGTGGTTTAAAATATTTAAGATTACAAAACACAAAACATGTGTTTATTATTTTAGGTATGTTAATTATTTTAATTAATCTTTCATTATGGGTTATTTTGGAATGACTAAACACGTGTTCTGTGATATATTTTAAATGTTTTATAGAAACTATGTGATGTATTTTATTCATACCATGACCTACATACTTCAAAAACAAGTGATTCTTATCGATTTGGAAGACTAAAAGAATTATTTGTTTTTTTTTTCTATGAAAAATCTACATTGACTATGTGACGCCCTCCGGATCATAGGTATGCTTTAATTTTGGGTTTAGTTGATCTCTTTTGAGGTTCTAAAGGCTTTTGGGGGGGGAAATTTTGAAAATTCGAGATGACTAAACACATGTTCTCTTTTGGGTTTAGTTGATCAAAACATGTGTTGATATATTTTGCTTAAAAAACAAGTGGTTCTTGTTGACTTGGAATGACTAAACACATGTTCTTTTTTGGGTTTTAAATTTGAAAATTTGAGAGAAAAAGGTCAAGCATGTAGTCTACACACGGTTAATAGTAACTGTGCGGTATGTTTGGAAAGACGACAAGTGACAAACGTGCAAACGAACGTCAAAGTAAATGTGCACCAGAAATAAACTTGATTTCCCTTCAGAGAAGCCTGAAAAAATTAAAGCGGATGCGCAATGATCAAAAAAAATATGTGCAGAAAAATAAACGTTGACACTAAAATTTTAACATGGAAAACCAAAAAAGAAAAAACGACGAGACCTAATCCAGAAAGCGAAATCCACTAATAATCAAGAGTACAAGGTAGAAACTCTCAAAGATAAACGTGATCTCAAAAATAATACTCAGATAAAATAGTAGATCAAATGCATAAAGCAGATGCAGTCTGAAAGTAGTCTGAAATGAAGAACGCAACTTGATAAAGAAATCCAAATAGATCAAACCGTGAAAGGCGGATGTTCGCTCTCCGAATAAAAGGTGCAGATGAAAAACACTAGGATCAGATCAAAGAACACCACAGATGAAGGTGGATCAGACTCGGAGAATTTTGTGGTTACAGATCTCAAAAATAGCTATCGAAACCCTGACTACACCTTGCACACCGGGGAGAGGGGAAGATATAGTGCGACACCTCAAAACTTTTTTTTGCGCCAAAAAAGTCGTCATCCTCCTAAATTATGCATCTCTCATCCATCATATTTATATTTTGTTTTCTTTAAAATGGCACGTGACTGACCAGTTGTGGAGGCGCCTCAACAAATTCCTCCTCCAACTCAATTGGGGATCACTGTCAACCCTACAATTTCAAGTCTCAAATTTACCTCTGGATAAACTCTTGGTCAACATGTCTGAACCATTGTCATATGTGTGGATCTTCTTGAGCTTCAACTGTCTCAAATCAAGGACGTAAAAGATCCAATGATACTGAAGATCAATATGTTTCGACCTGCCATGAAAGGTGAGATTATTTTTCAAACAAATAGCATTCTGACTGTCGCAAAATAAAACATACATATCCTGATTAAAATTGAGCTCTCGAATAAAAGTTTTCATCAACAACAATTCTTTACATGACTCTATAGCTGCAAAAAGTCAGACTCAGTGGTAGATAAAACGACACATCTATGCAATCTAGACTGTCAAAATACAACTCCCCCTGCAAAGGTGATCGCCTAAAGTATATTTTCTCAAATCTGTATCTTCTACCATATCTGAATATGTAAAGCCACGAAGCATAGGTTCTTCATTGCTAAAACATACTCTCAGATCAGAAGTATCACAGAGATAACAAAATATATACTTAACTGTTCTCCAATGCTCTCTATCTAGATTAGATAGAAAATGAATGATCATACTAACTGCATGAGCTATATCAGGTCTAGTGCATACAATCACATACATCAAACAACCAATGACAAATGAATAAGGTATGTGTTGCATCTTCTCTCTCTCTTCATTAGTAAAAGGTGACTGACTGGTACTGAGCTTAAAATGTAAAGTAAGAGGAGTACTATCCACTTTCGCTCTGCCCATAGAAAATCTCTGAAGAACGTTATCAATATATCTCTTCTAAGATAACCATAATTTCTTGGCCATTCAATAATGAGAAATCGACATGGCAAGAATCTTTCATGCTGGCCCCAAATCTCTAATCGCAAAAGACAGACAAAGATTCTTCTTCAATCTATCAATTCTAGAAACATCATGACAAACAATGAGCATATAATCAACATAAATCAACAATATAATAAAATCATCATCGGTAAATCTCCAAACAAAAACACAATGATAAAAAAGATGACTTCCTAAAACCTTGATGAAAAATAACAGATTCAAACTTCATATACCACTGCCTCAGAACTTGCTTCAAATCATACAAACTATTCTTTAACCTGGAGACATAATTCTCTTTGCCTATTTCAACAAAACCCTCAAGCTGCTTCATATAAACACCCTTCATATAAATCTCCTTCTTTAAATCTTCATGGAGGAAAGCTGTCTTCACATCCATCTTATCAATCCACTACCACAAAACTGGGCATGACAGGCGCTTGCTTTTATTAGCGCTAACGGAAAAGCACTGATAAAGGGGAGACCTTTATCAGCGCTTTAAATATCCCTTTATCAGCGCTTTTCTTAGCACTGATAAAGGTTACATTTATCAGCGCTTTGCTTAGCGTTGATAATATTTATTGTATACATTAAATAAAAAACACATGTTATAACTAAATAAATAAATAAATATATATATAACTAAATAATTATAAGATTAATAATAAATATATTTATTAGATTTATTAATTCATTATATTTATTAGATTTATTAATTCATTATATTTATATAAGGCCCCAGCCTTAAACCTTACTTAATCTTGAGTTATTACAAGATTACACATTGAGGATCTTTTCGGGTTTAGAGTTTTAGAGAATTAGATCATAAAACTTGCATTACATTCCACATATAAACAAAGTGGTTACATAAAGATAGTATTCTTCTTTCCCATCAATGGAAACATATTTAAAATAAAACATGGATTCTTTCTTGACACTTCCTTGACACTATCATCATATCATGTTCCTTTCCCTTGACCTGTGAAAAACATTTCAAAAAAATTTGGGATGAGCATAAAAAGCTCAGTAAAGGATATAAAAATATGGAAAGGAAACATGGGTACATATATACATAAGAATGAAATTATACTTTACCCATAAAACATAAACACTTTAACATACCTCATCAAATCATGAATAAATCATAGAAATCATAAGACATAAAGGTAACTTGAGGCATTCATAACATTCTTACGTAGGGAGTAACCCTCTTGGTTACGTTTGGAATACCCATCACAGTATATTCCCTAAATCTCTTCGGAGAAACCTTAACGTTTCACTCATTCGCGTTACCCAATGCATTGGAGAGCTATATCGGGCTCACCCGCCCTTAGTTTATCACGGAACCACCCGTCTTCATAATAATGCCCAAGAACCTCAACATAATCGTATCACATAAAACATGCATAAAGGAAACATAACATTTCCACCTTTCAATCACAAGATATCAATACAACACATTGATATAAAAACATTATGAAAACCATTTTCAATACCAAAATAAAAGAAAAGTAAAACATGGTATTTATTTTTCTTTTTTTAAAAAAAGGTATGACTTGTAGAGGAAGCCGAAACTCAAATAATGGTCACGGCGGCGGAGAAGTCGTTGTCGCCGCATACGTACGACAAAAACATTCCCTTTTCTCATTTAGTAAAACGATTCGTATAAAAAAGATTCCTTTTGGATAAACGTAAAAGTCAAAGGGGTTTATACACCGTATAAAAGAAGGTTGTGTATAAAACAAAATATGCCTCAATGAAAGGAGATTGAGACGAAGTCCCATACCTCAGGTCCGACTTGACTCGGTCGTTCTTTAATGTCCTGAATAATAAACTTGAGTTAATTTCTACTTGCTTAAGAACCTTTTTCAAGTTCATTATTCATTTTATATCACTTATTCCCATGTCATGAACACTATGTAATTATTTAAGTTAATAACGGTCGTTTTAACGATCATTGGTACTTGAGTAAAAAATAAACCCTTTATAATTACAAGTTGTTCATGTATCCATTATATCCAGAATTATAATCATGATGTATATATCATATATATCCAGTATATACATGCATTTATAATATTACATAATCATTTAGAGGTAAGAAATGAAATTCACCGTTCATGGAGACGGTAAGCCGTACGTACGCATGAACGCTACTTTCATTTCTATTTTGTATTTTATAGAATGGAATCATAATGATATAAAGATATATTATAATTCCAGTATAATATCATATATAATATCATAGTTCCATCCTTTATACATCCCACATATGGTATTTAACGAATCAAATCACTTTGAGGGGGCGGTAGTCCGCACTTCCTTAAATGAAGATATCGCGTTTACCCATAATGGAAACCATAAAGGTATGCCCAAAATGAAAAATACAGAAGCTTAAGGAAAACATAAACATATTATATATCATATATAAATATAGTGACATCTTAATGGCCACCTTTGAAGGTGTTAAAAGAATGTTGAACAATCATCGTTTCGGGAGGCATAAATTCACCATCCACGGAAACAGTATGTCCTTTAACCATTAGATGTAGGTGTGTGTAAGTGTAGCTCGAATCCTTCTTATAACAAAATCCTAGTATATTGAAGATACCAGAGTTGTTACAAAATAAATGAATAAAAAGAGTTTAGGGGGTTGGAGAAGCAAAATAAAACAAAAGGACTCAAGTGAAGACATTACCTTAAAATCGGGTAACTCCCTTTGGTTTGAGCTCAAAGGCTTCCTTGGGAAGACTTATGCCCAAAGTGAGGCTTTAAGGAGTAAGAGAGGGAAGTGGAGAGACAAAATGGGTAGGGGTTGGCCGAGCCAAAGGCTTTGGGAGTGTGGGTAAGGAGGTAGAGGTGGGGGCCTTTTATAAGAGGAGAGGAGGGGCACTCTTGGAAAGTAAAGAAATGTTACTTTATTTGAAAATGATTTTCGGATTCAAAAGGTCCCACATTGATATAATTCGAGGGTAAGGTGATAAGGGTTCGAAATCCACCCATCCAATAGGTTTTGGACATGTGTAGGTCATAGATTTTACATTATCATTTCATTTTATTTAAATCCTTTATTAATGAGGTAATCGCTGCATCATCATGATGTCATAAATAATTTAATTTATTTAAAGTATAAAAATTATGAAAAAAATACTATGATGTAGGAAATCTTTTTAGCTTTCTAATGAATATTTATAGTCCAAAAGTTTATTTATTTAGACAAAATTAAAAATATTTTACTTAGGTGATACATTCTTTGTCACATTTAACATTCTTTAAAAATAAAAAGATAAAAAGTCACTTTCTCACAAAATTGATTCCATGGGGCCTCCAAGTTTGGCACAAGGAATCCCATGGTTGGACATGAGACAACCAGTATCCTTAGGACACATGTTGTGGTCTTTTTGTATTATTATGATATCATTTTATTATCTTCAACTACCTGATTACTCATTAATCAAGATAATTAAAGATAATTACCATCGTTACTATTCATAATGTCCAAAAATAAAAGAGTCTTAATTATATAATTTGGACCTTCTGATTCCAAATATGTAATCCATTTTACCAAATTCCAAACACATAAATTACAATAATTGATTTAAAAATAATTCCCGTTGTCAAAACAAATAGCGGGTTTTTTTGAAACAATATCTATGAAAAGTTTGGCATTAGTTTATGACCAATTCCAAAGTGAAATTAATCCTAATGACCACCATTGGATTAAATGGTAAAAATATATTCAGATTACACTTTAAGAACAATTAAAAGAATAATCTAACCATATAATTAAATTAAATGAAAAAGCAGTTTTGATGTAAAATGCAGTATTTTTTCACTATTCATTAAAAAATGAACATTGTCAGAATAATACCAAAAATTTATCCAATGTAAATTTCAATGTCCCAATCATAATGAATATGTTTATTTTGACAAATATATCTTATAAAATTGTCAAAAAATAGATTTAAAAATGGTTTTCCATCAAAAGGCAGTAAAACAATCTTTTAGAAATATTAGTGTATTCCATGCTTAAGATTGGATTTATTTTCATTTTAAGCCTCTAAAACACTATCTAATTCATTAATAGACATTGATAAAAATATCTATTATTCATTACTTACTTGGGATGTTACAATTTAATATATATATTTATTATATTTGTTTATATTTAATGTAATTGTTTTATTTATAAATATATAAAACCTTTTAATATATATGTATAATTAAAATTATTGAATATATATGTGTTTTCCAATGAATTGGGGTCAATGAATATATCATACATGCGTGTATATATATGTGCATGAATAATGTTCATTTATAGATTATAATTACATATCACCTTGACGTGTTATTGATTTATAATTCATTATGTTACCCATATAATATATATGTTCTAAAAAATGTACACGTATAATTAAAATTAAATTATATTTAAATAATAAATATACATTTTATTATATTTTCAATGATATATATGTAAATATACATTTCAAATAATTTTATAAGTATAAATAAGGATATATTTATTTAGAGTTATAATAATTAATAAATATATATATATATTTATCATAAATATCATTTTAAATAAATATATAATAATATAAAAAAATTATTAAATTTATACATTTATCAGCGATGATAAAGTATGTCTTTATCAGCGCTACAAAAGCGCTGATAAAGAGTGTCTTTATCAGCGCTAAAATGAAAAGCGTTGATAAAGTCACCATTTATCAGTGCTAAAAAAGCATTGATAAAGTCTAACCTTTATCAGCGTTAAAAAAGCGCTGATAATGGGGGACTTTATCAGCGCTTTTCATTTTAGCGCTGATAAAGATCCACTTTATCGGCACTTTTTACTAGCGCTGATAAAGGTCCACGCGGGATTTATAAAATTCACCGGGTCCTCCTCTTCCTTCCCGCACCCTGTCAAGCTTTTGCAGAAGCCCTATCCTGCGCCGCTGCCTCCTCTCCGCCGCGGCCACCGCCTCCTTCTCCTCCTCCTCCGCTGCGGCCACCACCTCCTCCTCCTCCTCCTCCTCCTCCGGTGCCTACATCTCTTCCTCCTCCTCTGCCGCGGCTCCTCCTCCTCCTCCTCCTCCTCCTCCTCCTCCTACGTCTACTCCGCTGCCTCTACTGCCTCTGACCTACCTCCGCTGCCTCCGCTGCCTCCTCGATGCCTCCGCTGCCCCCGTTGCGTCCGCTGTCGACGCCTCCTCCTCCTCCGCCACTGGGTCCTCCTCCTTAAGGTGAGTAAAATTGAATTTACATGAATTAATTATTTTTTCATTTATTGTTAATATTGAGATTAATTATGATTTGACGTGATTCTTGTGTGTGATGCTTGTGTGTGTGACAATTCATCAGGATTTGGGGTGTAAACCATATGACTATTACCTTTATAGAACCCTGAATGAGCAGTGTAATTAGATTCATTGGATATAAAAAATGTGAGGAAATATTTATGGAATCTTATAGAGGATGACATACTATGTGGTATAATGTTTTTAATGGATCATGTCATTACAAGGTGTTGCGGTTGGTATGTTTTTAACCATTGATAACCTTGGAGTAAGGGGTGTATTTATATTTTATATATGGATTTGATTACTACAACCTAAAATAACATATCTAGGTGTTTGGTTGGTTAATGATAAAAGATAGTTCTGCATCATGGGTTTTATTAATTGATGAGTAAAAGTATATGGTTCAAGAGATAGAGGATCCATTTAGAGGTACATCCTATGATCCAAAAGAGATATGACTTAAGTGAATGACTTATATAGGTCGGTTGAGGGTCCATTGAGATATTTAAGTTCCCTTGACGGTTTGGGGTAATTAATGAGTTTTGTGGTTTGAAGAAGCCCCTCAATAAGTGTATTGAAAAGGGTGATATGCAATTTGATCTTAGTAAAGTCATGATCATAGTAGAATTTTTATTACACTAAGAGTAGGAGTATTCCCACCAACCATTCTACAATTTGGTATGGTGAGTAAATGGAGTAAAAATTGGAAACATATTATTACTAGCTTCAAAAGGAAATTTAGTCATGGGTTTTAGATGTATTTTACCAATATATTTATTGAAAACATTATCATATATGAGTTAGCGGATCATTAAAGGTGAGAAAATATGAAAAATTTATGTTTTTTGTGGATAACAAGTGTCCCAGAACAAGGAGGACGTGATTACACTTTTATGGGAGTGTTCCAAATGATGATGTTTACTCTAGTGTAAGATATCACACCATAGTAGGGCTGGTGTAACTATGAAGGGTTTGAGATGTAGGAGAGACATATTGTAATATGGAACATTTAACTATAATGGATGTCTCTAAGGGAATATAAAGAGATAATTTCATTGGGATACCTAGCTCATGAAAATAAATGTTGCACTGGTTTGGGGGTCCAATGGTATCAGTATGTAATGAAAAGGATCATGCTATGATAGTGTTATTTCATACTATAGTATATTGTTCATTATTAATTGGTGTATCATTGTTTAAAGGGATGTTTCAGACCATGCCAGAACTATAAGGGTCACACCATGAATGGTATTCTATAGTTAGTGGTAAATATGAGCAGACATGAATCGCATTTCATGATATGTTATGTTAGGCCATAAAGGTAGTGAAGGATCTTTGGGATTTAGTTTCTAAGTCATTTGGAATTAGAATTCATTCCCTATGGAAATAATTCACATAAAAGAACATTTAATCTCTATAAATATAGTGTTACATGACCCGAATCACTGATTTGGTTTCAATGAAGAATCCTTCAGTTACCCAACCATTCAATCCATGGATTGTTCCAATGATGGTTTAGTTAACATTTGAGGAGAATAATAGAGGTGCACACATAATCCAAATTCTATAGGAACTTGTGGTAGACGAAGGGGAAATCAATGAACTTATAGATTTAGATCATTATATCGCATACATGGGACTATATGGTTATATCCTTACTCTGTTCATTATTCTTATTGATAATAAACCAAGAACAAGATTCAGGACATCATGAACACTAAGGATAATAAAATTTATAACAAGAGTTTGCGAACCATGTAATTATCCCTTAATCCATGTTCCCCTTATATGTACACTACGGTCATGGATTATACTAATGGTGACCATTGTATTGGTATATTAGGGGTATAGACTTGATTCATTGTGACAATGGTATTGGTATGTTTGGGTCACAAACTAGATCCATGGTTCCCAATGTTGTGGTATGTTAAGAGACAAGAAAGGATCCACGATGACTGAGGTGTCTGGATTTTAAGTGTCTAGATAAGATCCATGGTCCTCAAGGTATGAATTTTTAGATTCCTAAATAGGATCCATGGTTCACGTGTATCAGTATCTTATCATCCCATATGAGATGCATAGTTCCCAAGGTTTGGGTATGTTTGGGCTTCAGAAAATATCAATGATGTATGTGGTATGGTTTTATTAGGAGATAAGATTGTTTTTTGGAACCCATGGTTTAATGTATTGATTCTCACTGAATATAGTGTTATTTGTTTTTTTGTTTTATTAGTTACCATACAAAAATCATACTTTATTTCTTTCATAATGTGTGTTGTTTATTTATTTTCATTCATATAGATAAACCTAGTATATTATGATTTATATTAGGTTCCCCATTATTGGTTTCCTACTAATATTTTATCATTCAACCTACACAAGATCATTAGTGTATGTATAGACCTTATATAAGATTAATGATTCTTACCACATATTATAAGTGATCATACAAGAGTAGGTTGATGGTATTTTGTACAAAATGCCTAGGTGGGCCTTGGATACCCTATGCTAAGTCATCCAGACTATTACCATGACCCTCACTTATATCATATCTCCCCTTGGAGATCTCTTAATCCAATTATAAGGAGGAAATCCTCTATGTCACACTTCACCAATCCCTATATGGAATATCCTACTCATCACACACACCATGACTCTTATATTTCTTTAAGAGGGTGTTCCCCATCATACGTGATATATAAAACTATATTATCCATCTTCTTTAGGCCCAAGACTCTAATACCTACTCAAATATCCTTAAAAAACCTAAATAGGCTATACTCATCCTCAACCAAGACTATTAATGAGCACGCCCCCACCATTTTTGAAGTATCTAGTTTTTTATCTAAATTATACTCACATTCCTTATCCCCTAACCTATATACTCATCCTTTGGATTTCAAATAGGATGAATATAAATAAATAATGGATGAATGCCAATCGGTTGACAAAAGAGTATGAAGAAGGCATGAAAGAGTTTATAAAGTTTGAAAAAGATCATGCATATGACCCTTCTCAAATCCTTTGTCTGTGTTTACGCTATTGTTATTCAAAACAAATTAGTCCAGAGGAGTTGGAAGAACACTTGATCTGTCACAGAATAGATCAGAGTTATACATGTTGGAATAAACACTGGGAAACAATGAATGTTGGTAGTAGCTGTGATAACACTGCGTTTTATGTATCATATGATATGATTACAAGTATGAATAATGAATATGACCGTATGGAGAATGTGATTACAGATGTGAATGATGATGAAGATCGTATTGAGAAAATGACAAGGACCATCGAAGATGAACTTCGTGATTGCCCAAAATTGTTTGAGAAGTTAAAAAGTTGTGCAAAGACGCCATTGTATGTTGGTTGCACTAAATATACAACACTGTCAGCCGTATTGAAGCTATATAATTTGAATGAAGACAACGAGTGGAGTGACTCTAGTTTTATAGAACTACTTTCTCTCTTGAACGACATGCTCCCAGAAGATAATGATCTCCCGAGCCGAACATACGATGCCAAACGAATGCTACGCTCGATGGGTATGATCTCTGAAAGAATACACCCCTACCCGAATGACTATATACTATTTCACAAGGACCAAAAATCACTTAAAGTATGCCCAAAGTGTGGTGCTTATCGATACAAGAAAGATGAATCTAGTCCTACTAAAGTTGTATGGTACTTTCCAATCATTCCAAGTTTTATGCGCCTATATGGAAGTGAGAAGACTGTAGGACAATTGACATGGAATGCAAATACAAGAATTAATGATGGGATACTACATCACCCAACAGACTCTCCTTAGTGGAAGAAAATTGATCATGAGTATACTGAATTTGGAAATGAGTCGAGAAACCTTCATCTTGCGTTATCTACAGATGGAGTGAATCCTTTTGGTTTTCAAAGCAATAGTCACAGTACATGGCTGGTTATGTTGGTAAATTATAAATTACCACCGTGGTTATGCATGAAATGAAAATACATCATGTTATCTATGCTTATATCAGGACCAAAACAACCGGGTAATGATATTGATGTTTATTTAGCTCCATTGATCGAAGATTTGAAATTATTGTGGGATTCAGGTGTTACTTTGTATGATGCTTACAAAAAGGAAGATTTCACTTTGAGATCCATGTTGTACGGGATGATAAATGACTTCCTTGTTTATGGAAATTTTTCAAGATATATCATTAAAGGAACTCAAGGGTGTCCCATTTTCGAACAAGGTACACAATCAATTAGGTTGAAACATTCATCAAAAAACCGTGTTTCTAGGACATCGCAGATTTTTACCCCCGACGACATAAGTACCGATCTTGGATGACATCATTCGATGGAAGTTCAGAAGAACGTACAACACCATCTCCACTAAAAGGCGATCAATTGTTTGATAAAGTTAAAAATGTGGACACTACTTTTGGTAAACCAGCTTCAAAAAACCTTAATAAAATCGGTTTGAAAAAGAGATCAATTTTTTTTGAATTACCATACTGGAATTTTCTGTATGTTAGACATTTTCTTGATGTTATTCATGTAGAAAAAAATGTATTTGATAATGTCATCAGTATGTTGCTAAATACACCTAGAAAAACAAAATATGGAATTAAGGCCAGGTTGGACATGGTTGAGATGAGAATACGAGAAGAGTTGGCACCAGTGAAGGGTGAAAAACAAATATTTCTTCCTCCTGCTGCTTACACTCTTTCCAGGCAGGAGAGATATCAGTTTTGCAACTTCTTGAATGATGTAAAGGTTCCAGAGGGGTATTCTTCAAATATCAGGAACCTCGTGTCAATGAGCGATTTGAAGTTAAAAGGTCTGAAATCACATGACTGCCATCTTTTGATGCAAGATCTCATTCCTATTTCTTTACGTTGCATTTTTCCCAATAATGTCCGCCATACATTAACGAAACTGTGTTTCTTCTTCAAAGCTATATGCAGGAAAGTTATAGACCCGACGAAATTGCCAACTATGGAAATAGAAATTGCCGTCATATTATGTGAATTAGAAAATGTTCTTCCCACCTTCATTTTTTGATATGATGGTTCATTTGATGGTCCACTTGGTGAGAGAAATTCAATTATGTGGTCTTGTACATTATAGATGGATGTACCCCATTGAATGGTATATGAATATTTTGAAAGGGTATGTCAAAAATTGAAGTTGGCCAGAGGGTTGTATTGCGGAGCGATATATTGTTGAGGAAGCCGTTGAATTCTGTACTGAATACCTATCTGGTGTGGAAAGCATTGGCCTACCGAAATATCGTCACACTGGGCGGCTTGAGGGTGAAGGAATTTCTGGAAGATAGATTGTCACAATCAATATTACAGATCGGGAGCAGGCCCACCATTATGTTTTGCATAACAATTTTGACGTTGACCCATATGTTGAAACCCACAAAAAAATTCTTAGGCATTTGAATCCATCTAGGGATGAAAAATGGATATCAGATACACATAATCGATAGTTTATAGGATGGTTTCAGGACCATATTTTTAAGAAGTCAGATGAAAATCCAGAGTCAATTTCAGACCGACTTCGATGGCTAGCCGGAGGACCAAGTTTGTATGTATTATCTTACAATGCTTATGTAGTTAATGGTTATACATTTTATAATAATGAACATGATGAAGACAATACCATACAGAATAGTGGGGTTACACTTGTGGATGAAGCGATGCATGTTTCCGGTGCTAAGGACAGAAATCCAATTTATGCGATTATGTCATACTTTGGCATCATCAAACAAATATGGGATTTGGATTATACGGAATTCCAAGTTTCGATTTTTCAATGAAAGTGGGTTGATAACAGGAGTGTTGTTAAAATATATGAATTGAGATTCGTGAAAGTTGATTTCATTAAGGAAGGGGAGAAAGACGGACCGTTTATAATGGAATCACAGGCAGTGTAAGTATTTTATGTTTCAGATCCTGCAAACTGAAACCGACCAATTGTTCTGTTATCGACCAAAACAAATGAAGGGTCAGATGAAAATTCAATGGATAATGACCCTTTCATTGGGACTTCACAATCATTTCGCAGTGGTCCCAATGTAGACAACGTTTTTTATGTCAGAGGAGACCACAATGAAGGGATATGGATAATCGATAGAGGGGTCAAATCCCTTCATCCTTAAAAAAAAGAGAGTTCAATAATCATGTTATTTTTTTATTGTAAAATAGATTGTGTTACATTATGTTATTATCGGTTCACTACTGCTTTTATGTGATCTAAATTAAATGTTAAACCACTTCTATAGATAATGATTTCTGCACCTGCTGATGCACCCAATCCCAAGACACAATAGGTTTCTCAACCTATTGCAGCTGGTCCCACTACTGAGGTACAATAGGTCTCTCAAACTGTTATTGCTGGTCCCACTGCTGAGGTAAAACAGGTTTCTCAACCTGTTGTTGCTGGTCCCAGTGCCGATGCTAGCACTTCAGAGGAATATAATGATGATGCAGAAACCAAGGAAATGGTAGGCAATAAAACCCCGACGACAAAAAAAACAGGCGCGCCGTAGTTTGACAATTTTAGCCAAAATCCTTAAGGCAAAAGAAAAAGCATCAAATATTAGGTGGGATGGAATAAGCGAGGCCAGCATGTAAACCCCAACAAAGCCATGTTTAGTAGCTACATTGGAATCGTCACTCGGCAACACGTGCTGATTGATATAGATTCATGACACCATGTTGTCAGCGGGCTAAAAACATTAATGTGGGAAGAGATTATGGTAATATTATAATATCATTTATTTAATTTATTAAAATAAAATAAAATAAAATACTGAAATATTGACTAACTCTATATCATCCCTTGTAGACTGCATTTATAGTAGATGTCTTGCACAAAGAATATGTATTAAGACTGGTAGGAAGGGTTCATAGAGGCTTTCACACCATTTTAACGAAATGTCATATGAAAGATGCTGAAGGTAAAATCAAGCCGCACCCACATTCTCTTTATGAACACTTGATATCCCAAGGAGTGTGGGATGCATTTTGCAACCGCCGTGCGGAGCTGACTTTTCAGGTACATTGTATTGGGTAACACATTGTTTAACGTTGCTTGTATTCATCACTTTGATTGACAGTTTTTTATTTATGAAACAACAACTGAGTGCTGAAAATAAAGAATGGGTAACAAAACCAGCATACCCCTACCGTAAAGCAAGGCTGGGGTACGCTTCAATTGAAAAACAATTGGTACGTATTTTAAAAGTACTGTAATACTTTTATGTGATATAAAGAAACACTGTAACCATGTTTCTCTATTTATATAAAGATTGATGAATCTAAATCCCAAGCCACTTCCATCCCATTCCATGTGCTGGAAGGAGGCTCGTGTTAATAAAGAGGGGAAACTGGTAGATGAAAACAAAAAAAAAGTGTGGGAAACATGTGTAAGTATGACATAATATATATTTGTTTTTATTTAAATCACTATTACATCATGATGATTACTTATTTTACCATATTTTCTATTTGACATAATCATAGGAATCAATAACACCCGCACCAGATGCAGAAATACTTTCAGTGGCCTTGAAACAACCAGAACAGTATGGCCGCGTCAGATGTGCGGGTTTTGGGGTGACACCCCGGGCATATTTTCAGAAAAAAAAACAAGAGGAGAAACAAACTAAAGAAATGAAAATAATGAGAGTTATACTAGCTACCCTTGAAGAAAAATTCAAAAGTCAGGGAGAGTTGCTAGAAACTTTGATGGGGGAGAGGCAAAGAGAAGAAACAACTCAAGAACAACCCACCCCACCCCCCACCAGCTTTGAGGCGAGCCATTCCCCTCAAATACCTGACTTAACCGAGGTAATTAATGTTATAATATTTGTTTCTGTGAAATGTGAATCACATAGACATTGATACCTTTCTTGTAATGATATTCTACAGGGTGAAAATGACTGTGATTTATTTATATCTTTCAACTCCCACCCATCGCCTTGTAGCGAGGGCTACGGTGTTCAATATGTAGAATAACACACTACACTCCAAACCACTTCCAACCGGTCATGTAAAAGTGTTGATTAACGTAGCTCATGAACCGAGAACCGAGGTACCTATGCCAAATGACGATGAAGACATTAATACGGTGGAAAAAACTGTTGGAACATTCGTTGCATGGCCTTCGAATCTTGTAAAAAAACATGTTGACCAGGAGGTATTAATTTCTAATTCATTTTTCAAGAAGAACCTTTAACATTTAATTAAAAAAGGGCTGAACCGATGAATGTTATTACAGAAGGACAAAAGGAATGAGCTAAAACGAAATAATGGATCAAAAGGAACAACCAACCGATCTAAATGATCTACTAAGGGCACCTTCACCCCGCCCGTTCTATATCTACATTTAATATCATTGCAAGCTCATGTGGATACGAAAATAAAAGACGTAAATAATCACACAATTGTTTGTGAAAAAGATATGTACGGAGAGGAAACATTAAATTTCATTAGTGCTGACGCTGTAGCTAAAATCATCACATACGACAGGCTAGGAGCCTCAGTTATAAATGTATACATGAGGTATGTTTTCATGATTTGATTTTACAGAAGCTGATATACTATGATAATTATGACTAAATACAGTTCATATTTTTCGCAGGCGTATATATGAAAAACAATTAAAGGGATTTTCCCGTGAATAAAAATTTGGACTCGTTAGTTCCCACACCATGTCTACACAACAAAAAGAAATAGATTTCGATTTTCAGGCTGAATTAATGTCAAACCTGCTCAAAACATTTCAATGAAAAATTACGACTGAAAAGCTCTTTTTAATACCAACGTTGCAGGGGTAAAACTCTAAATTTTAATTATATCAATTATATTTTCATTTCTATCATTACTTATTCCTTTTTGTGTTTTTAGACAGCATTGGATGCTCATTGCAGTCAATTTGGATACTCCAAAGATTTATTTTCTGGATTCACTGCATGGATATCCAACAATCTGACCACACATGATGGCGATTGTCAATTTTTAATACACTAGATCCAACATTTTAGAACTAAATATCTAGTTATATAATTTATATTATCTTTTAATGAGGATTCTTTTATGGTAGGGCGGTGTATGAATATCGTCAAAAGGCTGGAATGAATCTAGGGTCTAAGGATGACAAGGCACACGATATCTACAAATGGAAAAGTATCATGGTATATATAATTATACTACACTATCCAAATACATATCAAAACAGATTACTTATTTTTCTCTATGTTTCTTCAGTGTCTGAAACAAACAAATGGAAAGGACTGCGGTTATTATGTTTGTAAATTTTTGATAGAGATTATATTTCATGAACAAACTAGCATCCCTAAAGAGGTACTTTTAAAAATAATTACTATTTCATTTAAAATATTTATTAATCCTTTGTGTATTTATATTTTTTCAGTACTAATATAACTGTCACAAAAAATCCTATTCACAAGATGATATAGATGTGTTTAGAAATGAATGGGCAACGTACCTGATGGAAGAATGTAAACAAATAGGACAATGAAGGTGAATTCCTACTACTTATGTTATCTTTATATGATCATTGATATCTCCATTGTTTACACTTATTGAGCATCTATGATCACCCTTTCTTATGTTTAATATCCTTAGATTATGAAAAATGGTTTTAGAAATGATTTGAGTTTCTAGTAAAGAATAACTTAATGAGAGACTCTTATGAACTACTGATATACAGAAAACCAAGAAAACACGTTTGGATTGTTTTTTTACTTTAGAAAAACAATCCATGAGTCATTTTTGATGTGTACTAATCGACCAAACCTCAATACGATGCACGGTGTGACCGGTATGGCTAAAAGTGTCTAATATCAGTTTCAAATTGACATAAACTTTAGAAAACAACACTACTGACATACAGAATATAGAGAAAATGCATTCAGATTATTTTGATACTTTAAGAAAATGATAAATGAGTCATTTTTTACGTGTAATAATCAACCGAACCTCAATCCGATGCACGGTGTGACAGGTATGACTAAAAGTGTCTGATATAAGTTTGAAATTGACATTAACATTAGAAAACAACACAAGTGACATATGGAATACTGAGAAAACGTGTTCTGATTGCTTTGATACTTTAGGAAAACGATCCATGAGTCATTTTTGAGGTGTAAAAATTTACCACACCTCAATCCGACGCACGATGTGACCGGTATGGCTAAAAGTGTCTGATATCAGTTTGAAATTGACATTAACTTTAGAAAACAACACTACTGACATACATGATACCAAAAAAATATGTTCGGATTATTTTGATACTTCAGGAAAACAATTCATGAGTCATTTTTGACGTGTAAGAATCGACCTCACCTCAATCCGATGCACAGTGTGATCGGTATGGATAAAAGTGTCTGATATTAGTTTGAAATTGACATTAACTTTAGAAAAGAACACTACTGACATACAGAAAACTGAGCAAACGTGTTCGGATTGTTTTGATACTTTAGGTAAATGATCCATGATTCATTTGTGACATGTAAGAATCAACCTAACCTCAATCTGATACACGGTGTGATCGGTATGGATAAAAGTGTTTGATATCAGTTTCAAATTGACATAAACTTTAGAAAACAATAGAAGTGACATACGGAAAACTGATCAAACGCGTTCGGATTGTTTTGATACTTAAGGAAAAAGATCCATGAGTAATTTTTGATGTTTAAAAATCCACCACACCTCAATCTTACGCACGGTGTGACCGGTATGGATAAAAGTGTCTGATATCAGTTTGAAATTGACATTAACTTTAGAAAACAACACTACTGACATATAGAATACCAAGAAAACGCTTTTGGATTGTTTTGATACATTAGGAAAATGATCCATGTGTCATTTTTGGCATGTAAGAATCAACCACACCTCAATCCGACGCACGGTGTGACCGGTATGGCTAAAAGTGTCTGATATCAGTTTGAAATTGACATAAACTTTAGAAAACAACACAAGTGACATACGGAAAATCAAGAAAACTTGTTCGGATTGTTTTGATAATTTAGGAAAAAAATCCATGAGTCATTTGTGACGTGTAGGAATCAACCGCACCTCAATCCGATGCATGGTGTGATAGATATGGATAAAAGTGTCTGATATCAGTTTCAAATTGACATTAACTTTAGAAAACAACACTACTGACATACAGAATACCAAGAAAATGCATTTTTTTTGTTTTGATACTTTAGGAAAACGATCCATGAGTCATTTGTGATGTGTATGAATTGACCGCACCTAAATCCGACGCACGGTGTGACCAGTATGACTAAAAGTGTCTGATATTAGTTTGAAATTGACATAAACTTTAGAAAACAACACAAGTGACATACGAAAAACCAAGAAAACACATTAGGATTGTTTTGATACTTTATTACAATGATCCATGAGTCATTTTTGATGTGTAAGAATAAACCACACCTCAATATGATGCACGATGTGACTGGTATGGCTAAAAGTGTCTGATATCAGTTTCAAATTGACATTAACTTTTGAAAACAACACTACTAACATACAAAATACCAAGCAAACGCATTTGTATTGTTTTGATACTTTATTACAATGATACAAGAGTAATTTATGATGTGTACGAATCAACCTCACCTCTGTAAAGACCCGTAAATTTCAAGGAAATTTTTTTCTTAATTTTCTTTGGAATTTTAAAAGAGCGCAGTTTCTGACGGCACCTGATTCCGAGGCCCGGTGTGCCCGGAATCATTTTCCGAAGTTTGGCTCGGGTACGTTCAGTGAACGGACGAGCGGGTTTTTCTAACTTTTGAACCGGTGCCCGGAATCGAATTCTGAGGGCACCGATGAAATCGCAGCGCCGGTATTCGCTTAGAAACGCCTCTTCCGGAGTTGCGTTTGCTCGGGTGTGGTTTTTAATTTTCGGGCTTAAAGTTAAGAAATAAAATAATTTTGCGACAACTTTATTTTATTTCACGTAAGCCACTTGGAAGCCACTTGAAGCCACTTAAAGGCGGCTTGAACTGAGTTGAACTGGATAGGATGCTATCCGGAAATATCCTACCCCCTTGGTAGGATATTTGTGAGGTGGGGCCCGCACGAGCTCCGCCGTTTCTTTCCGCTAAGAAACGCACCCGTGAAAACCCGTCTTAATGAAAGTCAACCGACGCGTTTTCTAAATTCTTAACAGACCATTTAATTGGGCTGTTTCTCTCGTGAATTGAATGGGCTGTTTCTTTCATGAATTAAATGGCCTATTTCTTTCGTTGAATTAATTCAACGAATTAATTCAATCGTTTCTTAACCTGTTTCGTGTGTTGGCATATTAATAAAATAAGACCAACCCAAATCTTTGGAGAAGGTTTGAGAGGATTCTTGTTCTTCTTCTCCCTCGCGAAGAACACGAAGAACGCGAAGAACGCGAAGAACGCCGAACCCGGAAATCGACGACGCTTCCGTCCGTGACGTTCTTCCACGCTCCGATCTCCGATCACCGACCGTTTGAGGTGAGTGATTTTGGATTTCCTCTCAAAAGTTCCTTTCTTTTGGTTTTTAACGAAACACAGATTTAAATATTAATAATTTAAATCTGTTGTTCTTGGTTCGTTGAGCTCGCCGACTCAACGCCGGATTCCGCGACGACGCGGCGCCTCCCCGCGACGACGCGACGATCCCTCTCTTCCGCGACGATCCTTTCCGCGAAGGACGCCCGCGCGCGACGATCGACGAGGTAGGGATTTTATAATTTTGGAATACCCCTCTTTATATTCCCGTGAACGTTCTTTAAAAACTTAAGAGCCGGTTTCAAATGAACAATTTTATTTTATTAAAATTGTCGGTTCATGTGTTGAACAATTTATCCCGTTGTTTTTATCTAACGCGGAGGGTGCGGGTCAAACGAACACGGCCCGACAACCCTCCGCCGTTCTTCGTGTTTTGTGGATTTGGCGGGCGACGACGGAACGTGCCGCAACGGGTGTTTGATGATCCCGCAGTAAAGAACGGAACCCGGGAGGAACAACGGCGCAGACGGGAAGGAAAACGGGTCACCGGAGCGACTCCGGCGGCCCGCGGAAGCCGGTGGTGGCGCGGGTCGCCGGCGCGGCGGCCGGAGGCGGCGGCACCCCGCGGGTGTCCAGCGCGACACCCCGCGGGTGTCGCGGGGTTGTCACGCGGCACCCCGCGGGTGCCGCGGGTGTCCAGGGCGACACCCCGCGGGTGCCGCGGGGTTGTCACGCGGCACCCCGCGGGTGTCTGGCCGACACCCCGCAGGTGCCGCGGGGGTGTCACGCGGGGCAGCGGCTTTCCCCCGCGTCGGCCGCTCGACCGCTCGGCCGAGCCGAGTCGGACCGGCCCTGGCCGGGCCGGGACGGGCCCACCGAGTCGGACCCGACCCGGTTCGGGCCAACCAGGGGGGGTCGGGCCGGGTCGGCCCGGGCCCGGACCCCTCCCGTCTTCGGACGGACTTCGTTCAAATGGTCATATCTTGAGCTACGGGCCTCCAAACGACCCGCCGTCAGCGGCAACGCGATCCTTGGATCGAGACGGTCGTTTTGGTTTATCGCACTCAAAGTTTCGGAATACTTGGGGTTCGGCCGGGTTGGTTCGTACACGAAACCAACCGGGCCCTCGGAGCGGAAACGCTCATATCTTGAGCTACGGACGTCCGATTGACATGCCGTCAGCTTTGTTGAATTCCTCTAAGTGAGACGGATCTTTTGGCATACTCCACCCGAGGTTCGGACGCAGGTGGAGTGCGGTCGGGTTGGTTTTTCCTTAAAAACCAACCGGGCCCCTGGGACGAAAATGCCAATATCTCTCAGACCGGGCGTCCGATTGACGCGCCGTCTGCGACGTTGAGTTCCTGTTGACGATACGGAACTTTTGGATACATCAACTTCGGACTTCGTGACAGTTGATGTATCAGCCTCTCGGCTCGTGGAGCGGACCCTCCCGAACGAGCTCGCTGTGTGCGGGAACCCTAGTGCTGGCTGCGACTGCTACTTCGACAGCGACGACCGTGCAGAGATCCTCAGTGGACTGCGGCGACGACTGTGCAGAGATCCTCCGTGGACTCCGACGACGACCGTGCAGAGATCCTCAGTGGACTGCGGCAACGACTGTGTAGAGATCCTCAGCGGACTGCGACGACTACTGCACTCAGCGATCCTACGTGGATCAGGGCTTCAGGTCCTGCGTGGGCCCGATCCTGTGTGGGTCCGATCCTGTGTGGGTCACTGCATAGATTAGTTACCTATCGATCCTTCGTGGGTCCGACGACTTATATGGATCATGGATCATCTTTATCGTTATCCGAAGAAGTATACCTGTGTGAGCTGAATCTTCTGTTTTCCTCGATAGAGGTGGTGCGCTTGGTTGTAGCGGCAGATCCGCGATACTGGAGACAAGCGTACGGAGTACGGAGACCGTGTAGCCGGCTGAGACCTGAAGACTGCTCGACCGACTCGACTTGGAGTGAGTCGACTAGCCCAGTGGACGGAGCGCCCGGTATTTGGCGGCAGACCCACGGCGGACGGAGCGCCTGGTAGTTGGCAGCAGACCCGCGGTACTCGACTGGAGGAGTACCTCTGTAGGCTATTTGGGTGAGCGCCCGGTATTTGGCAGCAGAACCTCAGCGGACAGAGCGCCCACTAGTTGGAAGCAGACCCGCGGTACTCGACAGGAGGAGTACCTCAGCAGTCTTAGGTTAGTGAGAAGTACCTCAGAGTCGTGACAGGACCACTGTACACTTCAGAGATGGGGCTCTTCAGCAGTTATGTTTTTGATAATGAAAATCCTGGTTTGAGCTGAGTCAATGATCCTTGTGTTTCCTCTTGATTGAGATGGGTTATCTGACAATTTCGATATTTGTATGGGCATATACCTATGAGAGTTATCTGTTGAGTTTTCCTGTGTGGATTACGTTTTCCTCTCCTTTGTGGATTGTGTTGAGTTATCCTGTGTGGATTTACTGTTTACTCTCCTTTGTGGATTGTGTTGTTCTATCCTGCGTGGGTATGCGTTTTGCTTTCCTGTGTGGACTGGGTTGTGCTAGGGCTCGGACGTTGGAGCCGATCGGGGAATTGATGACTTAGGTATATGTATGGGTATATACCTAAGCCGTGTCAGATGTTACTTCGTGATTGTATCTCTCCTTCGTGGCTTATCCTTTGTGGATTTCGGGAGACCTTCGGGGGTCTCGGGGTCCCTACTGAGTAACTTATACTCACCCCTGCACGGGCTATGCCCGCACTTCGTGGTGTTGGTTGCAGACGACAGGCAGTGCTGATGGAGACCGAGTGTTCGAGGACTGGACGGTACCCGGAGGTGGACTACACGACGAGTCAGTACCCGGAGGTGGACTACACGACGAGTCAGTACCTGGAGGTGGACCACTGGGCGAGACGTGCTCGGAGCGGACGACGGCACCCGAGGAGCATTGGAGCTATCTGTACCCACCCTTCAGGTGGGACTTCCAGAGGACGGCTCGACACTGCAGTTTTTCCTTTCAGTTTCTGTTTTTCCTTTCAGTTGTACTTTACAGTTGGGCTTGTATTTCCGGCCCCTTTTACTTTCAGCACAGCTTGTACAGTTTTTACTTAGTGTTTACTTTTCCGCTTGCTTACTCTGTGGTGCTTGTTTACTTTTCAAAGGAAATGCCTTCCCTTTTTGTTGGGATTTACGCCTTGGTGCTAGTCGCCGGCCCCTGGCCTATGGAAGGCGGGCTTGGGGTAGTCACGGCACGGGCCCCTAGGACGGGTCGTGACAAATTGGTATCAGAGGCGGTCGGTTCTACCACAGACTCTGATCTTTCTTCTATGTGAAGCAATAGTGTTTAGCGTATTGAGTGTGGTTATCAGTCCAGGGAGTCCAGTGTTGGTGCGGCGGCCGACGTATCCATACACCAGGACCCTGACTTCTGATTCCCGACTTAATGCACGAAAACATTGATTGCTTGTGTGTTCCAAGTTTTCTTTGTGATTACTTGTGTCAGCTCACCAGGTATACTGTTCTGACCGTGGCATACTTGTTTCCTTTTCAGGATGGCACGACGACAGCAGCCAGCTAGGGTTCCTAGAGTAGAGCGCGACGACAGCCCGCCGAGCGACGAGGCCTCGGTACAGGGCCCGTTGACAGCAGAGGCACCGGCGGTACGAATCAACCTCACCTCAATGATGTGTACGAATCAACCTCACCTCAATCTGATTCAAGATGTGACCGGTATGTCTAAAAGTGTCTGATATGTGTTTGAAATTGACATTAACTTTAGAAAACAACACTACTGACATACGGAATAGTGATCAAACACGTTTGGATTGTTTTGATACTTTAGGAAAAGGATCCATGAGTCATTTTTGACATGTACGAACCAACCAAACCTCAATCCAATGCACAGTGTGACCGGTATGGCTAAAAGTGTCTGATATCAGTTTGAAATTGACATAAACTTTAGAAAAAAACACAAGTGACATAAAAAAAACCAATAAAACACATTCTAATTATTTTTATACTTTAGGAAAATGATACATGAGTCATTTTTGATGTGTACGAACCAACCACACCTCAATCCGACGCACAGTGTGACGAGTATGGAAAAAAGTGTCTGATATCAGTTTCAAATTGATATTAACTTTAGAGAGCAACAATACTGACATACGGAATACTAATAAAATGCATTCGGATTATTTTTATACTTTAGGAAAACGATCCATGAGTTATTTTTGACGTGTACGAATCAACCGCACCTCAATCCGACACACGGTGTGACCGGTATGGCTAAAAGTGTCTGATATCAGTTTGAAATTGACATTAACTTTAGAAAACAACACCACTGACATACGGAATACTGATAAAACGCATTTGTATTGTTTTGATACTTTAGGAAAACGATACATGGGTCATTTTTGAGGTGTAAGAATCAACCGCACCTCAATCAGACGCACGGTGTGACCGGTATGGTTAAAAGTGTCTGAAATCAGTTTGAAATTGACATTAACTTTAGAAAACAACACTACTGACATATGGAATACTGAGAAAACATGTTCTTATTGTTTTGATACTTTATTAAAACGATCCATGAGTCATTTTTGACATGTATGAATCGACTGCACCTCAATCCGATGCACGGTGTGACCGGTATGACTAAAAGTGTTTTATATCAGTTTCAAATTGATATTAACTTTAGAAAACAACACAAGTGACATACGGAAAAACAAGAAAACGCGTTAGGATTATTTTGATAATTTAGGAAAACTATACATGAGTAATTTTTGACCTGTACGAATTGACTGCACCTCAATCTGATGCACGATGTGACCTGTATGGCTAAAAGTGTCTGATATCAGTTTGAAATTGACATAAACTTTAGAAAAAAACACAAGTGACATACGGAAAACTGAGAAAAAACATTTTTATTGTTTTTATACTTTACGAAAACGATCCATGAGTCATTTTAGACATGTAAGAATTGACCGCACCTTAATCCGACGTACGGTGTGACCGGTATGGCTAAAAGTTTCTGATATCAGTTTGATATTGACATTAACTTTAGAAAACAACACTACTGACATATAGAATACCGAGAAAATGTATTCATATTGTTTTGATATTTTAGGAAAACGATCCATGTGTCATTTTTTACGTGTAAGAATCAACCACACCTCAATCCGACGCACGGTGTGACCGGTATGGCTAAAAGTGTCTGATATCAGTTTAAAATTGATATAAACTTTAGAAAACAACACACGTGACATACGAAAAACCAAGAAATAATGTTTGTATTGTTTTGATACTTTAGGAAAACAATCCATGAGTCATTTGTGATGTGTACGAATCAACCTCACCTCAATCCGACGCACGGTGTGACAGATATGGCTAAAAGTGTCTGATATTAGTTTCAAATTGACATTAACTTTAGAAAACAACACTACTGACATACGGAATACCAAGCAAATGCGTTCGGATTGTTTTGATACGTTAGGAAAATGATCCATGAGTCATTTGTGATGTGTATGAATTGACCGCACCTCAATCCAACGCACGGTGTGACCAGTTTGACTAAAAGTGTCTGATATTAGTTTGAAATTGACATTAACTTTAGAAAATAACACTACTGACATACAGAATACTGAGAAAACGCGTTCGGATTGTTTTGATACTTTAGGAAAACGATCCATGAGTCATTTGTGATGTGTATGAATCAACCTCACCTCAATCCGATGCATAGTGTGACTGGTATGGCTAAAAGTGTCTGAAAACAGTTTGAAATTGACATTAACTTTAGAAAACAACACTGCTGACATATGGAATACTGAGAAAATGCGTTCATATTGTATTGATACTTTAGGAAAATGATAAATGATTAATTTTTGACATGTACAAATTGACCTCACCTCAATCTGACGCATGGTGTGACTGGTATGGATAAAAGTGTCTGATATCAGTTTCAAATTGACATTTACTTTAGAAAACAACACAAGTGACATACAGAAAACTGAGAAAAAGCATTCATATTGTTTTGATACTTTAGGAAAATGATCCATGAGTAATTTGTGACGTGTAATAATGGACCACACCTCAATCTGACGCACGGTGTGACTGGTATGACTAAAAGTGTCTGATATCAGTTTGAAATTGACATAAACTTTAGAAAACAACACAAGTGACATACGGAAAACCAAGAAAACGCATTCATATTGTTTTGATACTTTAGAAAAAAGATCCATGAGTCATTTGTGACGTGTAAAAATCAACCGCACCTCAATCCAATGCACGGTGTGACCGGTATGGTTAAAAGTGTCTGATATCAGTTTGAAATTGACATTAACTTTAGAAAACAACATTACTGACATACGGAATACAGAGAAAATGCATTCGGATTGTTTTGATACTTTAGGAAAACAATACATGAGTCATTTGTGACGTGTAAGAATCAACCGCACCTCAATACGACGCATGGTGTGATCGGTATGGCTAAAAGTGTCTGGTATCAGTTTGAAATTGACATAAACTTTAGAAAAACAACACAAGTGACATACGGAAAACTGAGAAAACTCATTTGGATTGTTTTTATACTTTAGGAAAACAATCCATGAGTCATTTGTGACGTTTAATAATCAACCGAACCACAGTCCGATGCACGGTGTGACCGGTATGGCTAAAAGTTTCTGATATCAATTTCAAATTGACATTAACTTTAGAAAACAACACTACTGACATACGGAATACCAATCAAACACATTCTTATTGTTTTGATACTTTAGTAAAACGATCCATGAGTCATTCTTGATGTGTACGAATCGACCAAACCTCAGTCCAATGCACGGTGTGACCGGTATGGATAATAGTGTCTGATATCAGTTTGAAATTGACATTAACTATAGAAAACAACACTACTGACATACGAAATACTGATCAAATGTGTTCAGATTATTTTGATACTTTAAGAAAACTAACCATGAGTCATTTTTGATGTTTACAAATCAACCGCATCTCAATACGACACACGGTGTAACCGGTATGGCTAAAATTGTTTGGTATCAGTTTGAAATTGACATAAACTTTAGAAAACAACACAAGTGACATACGACAAACTGAGAAAACGCATTCGGATTGTTTTAAAACTTTAGGAAAATGATCCATGAGTCATTTTTGATGTGTATGAATCAACCTCACCTCAATATGATGCACAATGTGACTGGTATGGCTAAAAGTGTCTGATATCAGTTTCAAATTGAAATAACCTTTAGAAAACAACACTACGGACATATGGAATACTGAGAAAATGTGTTCGGATTGTTTTGATACTTTAGGACAACGATCCATGAGTCATTTGTGACATTTATGAATCAACCGCACCTCAATCCGATGCATGGTGTGACCGTTATGGCTAAAAGTGTCTGATATCAGTTTGAAATTGACATTAACTTTAGAAAACAACACTACAGACATACAGAATACCAAGAAAACACATTCGTATTGTTTTGATACTTTATAAAAACAATCCATGAGTAATTTGTGATGTGTACGAATCAACCGCACCTCAATCCGACGCACGGTGTGACCGGTATTGCTAAAAGTGTCTGATATTAGTTTGAAATTGACATAAACTTTAGAAAACAACACAAGTGACATACAAAAAACCAAGAAAACACGTTCAGATTGTTTTGATACTTTAGGACAATGATCCATGAGTCATTTGTGATGTGTATGAATCAACCGCACCTCAATTTGATGCACAGTGTGACCGGTATGGATAAAAGTGTCTGATATCAGTTTCAAATTGACATTAACTTTAGAAAACAACAGTACTGACATACGGAATACCAAGAAAACAGTTTTAGATTGTTTTGATACTTTAGGAAAATTATCCATGAGTCATTTTTGACTTGTACGAATTGACCGCACCATAATCCGATGCACGGTGTGATCGGTATGGCTAAAAGTGTCTGATATCAGTTTGAAATTGACATTAACTTTAGAAAACAACACTACTGACATGCAAAATACTGAGAAAATGCGTTCAGATTGTTTTGATACTTTAGGAAAACGATCCATGAGTCATTTTTGACGTGTACGAATCAACCGAATCTCAATTCGATGCACGGTGTGACCAGTAAAGCTTTTCATTAGATAAAAAATATGTATTTATTAAATGAGATAAATCATCCAAAAACATATTGATTTTACATTATTCCCTTTCATTTTTATCAGAATTAAAACATTTGAGTTTATCATTTCCATATTTTAGTTTCACATTTCTATATTAATGTATTCTTTCATATTAATGTTTTAATTTATTTCATTATTGTATTACTAACATAATATTTGTTTTCTTATATAGGTGAATTTTTTTCCTTGAGTTTAGATGCTTTGTTCAGCAACAAATACTGTGGACAATATTTTTTGAGACCAGATCACATATATCAAAGGAATAAACATTAATTTTTATAACTGTTGTTGGATAATTTTAATTGTAACCATGTAAAATATTGTTTGAAATGTATATAGCAGTGTGTTTTTTTTGTATTCATGATGTTAAGTAAATGTATATAGAATTTTTTGTCAAAATATAGTGTGCAGGTGCTATTTTGTGCAGGTGTGCAAGTGTGTTGGTTTGTGTAGGTGTGCAGGTGTACAGGTGCTGGTTCTGTAGGTGCAGGGGAAGGTGCCTTTATCAGTGCTGATAAAGGACACCTTTATCAGTGCTAAAAGAGCGCTGATAAAGGGAACTATTATCAGTGCTCAAGGTAGCGCTGATAAAGGAACCCCTTTATTAGTGCTAGAAAAGCACTGTTAATGTCGGCGTAGATAAAGGAGGGGTCCCCTTTATCAATGGTCCGAAAATCACTGATAAGGGCGACCTTTATCAGCGCTAAAAACAGCACTAATAAAGGACCCCCTTTATCAGCACTGTTTTTAGCACTGATAAAGGTCGCCTTTATCAGTGATTTTCAGAACGCTGATAAAGGGGACCCCCCGTTATCTATGTCGGCATTAACAATGCTTTTCTAGCGCTGCTAATGCCAGTTTTTAGCGCTGATAAAAGGCCAAGTTGTAGTAGTGATCTGCATATCCAAACTAGTAGCCAAACCAAGAGAAAACTGAACTGAAGACATTTTGACAATAGGTGAAAAAATCTCATCAAAATCAATACCTTTTTTATGGTATAAGCCTTTAACAACTAAACTTACATTATATTGTTGAACAGAACTAGATTCTTTATTTTTAATCTGATAAATCTACCGATTTTGCAAATCTCTCTTACTTGTAGGTAACTTCACCAGCTCACAAGTATGGTTGTTGTGAAATGATCTCATCTCGTCATCCTTTGCCACAACCTATCTATCCTTATGATCACTTTCCATCACCTCATCAAAATATTTCAGTTCTCTCCCTTTAGCAAGAAACACATACTCATCAGATGAATACTAAGTAGAAATGGTATGATGCCAAGATGACCTCTGGAGTGGAACTATAGGTACATCAATAACCCCTGAAACCAGATCATCAGAAACAAAAGGTGCATCAGAAACATCAACACTAACTTGTTCAGCCTGAGCATCATTCTGCATATCAACATGATCATCAAAATCGACAATATGAGGTAAATGAGAATCATAAACTAGATCAAGACTAAAAAATCCATCAATAGTTGGGGAAGTAGAATTTTCTCCCTTATCAATATTTTCAATAGTATGACCCTCCTTTACTATTCCATCACAGCTTCTGACAAATTTCTTCAAAACAGGATCATAAAACCTGTACCCAAACTCATAATGTCCATATCCAATAAAAATATGCTTTCGTGACTTACCATCCATTTTGGATCTCTCATCTCTAGGCACATGAATAAAAACCTTTCAACCAAAAACACACAAGTGATCATACCTGATTTATTTTTCATACCAAAACTTGTTGGGAGTGTCTTTCTATAAAGAAATCACATGTGATAAATTGGTAATATAAGTATCTGTAAATAAAGCCTCACCCTAAAAATGTTCAGGAAACTTTTCCTCTGAAAGAAAAAATTGAAATCTTTATAACAAAGCCCCGTTCATCCGCTCAGCTAAACCATTTAGTTGAGGTGTTTTATGACGTGTCTTCTGATTCCAAATACATTCCTATCTGCAATAATGATCAAACAAACCACAATACTCACCCCCATTGTTAGTGCAGATACATTTCAACTTCTTACCAGATTCCCTCTCAGCTGAAACCTGAAATTGATTAAAAACAACGAGCACCAAACTTTTGTCATTAAAAACATAAACCCAAATCTTACATGATTAGTCATTAAAAAACGTCACAAAATAAATATTTTCACTAAAGGTTTTATATTTCGAAGGGCCACAAACATCAAAATGTACTAATTCAAGTACTTGTGAGTTCTTGAGTAAAGGATGACTGCTGAAACTAACCCTACTCTGTTTTAACACCATACAGTGATCACACATGTCCAATTCAACACCCTTAAAACCTGAAAGCAATCTCTTGGCCAAAAAACCAACCCCCTTCCCTCTAATGTGGCTGAGCCTCTTATTCCATAACTTGGAAGACACACTGCACTCAACAGCACACGTAGTATCACAGTAAATAAAATCTCTAGTCCAGTAAAAACCTGAATGTTTCTTTCCTTGATCCATAATCAAGGAACCCTTGGAAATATTACATTAACCCTCATCAAAGGTACTGATAAAACCTTCATCCTCAAGAACACTTATAGAAGTAAGATTCAGAAAAACCTCAAGCACATTTCGAATATTCCTCAAAATCAGCTTACTTCCCGTGTTGGTCTCCAAATAAACAGTCTTGATACCTGCAACATTAGCATGACCATCATTACCCATTTTTAAAATCTAAAAATTACCTGGGCTAAAAGATGTAAATAACTGTTTCCTCAATGTCACGTAAAAACAACCACTACAGTCAACCAACCATCAAGAATCATAAAAAATAAATATTAATGGAGTCATAAAAAATAATAAGATCACCCCTATAGCAGTGACAACGTGATCATATTCATCACCATTTTTATTTTTCTGATTTTCCTTCATTCTAGTTTATCTTTTCAGTTGATAACAAAACTTCTTAACATGCATTTTCTTACCATAATGATGACATTCAAACTCTCTCTACTTCAACTTGGATTTGATTATGCCTTTTCTATTCCCTTGCTCCATCCCTAATTCATTTACTGACTTCCACCCTATTCTTTGTGACTAAAAGTTCTGAAGAATATTTCTCTTGAGTACGTATCCTGACCTATTCATTCAAAATAGTATACTTAACAAAAATGAATTTCATAGAACTATTATGAGAAGATCTGGTTAGAGTAATACACACATTCTTCTAAGAATCAGGTTGAGTATTAAGTAACCAAAGTGCTAAAATATAATCTTCAAAAGTAATACCCATACCAGAAAATTGATCAAAATAGATCTCAAATCCACTCAAATAGTCTGAAATAGATGTACTATCTTTATACTTAAAATTCATCACCTATTTTAGGATAAAAAATTTATTGTTTCCTGTCTTGGAAGCATAGGTAGTCTCGATCTTATCTCACAATGTTCTGGTGTGAGAGATGAGGAAAATATGGTTCGTCACATTGTCTTCAACCCACTAACAAATGAAACAAAAAACTATCTCATGCCCAAAATCCCATTCTTCATCAGACATTATTTTTGGATTCTGGGTACTAAACACCGCCAGATTCATTCACTTGAAAAAAATTAGATCCTTCATTTTTAATCACCACATATAGTAGTTTCCACTATTCAACAAAATCATCTGGCTGTAATTAGCTTCCATAATTTATCTAAACAAAAACAAAACCCTATGATACTAGATATTGGGAAAGACGATGAGTGAAAAACACACAAACAAACACCAAAACGAATGTGTAGAGGAAATAAAATTTCTTTCCCTTTAGACAATCTTGACAAAATTAAAGCGGATGCATAATGACCAAAAAATATGTGCATAAAAATAAATGTTGAAACCAAACATTTTTAATGTGGAAAGCCTAAAAGGAAAAAACCAAGGGACCTAGTCTAGAAAGAATAATCCATTATTAATGAATAATATAAGGTAGAGACTCTCAAAGATGATTGAGATCTCAAAAATAATACTTAGATAAAATAGTGGATCAAATGTTGAAAGTAGATGTATTATGAAAGCAACCTAAAACGAATAATGTATCTTGATAAAGAAATACAAATAAATCTGACCATGAAAGGCAGATGTTTGCTATAAAAATAAAAGGTGTAAATGAAAAACACCAAGATTGATCAAATATCATTGTAGATGAAAGAATATTAGACCCAAAGAATTTTTTGGTTGCAGATCTCAAAAACCACTATTGAAATCCTAACCACACCTTGCACACCGGGGATATTAGAAGATAGAGTGAGGTACCTCAAAACTTCTTTTGAACCAAAAAAGACATCTACCTCCTAAATCTTGTATCTCACTTCAATCGTATTTTTATTTTTTATTTTTTAAATGGAACATGATGGGAAATTTGAGAAGGTATACCAACACTGTAATTGTGTGAAAATTATTCTTTTGGTTTCAATGATGATTTGCACGGTTTGTCTAAATATACGTATAACGACCCAAGATTCTCATACACAGACATTACATCATTTTATATGAATATTCATTACATTAAACAAAAAAATGTATTAGAACCATAATATTTTAGTGACTTTGAAAACTTATAACACAATCTTCCAATCTAGTGAATTATATTCAATTTTTCCCATAAAGATCTTCCCATTTAGTACTCTTCATAGACATACCCTACATAAAACATTTATTTATAACCTGTGGAAAAGAAAAATAAGATATGGTGAGCTTAGATGCCCAGTTTGGGTAAAAATAATAGATATAAATCTATGATCATATTAAAGAATAAGGTAAGCATAAGGGTATGTGATAATGAACATAACTTACAACATTCATACCCAACCTATCATAGATCATAAACATCAGTCATGTCATAAATATTGACAGTTCATAAGGCATGGATCTTAAGGGAATAAACAATCACGATCCATGAGAGCATAGAAATGGAATAAGACATATATTTGTGGCATACACATAAGTATATAAAATATTATTTCAAGGCTACCCACCAAGTCATTCATAACATGTTAGGCTTGGTCTAACCACCAGTGTACCTACTTTAGGATTGGGATAACCACTAGTGTACCATTATTTTTGGTAGTTATACCTATTAGGTAAGAAACACAACCATAACCAGTGGAATACCTTTCCTCATAGTGGAATGGGTTCACTCCCCAAACCATCATGTTAGTAAAGGTTCACTCCCAAGACCATCATAGTGGAAAAAGTCACTTATTGAACCGAGTTCAGTCCCCATTCTAGTCCTGTCTATCTCATGAGATATAAATATTTACCCAATACATTGGAGGGAGATATAGGTCTCACCCATATTTGGTTATAACATAACCACCATCCTTAGTTATAACACAACCACTATCACATAAATAAAATCATACATTTGTGTGCCATAAGATTATAAAACATTCATCATATTAAAACCCATGAAATGAAATGGGTTTCATAAAAATTTCATCATAACATAACCTATGGAAAATAAATAGGTTTCATAATCATTTCATCATTTCATCAAAGCATAACCTATGGAAAAAGAAGTGGGGTTCATAAGCATTTTATCATGGCATAACCCATGGAAAAAGAAGTGTGTTTCATAAAAATCTTTTCATCATAATCATAAACTATTTATAAAAATAATAAGAATGGTATACTTGGATCATATCCCCAATAAATCATAAGTAACCTCAAATAATTTCATATTCGATGGAAAATAATTTTGAATTATTACTTGGGACATTACTTGAGTAAAATATCTTTTCTTTGAAAATCAATTTTTAAAACATAAAACATTATGAAAAATATTTTATTTGAAAATAACCTTGAAAACTTATAAAGTAAGATTTTAAAAAATCATTTAAATCATTTATTGAGAAAAATATCCTTTCTTATTTGAAAAACACATTTAAAACACAAAACAATTTCAAAATCCTTTTCACTTTAAAATAATTTATTTAAAATCTAAAAATTTATCAAATATTAAGTAAATAATTTTCTTTGAAAATAACTTTGAAAACTTGTAAGGGAAGCTTTAAATCATTGAGTGGTCATGACAAGAGGAAATACTATTCATGTTGTGCATGTTAAAAACAAAGATTCTCTCCACATTTTTGGTAAAAGGAAAACAAACATTGTTTAGAAAGAGACATGAATATTCCTTTCAATTTTTTTTTGAAAACACTTTTTTTGAAAACATGGTTTTGGAATAAAAAGAGTTTTTGACTAAAAATACAATTTTTCATAAAAACATTATTTTGAACTCTTAAGTACACAAATAGAGGAAAATGAAGGGATAAAATTTATTCTAATTTAATAAATATAAGAGAAAAAAATTCATGAGTTTCTTGAGATATATATAATAATATTTCATCATTGGAAGGATAATCATAAACAATCCCAATAAATGATGAGATTGCAACATAAAACTCTTACCACTTTTCCAACTTTGAAATGTAAGTCACATGAAGGAATAACATTAAATGAAACTTAAAATATTATTCAGGTAAATAAATTCATGATATTACATGTCAAATGGGATTTAGATACACCTCATAAAAGAATATAGTTGTATAACATAATATATGTCTCAAAGAAGGAAAATTAAGACAAAAAACCCTTAACGATTTGTTAACTTTTGAATCATAAACCCCTTGAAAGAGAGATCATAAAATGGATATGTAAACCATAATATTTTTTAGGAGAATAATCATAATACACATTCATGGGAAGTATATAAACCATATAAAATAAATAGGTGGTGAATATGACATGTGTCTCACGAAAGTGAGAAGTGAGACGAAAACCCCTTACCTTAAGTCTTGAATTTCGTCGTACATGTTCATACCTCCTGTATAATAAATATAAGTTTATTATACATATATCATAGACTAGTATTTATATATATCATACCATATATTATTTTATTATGAACTTTTATGTCCCGTTTATTAACAATTCCATGTTAAAGTTATGTTTTGGGTAATAACCGATTTGTTTTTCATATATGTTTTGATTTGTTATATTTTTGGTCATCTTACTATGATCATGGTTCCATAATATTAAAAATTTAAAACATGATATAAATATCATATATATTCAGTATATATTTATTTATATTAATCTATAAAATTTAGTAATAAGAAATAAAATACACCATTCATGGAGATGATTGGTCGTACGTATGCATGAACATTATTTCCGTTTCCTTATTGGATTAAAAGAAAGAAAATTAAATAATATATTATAATAAAATAATAATTTTAATGTTAAATATATCACATATTTTCATTAAACCTATCCTTAATACATTTCATGTAAAGCGTTAATGAATCACATAACTTCATGAGGCTGTAGTCCACTGTATAGACAGATGACATTATCACATTCCCACAAAAGAGAGAGTATGAAGGTATGTGTGATATAATAATTATAGAATAATTATAATATCATAAACATAATTAATATAATATATAAACTATAAATCCATCATTATGTACAACCGTGAGAGGTGGTAATGGAAAAAAACGACATAGGTTTGTGAGGCGGTAGTCTGCTATACACACAAATGATGATTTCGTAACCAATTTGATGGAAGTATAGATGTTTATAGGTCATTACCTTAAAATAAAAACATCTCAATATATATAATATACCAATATTGTTATATAATCATTGTATAATAAGAATTGAAGGAGGTGGAGGAAGAAATAAAACAAAAACGCACGTTGATGAACGTTACCTCTTCTTCAGGTATCCTCCTTAGGCTTGCACTAAAATACTTACTTGGTTGGATTTATGTACAAAATAAAGATTATAGGATGATGGGAGGTAATTTTTGAAGTGATTTGGGTATGTATTTTTCAATCCAAATAGTTTTTAAGGTGTTAAGAAGAGAGGAGAGTGAGTGACCTTTTATAAGTGGGGGATAGGACACACTTGATATTTTTTAAAAGAAATAAGTGCTCCCATGTTTTTAATATGTCATAAGGGTCCAAATTAGGACATTATAAAACCTTATATGTGGAATTTTTGAAATATGGTATATCATTTTTACCCTTATCTTTTTAGTTTAACCATCCGATAACCCATTTTTACTTTAATCGCGGTAATTAATTTTTACTGCATTCACTATTCATTTTAGTCAAAAAATGAGTTAACCTTATTATAAATTATAAAATATTATGATTAAAATGATGAAATACATTTTTAAAAATTATATTCATATAATTATCAAAATTTAAGTTAAAATTAATCCCGTAGACGTGATGAGAAAACGAGTTTTTAAAGAGAAAGTCCAAAAGATTGAAACGTTTTTATATAAAAAATTAATATGAAATTGATTCCAATGTCATAAATTGGATTAATTTATATAAAATTAATCTAATTTTAATTTAAATCCAATTATAAATATAATTTAAAATTATAAATAATTTAAACAAAAAGTCTGTTTTTAATTAAAATTTAGTATTTTTCACTATTCATCAAAAAATGAATCTTTTCAGAAAAATCCCAAAACATCACCCTACAATATTTTTTAAATTATGATTTAAAAATTTAATTTAATTTTATCAAATTAATTTTATAAAAGTTTAAAAAATTAATTTTATTAGAAGTACGCAAAAGGCGACAAAACTACTTTTTAGAAAAATACAAATTTTAAGTGTAAAATTAAATTTATTCTTATTTATTTTATAGAAAACTTATAAGATGAATGTTAAACATTTTATTGTTATATAATATATAAATTTGATTAAAATAGTTAATAAAAATTTATTTGGTTAATTTATTATATGAAACACACATATGCCAATAAAAATAGTTTTCTAGAGAAAGATTTACTTTTATTTTCAAAAGGGTTTTATTTTCATTTATAATTAATTCGTCACCAAAGAATTAATTTTATATAAATGTGTAAGAAATATTTTCACAATTTAGTTAATCTTATTCATAACATCCATTCCAACATCTAGGTGACAACTATCATATTAAATAATAATATTTTAATAGTATGTCATGTTTCATTTAAACTTAGTGTGTAGTGCAAGCTAAGATTTTATGTTTCATGTAATGCAAGCCAAACTCATAATTGCATGTAGCTCAAGGTAAACATAGTATTGTATGTTACTCAAAATATCAAAAATATTAAATTAATTTGAAAAAATATTTCATAAAATCTCAAGTTGTTACATTTCACCTCTCTTAAAATGATTTTTAGCCTCAAGATTTGTCCCAATAATCAAAGGTTTATCATTTGAAAATTAATTCATAGAAACCCACATCATATAAATGAATAATAAAACTTCCCTTAAAAAGGAAAAGTTGGAAACATAAAGGTTACCAAAATAAACTAATAACTAGGTTTCCACATAGGAGAGCATAGGTGGAAAGTGAATATTTGGACATGGAAGAAAAACATAAATAATTATAAAGAGTGATAAGGATCACTGATCACAAAAAAAGTGAGTGATATAGAGATGGTTAGTGACCATGAAACCATAGACCAAAGAGGCATGAAAAAGTTCATTGATATCATAAAAAATGTTGATAAAAGGACACCATTTTATTTAACAATCCATTTTTTAATGTTTAATAATTTTGAGGAGAATATACACTTACTTTATTTCATTCAATTTCATAAGAATAATCTCACCCTTTGGGTGTGCCTTGATGAATTTACACTTTATCTCATACTCCAAGAAATGAAGGTGGATTTTTTATACCTTAAGCACTGACATATTATAATATCCATAGATAGAATGATAATTCATTTAGTATATCTTTAGTTATTATCAAAACTAAATGGTTACCATAGGCTATCCAATATGCATAACTTTTCATGTGGTGAAACAATGCATCAATCTCTAAAACCACATTCAAAATTCAACATAAAAAATTTCATAAATGGTTTACCTTATGACCCTTCCAAAATATTAAAATACAAAACTTTAGAAAGAAGTTCACTAAATTTCCAAAATGAACTTATAATTAATCCTAAAAACAACATGAAATAGTTCTTAATATTTACATACAAAACATGTTGATACCTTCATCTCATATTCCATTGAAACTAGAATTACCATAGAAACCTAATGAAAACATGCATGATTTCTCATTCCTTGAATAAAATGAAATATTATTGAATATATTCCATATATCCAATAATGTTGTAAAATACATCAATGATAACATAAATCAATTTTTCAACAAATACTTTATCAGTTTTGAGGTCATAAATACTATCCAATTTACTTTATCCATATCAATTATCTCTTTATCTAAACTAAACACCATTTTCTCAACATCAGGAACATATTAAGGGTTACCTTACCATAATCAAAATACCACCTTACTATTGAATCACTCCTCTAGTCCATCAACACCATTCAACATATTATTTTAAATCCTTAATGAAAAACTTATACTAAACAATACTTATATATTTCATGATTCATATAACACAATATTTGAATTCCAATACATAAATACTTCATTAATCCCACTTACTTCCCAAACCATTACACATGATACATCATATCATTCTTTAATACCTATTTCATTTCACATTTCATCTGTAGTATCTTCATAATCATCAATATAACCATTACTCATACAACCTTTCTGATTTTCTTCACTATATTTTCCATTAGGATATTGATTTTCATAATGACCATACTTTCTACATTTAAATCATTAAACAGTTGATGATATCTTAGGGAGACTAATATTCCCATCCATTGACTTAATTGAACTTTTCATTTTCCCTTTGTAGTTACTTGATTTGTGTTCTTATTTTACACAGATAAACATCTTCTCGTTCCTCTAATACATTCACTTGGGTGCTTATTTCCACATTCATGACATATAGTAAACTAAATATTATTTCCTCTAATGTTACCATCACCTAAAATCTAGGTGAATTATTTTATTCTCTTCTTTGGTGAGTCTGAGAGTGGGTTAAGGTACACATTGTTAATCATGTTCTATCAAAACTGATTAGGCATAACCACAACATCCTTTACTCCATTCATTATCCCATTTGGCTACTCATTAGAAAATAATCCATCACATCCAATGTTTTTATAGTTATTTCTGTTTACCACCATTTACTAAGACTAAAAATAATAGTGTGATCAATGCTAATCATAATGGAAAATCATATATTCTGAAAAATAATTTAGGAGGTTTAAATCAAGACACATTTTTTTTAATCTATGACACATTAGGTTTATCATAAGTCATTCATCATCATCATCCATTTAAATCCTTCATGATGGTTCATAAATAGTTTGTGAATTTGCAATGCATATCCCCTAGGTGTGTCAATCAAGGTGTTCAAAAAGGCCCATTGTCATTCACCACTTCCCGATAAATTCTAGCTTAATATAATGTTTTTTGGGGTAGTTACCCCTAAGTACATATGTGCTAGAGCCACATCCACTTGTGCTATCCATACATGGATGTAATTTCCTAGAAACCACTCACTATATCCTTTAACAAAATTCTAGGATATTTTCCTTTACTTTAACTCATCCTTTGGCTTATACTTAGAGACATACCTAGACATATCCTTAGAAATATATCTAGGGATCTCACTAAAGTTTTATTATCCTAGTTTCCAAATATTAACTAAACCTTTCCTTTGATACCAACTATAATGACCCAGGCTTCTCATACATGGATATTACATCTTTTTAGATGAATATTCATTACATTACACAAACACATGCCTGAGGACTGTAATAGTTTAGTGCCTTTGGAAATTTGGAACAAAATCTTCTAATATGATGAAAGATATTCAATGTTTCCCACCAAGATCTTCCCATTTAGTACTCTTCATAGAAAAACTCTACATAAAACCTTTCTTCATAACCTAGGGAAAGGAAACATAAGAAAGGCTGAACTTAGATGATTATTAAGGATAAACATAAGAGATATCAATCTATGATCATATCACAACATAAGACAAGAATAAGGGTATGTGATAATGAACATAACTTATGAAGTTCATACCCAACCTTTCATAGATCATAAACATGATCCATGGAATAAAGATTAACAGTTCATAAGATATGAATCATATGAGAATTGATGAAAATCATCCATAAGAGCATAAAATTAGAATAAGACATATATTCGTGGCATACACATAAGAATAAAAAATATTATATCAAGGATACCCACCAACACATTCATAACATGTTAGGCTTGGACTAACCATATGTGTACCAACTTTAGGATTGGGATAACCACCCATGTACCCTCTTTTTTGGTAGCTAAACCTCCCAGGTGGGACCTACCACTATAACCAGTGGCATCCCTTTCCTCATAGTATAATGGGTTCACTCCCCAAACCATCATGTTAGTCAATGTTCACTCCCAAGACCATCATAGTAGGAAAATTCCCTTACTAAACTAAGTTCACTCCCCATTCTAGTCCTATATATCTCACGAGATATAAATCATTACCTAATGAATTGGATAGAGATATAAGTCCCAACCATATTTGGTTATAACTTAACCAAAATCCTTGGTTATAACATGAACTTCATCCTTGGTTATGACTTAACCACCATCACATAATGAAAACAATACACATATGTTCCACAAGATCATAAAACATTCATCATATCAAAACCCATGAAATGAAATGGTTTTCATAAAAATTTCACAATAATATAACATATAGAAAATAAATAGGTTTTATAATCATTTCATCATTTCATCAAAGCATAAACCTTGGAAAAAGAATTGGGATTCATAAGAATTTTATCATGGAATAACCCATGGAAAAAGAAGTGGGTTTCATAATAATATTTTCATTATAAACATAAACTATTAAGAGAAAGAATAAGAATGGTAACTATGGATCATATGAACATTAAATCATAAGTCACCTCAAAGGATTTCATATTAGATGGAAAATAAATTTGAAAGAATACTTGGAAATTTTCTTAAGGAAAATATATTTTCTTTGAAAATAAAATTTTAAAACATAAAACATTATAAAAATAATTTTTTGTGAAAATAACATTGAAAACTTATAAATTAAACTTTTAAAAAATCATTTAAAATATTTTTTGAGGAAAATATCCTTTCTTTTTTGAAAAATTATTTTTAAAACATAAAAAACTTTCAAAATCCTTTTTAATTTGAAATAATTTATTTAAAATATAAAAAATTACCAAATATTAGGTAAATAATTTTATTTTAAAGTAACTTTGAAAACATGTAAGTAAAACTTGAAATCATTGAGCGGTCATGATAGCGGGAAATACTGTTCATGCAACGCATGTTAAAAACAAAGATTATTTTCACATTATCAGAAAAATTAAAATGGTAATTTTTTGGAAGTAAACAAGAATATTAATTTCAAAAAACTTTTGAAAACATTTTTTGAAAACATGATTTTGGAAGAAAAAGAGATTTTGACCGAAAATACGATTTTTATAAAAACATTATTTTGAAATATTGAGTATACAAAGAGATGAAAATGAATGGATAAAATTTATTATCATGAAATAATCATAGGATAATATAATTCACGAGTTTCTTGAGAGATAGATCATAATATTTCATCATTATAAGAATAATCATAAAAAATATTGATAAACAATGATATTGTAACATAAATCACTTACCACTTTGTTAACTTTGAAATGTAATCCCCATGAAGGTTTAACATTAAATTAAACTTAAAAATATTAGGATAAATAAATTCATGATATTACATGTAAAAGGAGATGTATACAGACCACATAAAATAATATAGGTTCATAACATAACATATGTCTCAAATAATGAAAATTGAGAGAGAAATATATTACCAATTTGTTAACTTTTGAACCGTAAACCCCATAAAAGAGAGATACTTGAAAAGTGAGACGAAAATCCCTTACCTTAATTTTTGACTTACGTCATACACATTCAAACATCCTATATAATAAATATAAGTTTATTATACATAAATTAAAGAAAAATATTATATATTTCATACCATATATTATTTTATGACCTTTTATTACCTTTTTATTAACAATTCCAGGTTAAAATTACATCTCGAGTAATAACCACTTTGTTTTTCGTATATGTTTTGATTTGTTATATTTTTGGTCCTCTTAGTTTGATCATGGTTTCATAATCTATATAATTTAAACAATGATATAAATATCATATATATATATATATTCATTATATATGTATTTAGAGTAATCTATAAAATTTATTGAAAATAAATTAAATACACCGTTCATGGAGACGGTAGGTCGTACGTATGCATAAACGTTGTTTCCATTTTCTTATTGGATTGAAAGAAAAATTAAATAATATATTATCATTAAAGAATATTTTTTATGTAAAATATATCACATATTTTAATTAAACCCATCCTTAATACATTCAATGTAAAGTGTGAATGAATCACATGGCTTCGTGAGGCGGTAGTCTGTTGTACACACGAACGATATTATCGTATTCCCATAAAACTGATACTATGAAGGTATGTGTGATATAATAATTATAGAATCTTAATAACATCATAAATATTATAAATATCATATATAAATTATAAATACATCACTATTTCCAACCATGAGAGGTATTAATTAAAAAATGAACGACATCAGTTTGTGAGGCGGTAGTCCGCCTTACACACGAATGATGATTTCATACCCCATTTGATGGAAGTGGAGATGATTGTAGGTCATGAAATTAACATAAAAACATCTCAGTATATGTAAGATATCATTTTTATTTTATAATTATGGTATAAAAGAATTGAAGGAGGTTGAGGAAGAAATAAAACAAAAATGCTTATTGATGAATGTTACCTCTTCTTCGGATATCCTCTTTAGGTTTGCACTAAAATCCTTCCTTAGTTGGATTTATTCCCAAAATAAGGCTTATAGGATGATGAGAGGTAATTTTGGAAGTGTTTTTTTAGTAAATTTCCAAACCAAATAGGTTTTAAGGTGTGAAGAAGAGAAGATAGGGGGTGGCCTTTTATAAGTGGGGGAGAGGACACACTTGGTATTTTTGAAAAGAAATAAGTGCTCCCACATTTTTCATATGAAAAAAGGGTCCAAATTAAACCATTATATAAAATTATAGGTTTAATGTTATTTTTTTTCCATATAATGGTTTTTATACTAGTTTATAGGTCATTTTTACTCTTATATTTTTAGTTTAACCTCCAGATAAACCCATTTTTACCTTAACTACGATAATAAATTTTTACTACATTCACTATTCAGTTTGGTCAAAAATTTATTCAAAATTATTAGAAATTAGAAATTATGATTATTATAATTATGAAATCCATTTTTTCAAATTCCATTTATATAAGTGAAATTTTTTAATTTGAAATAAATCCCATAGACGCAATGAAGAAGTGAGTTTTTAAAGAGAAAAAGTTCAAAAGTTTGAAATATTTTTATATAAAAATTCAATATGAAATTGATTCTAATGAACTAAATTATATTAATTGGTATAAAATTAAACTAATTTTACTTTAAAACTATTTAAAAATATAATTTAACATTATAACAATTTAAACGAAAAGGAATGTTTCAATTAAAATTTAGTATTGTTCACTATTCATAAAAAAATGAAAGTTTTCAGAAAAATAAAAAAAAATCACCCTAAGATAATTTTGAAATTATATTTTAAAAAATTAATTTTATTTTAAAAAATTAATTTTATGAATTTTTTTAAAAATATTTTTATTATAAGCGCGTAAAAGGCGGTAGAACTGTTTTTTTAGAAAAATGCAGTTTTTAGCGCAAAATTGGATTTAATATTATTTCTTGTCTAGAAAACATATAATATGAATGTTAAAATTTTTATTGAATATATAATATGTAAATTTCATTTAAATCCTTAATCAAAAGTGATTTGGTTAATTTATTAATATAAAACACACTTGTGCGTATAAAAATAGTTTTTCAGAGAAATATTTCCTTTTATTTTTATTAGGGTTTTATTTTCATTTATAATTATTTGGTCACCAAAGAATTAATTTTTATAAATGTGTAAACCATATTTTCATAATTTAGTTAATATTATTTATAACATCCATTCCAATGTCTAGGTGACGACTACCATATTAAATAATAATATTTTAATAATATTCTATGTTTCATTTAAACATAATGCCTAATGAAAACTAAAATTCAGTGTTGTATGTAATGAAAGAAAAACCCAGTGTTGCATGTAACTCAAAATAAACATAGCGCTATGTGTATCTAAAAATATCAAAAAGATTAAATTAATTTGAAAAAACTATTTCATAAAATATCAGGGTGTTATAGTGCGAGTCATCAAACAAACCATACAAAAGAAAGGATTTGTGTCTAAATGATTTCAAATTGTTTTTGCATGGTTTATCTAACCAAGAACTTTGATTTTAAAGGCATGGTAGGTACTATACGATTACTTCATAGTTTTTATAATCATGCGGCCTAACCGTGTGACCCATAAAAATTTCTTAAAAATGAAAAATTACCCTAATACTCATGGTCATTTTTAACTCTAATCTATCCCAAATCCCTCATTAGTTAACTAAACCTCTCCTTGATTCTCTAGGAGGTTCTTCCTTGGTATCTTGATGATTTTATATCAATTTGGGTGGATATCTTCATAGAATGTGTGAATATCCTCTCATTTTATCCTCTTTTCTATAGATATTATTTTGATATATCTTCTCCCCATTTCATTGGAACCCTAATGGGATGTGATTGACAGATATAGAGGGTTTGATGGTGAATTGATGATGTTTATTATGGATCTAGGATTTTTAGGATTGAATCTCTTTATTTACAATAAATGTTTTCAAATATGGATAATTTTCCTCCATTGGTGAGGTTGGTGTTGCTATACAATGGTTCTATCTCACGATTTACTTGAAGTTCTTGTAAAATCCTTTGGATTGATTTATGTAAATGATTGGTATTATATCAAAGAGGGGTAGTTTTATTAAATTTCATCTTGGGTGGAGTGTAAAGTGGTTTTTAAATTAGTTTTTCATTAATTTTTTTTGCACATCATGTGTTTGATGAAATTCCTCAAAGATGGGTTTGAATCTAAAATGGATTTTCAAGCATGAGAGTAGTGATGCTTCTCTTGTGAAAATGTTTTATAAAATTGTGATCATGGTTTATTGGAATGTTTTGAGAAAACATATCACTTTGAGAAGCTTGGGTGAGTTGTATTATGAACATATGAAAACTTTAGTGAGTGGATAACCACTAGGGGTTATGATTAGGATTATTTAATATACTATTTTATGAATCAGTATCATAAGACTCACATTATTCCACCTTATTGTTACTTGTGTGTCCTATATACCTATTCCTATAGGACACACTACTACAAAACAGGCCTTTAACAATGCTAAAATGGACTTTATCAGTGCTAGAGAAGTACTAAATACTAGAGCGAGGTTAAAATCCATAGTATTTTATTAGCGCTAAAAAGCGCTGATAAAGGATCCCTTTATCAGTTCTTTTTCAACTACCAATAAAGGATCATTTATCAGCGCTTCTATAGGCACTGATAAAGGGGAATGCTATAATGTGATATTACAACACACTACCCCACCAGTGCAGTGTGCTATAACATAACACCGCAACACCAAACCCCCACAAAATCAATAAAATAAAGTATGAATATATAATTTAAATTAATAGAAAAAAATTTAGGCTCGTTTTCTCAGTTTTGGAGATATGATGTGCGTTTTAAACTAAAACGACACTTATATATTGAAAAAACGCACTTGGAGTCATACCGGTCACACCATACATAGAATTTAAGTTATATTGATTTTTACATGTCTCAAATGAATTATGGATTGTTTTTCTAAAGTATCAAAATAGTCCAAATGTGTTTTCCCAGTTTTGAGTACGCTGCTTTTCTTTTTTTACTAAAATGTCATTTTAAACTAGAAACACACACTTTGACTCATACCAGTCATATCGTGCATCATTTTGACATGATAATGATTCCTAAATTTAAAATATTACTTAAGAATCATTTTCCTAAATTATAAATACAATTAGAGTGTGTTTTCTCAGTTTTTAGTGAGTGACACTTTTTGAACTAAAATGTTGATTTTAAACTAATAACGGACATATTGAGTCATACCAGACACATTGTATATTTTATTGAGGTGTGTCTGATTCCTATACATTAAAAATGACTTATGGATCATTTTCCTAAAGTATCAAAACAATCAGAATGTGTTTTCTCAGTTTTGAGCAGGTGAGTTGTCATTTTTACTAAAATTGATGTCAATTTTAAATAAAAAGTCACACTTTGAGTCATATCGGTCACACCATATGTCAGATTGAGGTATGAATAATTCTTACACATCCTAAATAGTTTATGGATCATTTTAATAAGGTATAAAAATATTATGAATGCATTTATTCAATTTTGAGTACGTCACATTTCTTTTTTACTAAAATGTCATTTTAGACTAAAAACATGCACTTTGACTCATACCGATCACATTGTGTATCGGTTTGATGCGAGACCAATTCCTAAAATTAAAAATGAACTATGAATAAATTTACAAAATTATCAAGAGAAGAAAAGTGTGTTTTCCTGGTTTCCATTGAGTGACATGTTTTAAACTAAACTATCGATTTTAAACTGATAACGGTCACATTGAGTCATACCGGGCACACCGTGCTTCGAATTGAGGTGAAGATGATTCCTAAATGTAAAAAATTACTTATGGATCATTTTCATAAAGTATTGAAATAATATAAATATATTTTCTCAGTTTTGAGTAGGCCAGTTGTCCTTTTTATTAAAATTGATGTCATTTTTAAATAAAAAGACACACTTGGAGTCATACTGGACACACTGTGTGTTGGATTGAGGTACGGTTAATTCCAAAATGTCTCAAATAACTTATGGATCATTTTACTAAAGTATCAAAACTATAAAAATGTTTTTTCTTAGTTTTGAGTAGGTGAGTTGTCATTTTTACTAAAATTGATGTCAATTTTAAATAATAAGACAGAATTTGAGTCATATCGGCCATACCGTGCATCAGATTGATGTTAAACTAATTATAACACATCCCAAATAGATTATAGATCATTTTAATAAAGTATTAAAACAATATTAATGCGTTTACTTTGCTTTTAGTGTGTAAAATGCATTTTCTACTAAAATGTCATTTTAAATTGGAAACACACACTTTGACTCATACCGATCACATCATGTATCAGTTTGTCATGATTACAATTACTACACATCATAAATGACTTATGAATCAATTTCCTAAATTATCAAGAATATCCAATCATGTTTGATCGGTTTTCAGTGAGTGATATTTTCTGAACTAAATTGTTGATTTTAAACCGACAACGGACACATTGAGTCATACCGGGCACACTGTGCATAAGATTGAGGTTAAAATGATTCCTACATGTCAAAAATGACTTATGAATAATTTCCCTAAAGTATAAAAACAATATGAATGTGTTTTCTCAGTTTGGAGTAGGTCATTTTTACTTTTTATTAAAATTGATGTCATTTTTAAATAAAAAACGCATTTGGAGTCATATTGGTCACACTGTACATCAGATTTAGTTATGACTGATTCCAAAATGTCTCAAATGACTTATGGATCATTTTACTAAAGTATAAAAATAATACAAATGTGTTTTCTCTGTTTTGAGTAGGCGAGTTTTCCTTTTTACTAAAATTGATGTCAATTTTAAATAAAAAGATGCACTTTGAGTCATATCGGTCACATCATGCATCAGATTGAGGTGTGACTAATTATTACACATAACAAATGGATTATGGATTGTTTTCATAAAGTTTCAAAACAATATGAATTTTTTTTACTCAGTTTTAAGTACGTCACATGTTTTTTACTAAAATTTCATTTTAATTTGGAAACACACAGTTTGTCTCATACTGATGAAATCGTGTATCCTTTTGATGTGAGACTAATTACTACACATCAAAAATGAATTATGAATTAATTTCCTAAATTATAAATAAAATCAAAGTGAGTTTTATTAGTTTTAAATGAGTGACATTTTTTGAACTAAACTTTCGATTTAAAATGATAACGGACACATTGAGTCATACCGGGCATGCCATGCATCAGATTGAGGTGAAGATTATTCTTATATATAAAAAATGACTTATGGATCATTTAAATAAAGTATAAAAACAATATGAATTTTTTTTCTTGGTTTTGAGTAGGTCAGTTTTTATTTTTCTTAAAATTGATGTCATTTTTAAATAAAAAGACGCACTTGGAGTTATACTGGTCACATCGTGTGTCAGATTGAGGTACAACTGATTCTACCATGTCTCAAATGACTTAAAGATAATTTTTCTAAATTATGAAAACAATTCGAATGATTTTTTTTGGTTTTGAGTAGGTGAGTTTTCCATTTTACTAAAATTGATTTCAATTTTAAATAAAAATACTCACTTTGAGTCATATCGGTCACGCCAAGCATCAGATTGAGGTGCAACTAATTATTACACATCCCAAATGGATTATGAATCATTTTCATATTATCAAAAAAATACGAATGTGTTTACTCAATTTTGAGTACATAACATGTATTTTTTACTAAAATGTCGTTTTAAACTAGAAACACGCACTTTGACTCATACTGATCACATCATATATTGGTTTGATGTGAGACCAATTCCCAGAATTTAAAAATAACTTAAGAATCAATGTACTAAATTATTAAGAAAATATGAGCATGTTTTCTTAGTTTTCAGTGAGTGACATTTTTAACTAAACTATCAATTTTAAACTGATAACAGACACATTGAGTCATATTGGACACACCATGTGTCTAATTGAGGTGAAAATGATTCCTACACGTTAAAAATTACTTATGGATCATTTACCTAAAGTATTAAAACAATATGAATGCGTTTTCTCAGTTTTGAGTAGGTCAGTTGTTGATGTCATTTTTAAATAAAAAGGTGCACTTGACATCATACCAGTCACACCGTGCGTCAGATTGATGTACGACTGATTATACATATCTCAAATGACTTTTGGATCGTTTTACTAAGGTATCAAAACAATATTATGTAAATACCCGTAAAATTAAAGGGATTTTTTTTTTCTTAATTTTCGTTGGGATTTTACAAGAACGCAGTTTCTGACGGAACCCGATTCCGAGGCTCGGTGTGCCCAGAATCATTTTATGAAGTTTACCTCGGGTACGTTTAGTGAACGAACGATCGGGTTTTCCTAACTTTTGAACCGGTTCTCGGAATCGAATTCCGAGGGCACCGATGGAATCACAGCACCGGTAACTTCTTAGGAACACCTTTTCTAGAGTTGCCTTTTCTCGGGTGTGGTAATTAAAATTTTGGGTTAAGTAAAAGAATAAAATAAAATGGTGCAACCAATTTTATTTTATTTAAAGTAGTTTAACCTAAACTAAGTGGTTGGAGTGAGACCCACTATATCCTAATCCACTAGGTAGGATATTTTGTGGGGTGGGGCCCACACGAGCCCCACCTATTCACTTCCTCAACCCCCTCTTTTAATTAGGTAACACACTTGCACCCCCATTAAATGAAAGTCAACTCTTGCGTTTAACTGAATATTAAACGCCTCTTTAATTGGGCGGTTTAAACTTCTCAATTAACTCAATTAATTGAATGATTCAATTTTGAATTTCAAAACATTTGGCGTAAGTAATAAAATAAGGCAACGCTTATTTTATTAGTGTTGTTTTGGTTGTGCGAGAGGATTTTGGGAGAATTTTCTCTAAGTCTTGAAGTTCTCCTTCCTCGACGAAGAACGCGAAGAACGCCGAGCCTTCGACGAAGAACTCCGTCACCGTAAAGGGGAGTTCGTCGTACCGTCTTCTTCCCTCTCCGCAGCCGGTGAGAGATGCCATCCTCAGAGATTGACGATGCGATGCCGAAGAATCTTTCTCCGTGACATCGACGATCCTTCTTCTGCGACGCCTTCTTCTGCGACGTTCAATTCCGCGACGAACCTTCGTTCAACCTTTTCTTCGAGGTAGGGGTTATTTGTTTGTTCGTGATTTCTTCCATCGCCTTTCTTCGTTTTCAATTGGGCCGCCTGTTATCGCAATAATGGGAGGAGGTCGGACCGCACGAACACGACCGAACCTCCTCCCCCCTTGATTGTTTGAATTTGTTATGGCACGTGTAAGGCGGCACGGTGCCGTTGCACCACACTGAAACTAGGAGAATGGGCGAAGAAGCACAGCACCGTCGTGCCACGCCATTGAAGTCGAACAAGCTGCAGAGCCGTCGCGCCGCGTCGGAGAACCTGGAAGAGACCGCGGCCAGAGTGGGGCCAAGGCGGAGGGGCGCGACGCCGTCGCGCAGTGCCCGATGGACCAAGGCCGTGGCCTTTGGCCGCGACGGAGGAGGGAGCGGCAGCCGGATTCCGGACGCCGCAGCAGAAGAGCGGGACCGCGCCGGTCCCGTGGCGGAAGCAACTGGCCGGCCAGAGCGGGGCGACCATTCAGGGGGAAGACCGGGGGTTCGTAACCCCCAGCTGGAAGGAGGATCACCCCCCCCCACATGGGGGCCGCGTTTCTTTAAACAAGGGGGGCAGCCCCCCCCCCCCCCCCCCCCCCCATACGCTCAGCTCGGCCACACCGAGCTGGCCAGCAGACCGCGCCAGCACGCCGGGCCGGGCCGCACCCAAGCGGGCCGGACCCGGACCCGGTTCGGGCCGACCCGAGGGGTCTCGGGCCGGGTCGGTCTCGAGCCCAAAACCCCCATTTTCAGACAGAACCGTTCAAACGCCCATAACTTGGGATGAGGAACTCCGATCGACGCACCGTCAGCTGCGATGAGATCCTTGGATCGATACGGTCGTTTCAGTATATTGCACTCAAGGTTTCAGAAAACTTTGGGTTAGGCCGGGTTGGTTCGAACACGAAACCAACCGGGCCCTCGGAGCAGAAACCCTTATAACTTGAGCTCCGAACGTCCGATTGACGTGCCGTCGACCTTGTTGGATTCCTCTTAGTGAGACAGACCTTTTGGCTTACTCCGCTCAATGTTTGGACGCAGTTGGAGTATGGACGGGTTGTTTTTGACTTAAAAACCAACCGGGCCCCTGGGATGAAAAAGTCAATAACTCTCAGACCGGGCGTCCGATTGACGCGCCGTCTGTCTCGTTGAGTTCCTGTTGACGATACGGAACTTTGGGATACACCAACTCCGGACTTCGTGTCAGTTGATGTATCAGCCCCTCGGCTCGTGGAGCGGACCCTCCCCGAACGAGCTTGCTGTGTGCGGGAACCCTAGAGCTGGCTGCGACTGCGACGACGATGAAGACAGTACGGAAATCCTCCGTGGGTTCGACAGCGATGACTACAACACTCAGTGATCCTCATTGGATCAGTGCTACCGATCCTGTGTGGGTCAGATCCTGTGTGGGTCAGCGCTCAGCGGTCCTATGTGGGCCAGCGCATTCCAATCCTGTGTGGGTCAGATCCTGTGTGGGTCATTGAGGGGGTTAATACCTATCGATCCTGTGTGGGTCCGACGGCTTAGATGAATCAGTGGATACATCTGATCATCTTTATCATCTTACGAAGAAGTATACCTGTGTGAGCTGAGTCTTGACTTTCAATCCTTATCTTCGATAATATTGACTTGATATCCTGTGTGGATTACGTTATGCTTTCCTGTGTGGATTGGGTTGTGTTTTCCTGTGTAGACTGGGTTATACTTGGGCTCGGATGTTGGAGCCGAACGAGAATTGATGACTTAGGTATATGTATGGGCATATACCTAAGTAGTGTCGGATGTTACTTTGTGATTGTATCTTTTCTTTTTGGATTATCCTTTGTGGATTCTGGGAGACCTTCGGGGGTCTCGGGGTCCCCACTGAGTAGCGTATACTCACCCCTGCATGGGCTATGCCCGCACTACGTTGTGTTGGTTTCAGATGATGGACAACACTGATCGTGGTTGAGGCTTGCAGAGCAGGTCGGTACCTGGAGGTGGACCACTGGGCGAGACGTACTCGGAGCGGACGGCTGGAACTGAGGACCTGTGGAGGCTATCTTCACCCACCCTTCAGGTGGGACTTCCAGTGGACGGCTCAACATTGCAACTTTACTTTTTAGTTACTGTACTCCCTTTTTTAGTTGTACTTTACTTTCAGTTTGGGTTTGTATTCTGGCCCACTTACTTTTCCGCACTTACTATTGTACCCAGTTTTACTTAGTTTTTACTTCTGATTGCTTACTCTGTGTGTTTGTTTACTGCAAAAAGGCAATGCCTTCCCTTTTTATTGGGAATTACTCCTTGGTGATAGTCGCTAGCCCCTGGCCTATGGGAGGCAGGCTTGGGGTAGTCACGGCACGGGCCCCAATGGCGGGTCGTGACAAATTGGTATCAGAGGAGTTCGGTTCTACCGCGGAACTATGGACTCTAATCTTTCTTCTATGTGAAGAAATAGTGTTAAGGGTATTGAGTGTGGTTATCAGTCCAGGGAGTCCAGTGTTGGTGCGGTGGCCGACGTATCCATACACCAGGACCCTGACTTCTGATTTCCGACTCAATGCCCAAAAACATTTATTGCATGTGTGTTCCAAAGTTTTCTTTGTGATTACTTTGTGTCATCTCACCTGGTATACTGTTTGACCGTGGCGCACCTGTTTCTTTTCAGGATGGCCCCACGATGACAACCAGCTAGGGTTTCGAGTTTTGTACGTGACGACAGCCCACTGAGCGACGAGGCCTCGGTGCAGGGCCCTTTTTCAGCGGAGCCACCAGCGGTACCACTACCCGCCGAGCCACCGATGCTACCAGCCCCGTCCGCTGAGAGTGAACGTAACCTTAGTGCACTGTATGAGTTTCAATGTCAGAGACCGCCCGGGTTCCATGGGGAGACGGACCCTCAGGCAGCCGGGGATTGGCTGGAGGCGGTTGTTCGAGTTTTCAGGTTAGTGGAGACACCAACTGACCTCATGGTGATCCTCGCAACGAGCCTCCTGCACGCGGCAGCAGGCAGATGGTTGAGATTGATGCTCCAGGTGTACGACGAGGCATCTCTCCTCTGGATGGACTTTTAGAGCCTCTTCCGCTCAGAGTTCGTTCCAGCCACCCTCCGTGCGGTGCACATCCATGAGCTTCTACAACTGCGGCAGGGCAGCATGACAGTCACCCAGTACTCGGCGAGATTTACCGACCTCTTGCGCTATTTGATAGACATGGTACAGGACCCATTCTTCCGGGCCCGGAACTTTGAGCAGAGACTGAGGCATGAGATCAGGGCATCGTTGATCTCCCTCAGCATTCTGATACAAGCAGGAGTACTGGAGCGAACCCTTCTCATTGAGAGTTTTCTTGATGAGCCTACACCAGCAGCGAGACCTACCGCAGGGCGGCACGTAGTGGAGTCTTCTGCAGCCGGCAGTAGACAGATGTTGCAGAGGTCCAAGCGGACTAGGCCATCGGGCGGACGACCACAGGATACTGGCTCAGAGGTGCGGGGCACACGCAGCAGAGCTAGTCTTACGAGTGGAAGATAGTGCTATGCATACGACGGGTAGGGCCACTTGGCTCGTGACTGCCCGACCCGCCATGCAGAGGAGCAGTATTCGGTTGAGGAACCACCTAGGTAGTGGTAGAGGTTCGACCGTGGCGGTCCGCAGGGAGCAGGTGGATGAGGCCGAGGATCTGGTCGAGTGGTAGGTGGTGGACGAGGTTTTGAGGCTCTACCACCACCACCACCAGGAGGTCCACCCCGACCAGAGGGGAGAGCACAACTTCAGGTAGCTGAAGCTTACGATCATGGAGCTCTAAAAGCAGGTGGACAAGTGCGGGACTAGCTCCAGGAATGGAGGCCTTTTCCCATAATGCCTCTAGCTTCGTTGTTTGTATCGCCTTGTGTCCTTGTACTTTGAGTTGCAGTAATAAAAGACACTTGCAATAGTGAACTTTTGATTTCTTGTCTTTTGTATGTTATTACTAAGAGGTTCTAGTTAAAAACTGTTGACTTGACCCTCACATATGAGATTACTACTGGAGGAGACCCAGCGACCACACAATGATGCCGACAGTGTGACTCAACCCTTGGAGGCGAGAGTAACGGTTGGATCTCTTGGTAGCAGCGTCGAGGCCTTACGACATCATCCATGGCATGAATTTACTGATCATGACAGGATTGACTATATTAGGAAAGGAACGTAGTTCATCCAGGGGATGAGACCGGATTTCTCTTTTCGGCAAAGGAGAAATCTATGCAGATTTGTAGAACGTTAAGGAAGAAGGAGAAACCCTTCATGTGGTCAGACAGAAGTCAGCAAAGCTTCCAGGATCTGAGACAGAGATTGACCAGCGCACCTATCTTTAGGCTACCGAAGGAGGGAGTCGAGTACGTAGTCTATTAAGATGCATCAGGGACCAGACTCAGATGTTTCCTGATACAGGAGCGGGCAGTGATCGCCTTTGGATCACGTCAGTTGAGGTAGCATGATCAGAACTACGCTACCCATGACCTGGAGTTAGCAGTATTGGTCTTCGCTCTGAAGATGTGGCAACACTATCTGATGGGTGAGCGCTTTACAGTCTATTCCTGTAGTAGGGTTCGTTTCTCCATGCCTCACCTGCCAGCAGGTGAAGGCAAAGCACCAGGCACGAGTAGGCTTGGTACAACCCTTGGAGGTCCCGGAGTGGAAGTGGGATGACATATCTATGGACTTCTTGACTGGACTTCCACGCACTTCCAGAGGTCACGAATCCATTTGGGTGATTGTCGACCGACTCACCAAGTCGGCTCACTTATTACCCATCAGAGAGCAGGGCTCAGTAGAGAGCTTGGGACGTCTCTACGTCCAGGAGATTGTACGGCTTCATGGTGTGCCATCATCTATCATCTCCGATCGAGATGATCGCTTTACTTTCCGGCTTTGGAAGGGGTTGCAGGAGACATTCGGGACGCAGCTACGTCTGAGCACCACCTTTCACCCTCCGACGGATGGTCAGATGGAGAGGACCATTCAGACTCTTGAGGACATGCTCCACGCATGTGTCCTCGAATTTGGTCACAGCTGGGAGGACCACCTACCCTTGGTGGAGTTCACGTACAACAACAACTACCACTCCACCATCGGGATGACACCATACGAGGTGTTTTACGACCGACCTTGTAGATCGCCGCTGTGCTGGACAGAACCTGGGGAGTCAGCACTTGTGGGACCAGAGATGGTCTAGGCCACGACAGAGAAGGTCCAGGTCTTCCAGGAGCGGATGAGGACAGCTCAGAGCCGGAAGAAGTCTTATGCTGATAGAAGGGGGGGACCACTAGAGTTCGAGGATGGCGACCACGTCTTCTTGTGGGCCTCACCTCAACGTGGATTACGAAGATTTGGCCGAGGCGGAAAGCTTTCTCCACGCTTAATCGGACCATTCCAGGTCCTCAGTAGGATAGGTGAGGTGCCTTATCACCTGGCTCTACCACCTCAGTTGCACCGGGTGCACGACGTCTTCCACGTATCTCAGCTGAGGAGATACGTGCACGACCCGACGCATATCATCGACCATAGGTAGCTAGACTTTGATGATGGTGAGACCTTTGCGAAGGTCCCAATAGAGATCAAGGATCGACAAGAGCGGGTCCTACGTGGACGGTCAATTCCTCTAGTGTGCATCAGATGGCATCACGAGAACCTCCAGGAGAGCACTTGGGAGCGGGAGGCTCAGATGCGTGCTTAGTACCCACATGAGTTTCCCTAGTTTATGATGTATCTTTATGGGGACGTAAAGCCCTGAGGTGGGAGTAACGTAAAGACCTGTAAAATTCAAGGGAATTTTTTTCTCTTAATTTTCTTTGGTATTTTACAAGAATGCAGTTTCTGACGGCACCTGATTCTGAGGCCCGGTGTGCCCAGAATCATTTTCCAAAGTTTAGCTCGGGTACGTTCAGTGAACGAACGAGCGGGTTTTCCTAACTTTTGAACCGGTGCTCGGAATCGAATTCTGAGGGCACCGATGGAATCGCAGCACCGGTAACTGCTTAGGAACACCTTTTCTGGAGTTGCGTTTTCTCGGGTGTGGTGCTTAAAATTTTGGGTTAAGTAAAAGAATAAAATAAAATGGTGCAACCAATTTTATTTTATTTAAAGTAGTTTAACCTAAGATAAGTGGTTGGAGTGGGACCCACTATATCCTACTCCACTAGGTAGGATATTTTGTGGGGTGGGTCCCACATGAGCCCCACCTATTCACTTCCTCAACCCCCTCTTTTAATTAGGTAACGCACCCGCACCCCCATTAAATGAAAGTCAACTCTTGCGTTTAACTGAATATTAAACGCCTCTTTAATTGGGCGGTTTAAACTTCTCAATTAATTCAATTAATTGAATGATTCAATTTTGAATTTCAAAACATTTTGCGTAAGTAATAAAATAATGCAACGCTAATTTTATTAGTGTTGTTTTGGTTGTGCGAGAGGATTTTGGGAGAATTTTCTCTAAGTCTTGAAGTTCTCCTTCCTCGACGAAGAACGCGAAGAATGCCGAGCCTTCGATGAAGAACTCTGTCACCGCAAAGGGGAGTTCGTCGTACCATCTTCTTCCCTCTCCGCAGCCCGTGAGATATTCTATCCTCGGAGATCGACGATGTGATGCCGATTAATCTTTCTCCTCGACACTGACGATCCTTCTTCCGCGATGCCTTCTTCCGCGACGTTCAATTCTGCGACGAACCTTCGTTCAACCTTTTCTTCGAGGTAGGGGTTATTTTTTTGTTCGTGATTACTTCCGTCGCCTTTCTTCATTTTCAATTGGGCCACCTGTTATCGCAATAATGGGAGGAGGTCGGACCGCACGAACACGGCCGACCCTCCTCCCCCCTTGATTTTTTGAATTTGTTGCGGCAGGTGTAAGGCGGCGCGGTGCCGTTGCACCGCACAGAAACTAAGAGAATGGGCGAAGAAGCGCGGCGCCGTCACGCCGTGCCGAACGGACCAAGTCCGCGGCCTTTGGCCGCGGTGGAGGAGGGAGCGGCGACCGGCCTTCGGCCGCTGGAGTAGAAGGGCGGGACCGCGCCGGTCCCGTGGCGGCAGCAATCGGCCGTCCGGAGCGGGCCAGCCGTTCAGGGGGAAGACCGGGGGTTCGTAACCCCCAGCTAGAAGGAGGAGTATCCCCCCACGTGGGGGCCGTGTTTCTTTAAACAGGGGTGGGCAGCGCCCCCCCCCCCCATCTGCTCAGCTCGGCCACACCGAGCTGGCCAGCGGACCGCGCCAGCGCGCCGGGCCGCGCCAGCCGGGCCGGGCCGCACCAGCCGGGCCGGGCTGCGCCCAAGCGGGCTGGACCCAGACCCGGTTCGGGCCGACCCGGGGGGTCTCGGGCCGGGTCGGTCTCGGGCCCAAAACCCCCATTTTCGGACAGAACCGTTCAAATGCCCATAACTTGGGCTGAAAACCTCCGATCGACGCACCGTCAGCTGAGATGCGATCCTTGGATCGATACGGTCGTTTCGGTATATTACACTCAAGGTTTCTGAGAACTTTGGGTTCAGCCGGGTAGGTTCGAACACGAAACCAACCGGGCCCTCGGAGTAGAAACGCTTATAACTTGAGCTCCGGACGTCCGATTGACATGCCGTCGACCTTATTGGATTCCTCTTAGTGAGAAGGAACTTTTGGCTTACTCCGATCGAGGTTTGGATGTAGTTGGAGTATGGCAGGGTTGGTTTTGACTTAAAAACCAACCGGGCCCCTGGGACGAAAAAGTCAATAACTCTCAGACCGGTCGTCCGATTGACGCGCCGTCTATTTCGTTGAGTTCCTGTTGACGATACAGATCTTTAGGATACACCAACTTTGGAATTCGTGTCAGTTGATGTATCATCCCCTCGGCTCATGGAGCGGACCCTCCCCGAACGAGCTTGCTGTGTGCGGGAACCCTAGAGCTGGCTGCGACTGCGACGACGATGAAGACAGTACGAGAATCCTCCGTGGGTTCGACAGCGACGACTACAACACTCAACGATCCTCAGTGGATCAGTGTTACCGATCCTGTGTGGGTCAGCGCTCAGCGGTCCTGTGTGGGGCAGCGCATTCCGATCCTGTGTGGGTCAGATCCTGTGTGGGTCATTCCGGGGGTTAGTACCTATCGATCCTTTGTGGGTCATTGCGGGGGTTAGTACCTATCGATCCTTTGTGGGTCATTACGGGGGTTAGTACCTATCGATCTTGTGTGGGTCCGATGGCTTAGATGAATCAGTGGCTACATCTGATCATCTCTATCATCTTACAAAGAAGTATACCTGTATGAGCTGAGTCTTGACTTTCAATCCTTATCTTCGATAAGATTGACTTGATATCCTGTGTGGATTACATTATGCTTTCCTGTGTGGATTAGGTTGTGTTTTCCTGTGTGGACTGGGTTGTACTTGGGCTCGGATGTTGGAGCCGAACGAGAATTGATGACTTAGGTATATGTATGGGCATATACCTAAGTAGTGTCGGATGTTACTTCGTGATTGTATCTTTTCTTTGTGGATTATCCTTTTTGGATTCTGGGAGACCTTCGGGGGTCTCAGGGTCCCTACTGAGTAGCGTATACTCACCCCTGCACAGGCTATGCCCGCACTACGTTGTGTTGGTTGCAGACGACAGACAGTGCTGATCGTGGTTGAGGCTTGGGGAGCAGGTCGGTACCTGGAGGTGGACCACTGGGCGGGACGTTCTCGGAGTGGACGACTGGACCCGAGGAGCTGTGGAGGCTATCTATACCCACCCTTCAGGTGGGACTTCCAGTGGACGGTTCAACATTGCGGCTTTACTTTTTAGTTGCTGTACTCCCTTTTTCAGTTGTACTTTACTTTCAGTTTGGGTTTGTATTCTGGCCCACTTACTTTTCCTCACTTACTATTGTACCCAGTTTTACTTAGTGTTTACTTCTGATTGCTTACTCTGTATGTTTGTTTACTTCATAAGGCAATGACTTACCTTTTTATCGGGAATTACGCCTTGGTGCTAGTCGCCAGCCCCTAGCCTATGGGAGGCGGGCTTGGTGTAGTCACGACACGGGCCCCGAGGGCGGGTCGTGACATCTTAAATCATTTTCCAATTTTTAGTAGGTGAGTTGTCCTTTTTATTAAAATATCATTTTAAACTAGAAATACACACTTTGACCTATACCGATCACATCGTGTATCGGTTTGATGCGTGACCGATTCCTACACATCACAAAGGACTTATGAATCGATGTACTGAATTATTAAGACAATCCAAGTGCGTTTGATTTGTTTTTAGTGAGTAGAATTTTTTAAACTAAACTATCAATTTTAAACTAATAACGGTAACAATTATCCATAATAAAAATTATTTATAATTAATATAATTTAAAAATTATTATTAATAGTATTTATTTAGTTTCATTAGAAAAAATGGTATTATATATATATCAAATAGTATATTGTATATTTAAATAAATTTAAATATGATAAATAAAAAACACACACACACACAATTATATTCAAATAAAGTTTCTATTATAATACATACATACATACATACATATATAACATATATATAAAATATTTAGGTATATTAACTTTATTTATCTATGTATCGAATGAGGAGCGACCTCCATTTTAAAGTTTTTGACGGTGGAAGGCATGAACCTTGTTCAGGTTTATTTCCTATCAAGGTAAGTGTGAACGAAGTACATGCCTCCATTGACCTCTTTTTACAAACATATAAAACCCTATCATTTTTTGATAAAATAAAACCTATTAAAAAGGCCAAGTTTTATTGAAAAAAACATAAAAAGTACTCGACCAATTGTTTTTTAAAATATTTATTTGGATCCTTATGGATAATTTCAAGGATAAAAATGAAAGTAATTCATAATTAACTCTACCTATATGTCAAATCAAATAAATTAATTTCTATAACATATACTCATAAACTGAAATTAAACTATATCAACTTAAGCCCCCTAGGCTACGCAACACTACAATTGTGTATTCTGATTCTTCAGTATCCACCCTCTCCATTTCTTTCTCACCCTTCAATCTATTATTTCTCTGGTTGTGTGGAGCTTAACTATAGAAGAAGTTAGTGGAAATGGAGGAATTGAGTTAATAACTAGAATTAGTGGTATAATTCTTACAAATGGGATACATTACCCCTTTTAGAGAACACAATAAAGTATAATTATCATCCTCATCATCTCATCTCCCAAATAGTTATCATTGCATTTTTTTGTTTGACACACATTCCCCATCTCTTGTGGTCATTCCCCTATGTTGCTTGAAATACACTAAGTAGTAGTCATCCATGGGATGAATAATGCTTAGAGTAGTACAAGAAACTTAGGTTTATGTCCACAAGATATGGGAGATGAGTATCAAGGCAACAAAATGAAATGATAACTGTTTGGGAGATGAAACTGATGAGGATGGCAATTGTACTTCATTATGTTCTCTAAAAGGGAAAATGTCACCCATTTGTGAGAATTACACCATTAACACTAGTTATTAACTCGATGCCTCCATTGTCACTAACTACTTACAAAGAAAATTGCCACACAACCAAAGAAACAATAGTGTGAAGGGTGGGAAAGAAATGGAGAGGGTGGAGACCGAAGAATCAGAATACATAACTACAGTGCTGCGTAGCCTGGGGGTCTTGGGTCGTTATAGTGTAATTTCAGCTAATGAGTGTGTTGATTTGACATGAATGTAGAGTTAATGATGAATTAATTTTATTTTTATCCTTTAAATTACCCACAAGTATCAGAATAAAACTTTAATAAAATAATTGGTTGAGGATTTTTTAATGTTTTTTCTATAAGGAAATTTTTAATAGGTTTTTATTTATTAAGAAAATGATAGGGTTTTATATGATTGTAAAAAGAGGTCGATGGAGGTGTGTACATTGTTCACACTTACCTCGATAGGCAATAAACCTAAACGAGGTTTTTCCACCATTAAAAACTATAAAATGGAGGTCACTCCTCATTTGATACAAAGATAAATAAAGTGAATCTACCTAAATATTATATATTTATATGTTATATATATATATATATTATATTAGTAACTTTATTTGAATATATATATATATATGTTTATTATTTATTATATTTAAATTTATTTAAATATACAATATATTATTAGAGATATATATAATACTATTTTTTCTAATGAAACTAAAAAAATACTAACAATAATAATATTTAAATTATATAAATTATAAATAATTATTATTCTGGGTAATTGTGTATCAAATATAATTATTTAAATATTGGAAAGTTTAATTATTTCAAAAAAAAATATAGTTACCTAATTTTATTATTTTGAACTTAACATGAGTTTACAATATTTTATTGGTTATTTAAGTATAAAATATATTACTATTAATTAAATGTATATATAGACCTAAAAAGTATATATAGACCTAAAATGATGAATACCAAAAAACAATTTCTAATATATTGAATTTTTTAACTTCCATTCACTAAGGAGATCCCCCCTGAAACTTGCATTGAACAACCTTTACATTTAATGGGTTAGTAGAAACATCCAACTAACTCTAACCCATCATCCTTTCACCAACACTAGGATTTAATCCCTTACCATTATTTCCAAAAACCGCAACCTACTGTTGTTCACGGTTCTTGGTCTCTTACCTACAGGAAGATGTATAATTACCCAATTTCTTATAGGAATCGCAGAAATCGACCCATGATTCAAACCACACAACCTGCTTGAATCAAAATTCTTCCACCACTGTAATCCAAATATAATCTGTATGAACTCTCAAGACATCAAATTCTATGAAAATGTGAGGAGAAACAGGATGAAAAACTAACTGGGTTCTACTATCAAAACATAAATATCTACCAAAGAGATTCCCTAACATGCATATAATCATTGGATTTTGAAAAGGTAAAGGGATCTTGGGGAAACTAATCCAAATCCCTGTTGTTGGAATCTCTCCATTCATATGTAAGTCATATGACCACCCGAACAGATAGAACCGAAATTCGTTGCAGCTACGGGGGGGCACTGGATCAAGCCTTGACCAGATCTTGCTATGGAGAAAATCGAATCATGATGTTCCTTTTGATGAGAAGTCCTACTAGTACTCGATCTTGCAACCCCCCAAACTAGAATATTAACCTATTGAAGGTGTCCACCGAAGGGTGACACTGCTTAAAAAGCACAATAAAGGTGAGATTAAGAAGAGCTGATGTCGCGTTGTACTCTGAGGTTGAGATCAAAAGATTCGAAACACCATTGAATAGATATGGGACCTTAGGGTGAAGCGATTAGGGAAAAGCTGAGAGAAAATCAGGGTTGGAGAAAAGGAAGAATGAACAAGAAGCAACCTTGAGGGGTTCGCAATAAGTTAGCTTTTTTTTTAATTTGATTGGGACACTTTTATCAGCACTTTTAAAAAAGCGCTGATAAAAGGCATATTTATCAGTTCTTTTTTAGCAATGATAAAGGTAGTTCTTTATTAGTATTAAAAAAGAACTGATAAACCCACATCTTTTTTAGTTCTAAAAAGAATGTTGATGATTTCTTTTCTCACCACTTATTACTTAAGCGCTGATAAAATATTTATAACTATAATTATATATATTTTTTTTGTAAAAAAATATATATATACTTAATCAATATATATAAATATAAATATAGTAAATATATTCCTTATTTAAATATATTTATTATAATTTTATAATTATTTTAATATATAATTAATTATTTATAATTATAAATTTTTTTAAAAAAAAGAATATTTATATCATTATATATATTTATATAATTATATATATATATATATATTTAATTAATATAAATATAAATATAAATATAGTAAATATATTCATTCTTTAAGTAAATTTATTATAAATTTAATAATTATTTAAATATATATAATTATTTATTTATAATTATTTAAATATATATATATATATATATTTATAATTATATAAATAGTTTTAAAAAAAATATTTATTTATTTATAATTATAAATATATAATTTTATAAATATAGTACGTACATTTTTAAATATATTTATTTATAAATATTTTTTACCAATATTTTTTTTAACATTATTAATGAGTATCTAATTTTAAGTGCATGCGTGTTAAAAATGAGTGAAATTGAATAAATTAAAAATAAGTTCAATTTAATAATAATGAAAAATGGATTAGTTTTGTGTGTGTACATTTTATATAAAAATGCATTAATTACGTATATGTGAAATTAATATAATACACATTCAATCTATGTTAAATTGAAAAATCAAACGACATTCAATTATAAGTTTATTACTCTATAAAATTAGTCGGTATTTTTAATTCATATTAATTTTTAATTATAAACCATTATTCCCTAAATATAGTGCATAAATATTTTTTATTATATAAATCATATTTATATACATTAATATATATCTTTATATTTAATATATACTATTTATTAACATTATCAATAATCATCTAATTAATAAAATGTTTAATATTTTTCTCAATTTACTTATTTTTAATTTTAATTTGTTTAATTTTCATTTTTCATATCTATATATTTAATACATACTATTTATTAGTATTCATAATTTATATATAGTATAATAAATTTATTTATTTTTATCAACAATTATTTAATTAATAAAATTTTAATAAACTCATTTTTTATTTTTTATTTATTTAATTATTTAATTTTATTTATTCAGTCCTTTATCAGCGCTAAAAAAACACCGATAAAGGAATCCTTTATGAGTGCTAAAAATATAGCCCTGATAAAGGGTACCCTTTATCAATGTTAAAAATAAAGCGCTGATAAAGGGTATCCTTTATCAGTACTAAAAATATAGCATTGATAAATGGTACCCTTTATTAGCACTGAAAATAAAATGCTGATAAAGGGGACCTTTATCAGTGCTAAAACAAAAGCGTTGATAAAGATGCCATTTATCAACGTTTTTTTTCTAGCACTAATAAATACCAGTGCTGTGAAATGCGGGTTTTGTAGTAGTGCTAGAGCCTAGTTTACACTTGGTTTTATTTATGATGACATCTTATATATTTATTGCTCACGTGTTTACCATATGGTTATGCCATGAATGGTTTTGGTTATTGACCCTATTTTTCTTTCAGGTATATTTTTCACGTTCTTAGTTTATTTGAATATGGAATTTTTTAAAGAAAAACCGTAGGATGTTTTATGAAATGTGTTTTCAAATGGAATTTCTTTATAAAATGCATTTTGTTTCAAATCTAGAACCAACAGTTGAATGGTGACAAACATTGTATAGATTCATGGTGGTATCCTACTAGGAATTTTTCTCATACCTTTCACATGACTTTGGGCTTATAAATTTTTTGTTTTGTAGGATACAGGTAAAAGTAAGGGTTTCATGTAGTTCACCAACTTCTATTGGTTGATGTTGCCTTTGTAGTGATTTGGGTTGGTGGTGAAAGATGATCACATAGAGACTTGACTTCAGTCTTGGTTTGTATTGTTTCTGGAATTAACCCTTTTGGATTGATTTTGTATGTCTCATGACTATGAATATTTCTTCCATGATTTACTCTAATTGTTTTTCTTTATCTTTTATTACATGAGACATGTCATGTTATTTTTTAGGGTGAAATCATTCCCATTATTTTGTATATTGATACCCAGGTGCCTGTTTCCATCCCTTGGTGATTTAGAATGAACTTAAGGTATTATTCCATTCCATATTGGGTGACTTGACATGTTAGGTTAAACTAGGTTGGTTCATTACAAAATGGTATTAGAGACTATGGTTGTTTTCCAGGCTTTGTTAGTAGACTGGAGTAGGACTATCAAAAATTGGGTAGTAAATTCAGAAGGGTTATTGACTAGTCAACTTTCATATACAACCTCAAGTTACCAAGGGTGGTCAAATATTTTTCATCAATATTGATCTTGATTGTGGGGTTATCTAGATAAACATGATTTTGGGTTTATTTAGATGAACCTTGTCTTGTCTTCTGTTGGTTTATAATGTTTTTATCTTTCATTCATGAATCTATTATTGCCTTAAATTTTTGTTGTTTAATGGATTTAGTCTGGATTCTTGAATTTTATGTTTTGATTTAGAGTTTCATTCCTTAGATAATAATGTATTTTCTCTTGTTTTTAATATATAATGCCTCCTAAAAGGATATCTTTGAATCAGAGGGAAGGACTTACGAGGCATGTTCCATAGGAAAACCCTCTAGTTGACCCTACTTTGGTGGAATAGTGATCTGAACTATTCAATTCATCAGTCAATATGGTGGTGGTGTAATGGACCAGAGCTTTCCAGTCCATTACATTGTGGGAAATCTAGTGTTTGAGGTAACCTAGGAAGTCAAGGTGACTCTTTTCAACACTTGTAAAAAATTCATAGTTTTCCAAGTTTTCCAACAGTGCCTCATTCCAACGGTGCCTCATCCCAACAGTGTCTCATGTTGGCGGTGCCTCGCTAGAGGTGTCTCACCTTAGAGGTGTCTCACCTTAGAGGTGCCTTGCTGATGGAAGCTCACCCTGATAGTGCCTCGCTGGCAGTGTATCACCCTAATGGTGGGTCAATGATAGTTTCTCACCCTCACGGTCGCTCTCTAGTGGTGTCTCACCCTGGTGGTTGCTCGCTGACGATGTCTCACACTGGTAGTCACTCACTGGTGGTGGCTCGCTGGTGGTTTCTCATCTGGTGGTGCCTCATTTGATAGTTTCTTTCCTGGTGGTGACTCACTGATGGTGGTAGGTTGTTCATCCAGATGGTTCCTTACTTCCAACAATGCCTCTTTTCCAACAATTTTCCATTTCTACTACCAGTGTTGGGTTTTCAAAGTTTTGAGACTTTTATGACATGAATTGATCTTAATGACTAAATTTTTGGATTTTAGAGTTGTTTAAAAATTATTTAATTATATCTTTATTTTGATAAGGGTCCAGATGCTTTGAAATAGTCAAACCATGTGGTCTTGGTTAGTTCTTCCTTTAATATAAATTTAAAACTGTATCAAATTCCCATTTAATTGGATCTGATCTTCCTAAAGTTGAGATACCCTACCCTTAGTCCATGCATTCTTCTTTCTCTTGAGACTAGACATCCCCAAAACCTTATTCTTTGGAGAGTTTTCCTGAGTTTGGTTCATGATCCTTTGGATGGTTACTTTTTGTACGCACGACCCTATTTTTGGTGCAACTAGGAATTGTCAATCGTTCTTCTTATAAGTAGGATTTCCTTTATCTTTCTAGAATGTGCATCACATGGGATGGGTATATAGATGTTTTCCCTTGTGAATATAGTTGAATCCAGATTAATAAATATAATCGAATTGGTTTAATAATAAATATACAAGGGATGGGGAAAAAGTGATGCATGATCTTACTGTATGTTTAATTTCGTTAATTTTTGTGATTTGTATGGATTAAGTACCCACTGAAAATCATGGCCATTGGGGGTCCTTATTTGTATATGGGATAGTTTGTGGAATGAATGTTTTTTTTGGTTTTTATTGAACACTTATATATAAAATTTGGTTAACCATGTATATTCAGATAATAAATGGATTCCCTAGGATCATACAGTTTCTGCGATAACCCCAAAATTAGAAAGTGTAATTAAATAAGGGATTCCTTATTAAATTTAAAAATGTTTTTTCCCTTGGTATGTGAGGTGATGTGATGTGTGGTATTTCTGTGGTTTGTGTGTATGGGAGAAGTGGATGAAATGTGATTGTACAATGGGTCTTTGATGGGTGCGGTGTGATTATGCAGTAGGGCTATGAAACTCATTGTATTGTAATATGTTGTTAAATGTGGTTGTGAGTTGGGTGTTGGTTTTGTTAATATGATGAACTGGGTGCATGAGTTTGAAGAAGGAAAATTGTGTTCGTGTGGGTAATTATCAAGAGTATTTTTCATTAATAACATTCATAAATCTTCTCCCCATATCTATAAGTCTTGGTATGATGTGTCATTAATGTGAAGTGTGTTAATTTACCATGGATCTTCACCTCCTGAATGACTATTACTGTGTTGCTTGATGTGTGTCATGCCTGATATATTCCTAGGTAGTGATGGAATAAATAAATAATTGTTTAATAACGTTTTTAATGGCTTGGGATGGTTTGGTTAATGGAATGATATTGGTTAAATGAATTGGTTAGAAATGTGAAATGGGATTTGTGGTTTGTTGTGTGGTGTTGTGCATTTAGATGTAGCGGCAAAGGTGATAGTGTTGTGAGTTTATGGTTTTCTGAGAACCCATAGGTTGTACTTGAGTGTTTGGTATCATAAACGTATATAATTGTATTTTCCTTATGATTTCTATACGCACCCCACCCATGTTGAGCACTATGTGTTGAACACCCACATCATCACGCAAGGGGTGTTTTTTCCAACATCCAGTGAGGAGTACATATGGTTGGGTACCCACTCTTTTTCTACTCTCTCTTCCAAGAGAGGTAGGTTTGGTATAGGCTATGATGGTCGGAGATCTGTTAGTGATTTAGATGGTGGTTGTGATAGCCCATGTGTTTGCGAGTGAGGTGATTTATGGCCCATGTGTCTTCGGGTGATATGTGATAGCCCAAGTGTTTTCAGGTGAGGTAGTTTGTTTCCCAGATGTCTTCGAGATGAGTTATGAAGTATTTTCTTAGGTGTCTTCGGGAGATATGTGATATCCCAAGTGTTTTCGTATGAGGTGGTTTGTTGCATAGGTGTCTTCGGGATGAGTTGCGGTGTTATTTCCTAGGTTTCTTCGATATGAGATGTGATATGACGTGTTGTGAGGCCTAGGTGTGTGCAGAAGGGATGTGCTGTGTGGCCTAGGTGGGTGTAGGTAGTATGTGTTGTGAGGCCCAGGTGTGTGTGTTCAGGATGTGATGTGGTATACGAAAGGGATGGGAGCACCAGAGCATATGATGTTGGGCGAGAGCGACATACCAGTGGGAAAGTGGTGTCGGGTACCCTATCACCAATGTTATTTATATCATATTATATTACTTGACTTAAGTTACTTGGTGATTATGCCTTGGTGAGTTTGGGTTTGGTTAGTATACCTGCTTAGGTGTTGTTTGGATCTACAATTTTCTCACAGGGGCACTAGTATGCTTCTTTCACATGTGCATGAGAGACTTTGGGTTTCTTACTGAGTATACTTGTATGCCCACCCTATGTATATAAAACCATTTTCAGGTTTCCAGAAGGATTTTGTGGATCGTGCTAGACCTTACTAGCTCAGATCCTTGACAGTTGTCGAGTCACTGCTTTAGTTTTACTTTTGGGTATTTTACTTGGAGACTTTATTGTATTTGTATCAGTTCTATTTATACATGCATGTGGGATGATTCAGGTTTCTATCTTACACACACACACACACACATCTTGAAGTTGTTATGTATGATTCATCTTATCTCTCAATCTTGTTTTCTTATAAAGGGAAATACCTCCCATATTATGAGATTTGTACACCGTTGGTGCTAGTCGCCAACCTAGGGCCTACTAGAGGCGGGGATTAGGGCTCATCATCTCCCTTTCTTCATTTACAACCCAGGAGGGGTATCCTTGGGGGGAGGGGGTGATGATAGAGTGGTATCAAAGGTTATGGTTGAGTGATAAGATGGATTTTGGAGTTAGGCAAAATAAGGATTGCATGGGGTGGTGTGACAATAATTCCAGTTGACCTTGGTGCATGACATAGGACAGGGAGACCCGCTAAGACACAAGATTTTATGTCCCCCCATGATACAATTCATTAACTTTGATCTTATTGAATGACCAAGTGATATGGGCCTTATTGTAGGGTAGATACCTAGTAGAGGTAAATACATAACAATGAATTGTGTTCTTGTTTGAATTGGGTTGTTTTAGGATGGTTAAAATGGATAAAAATGAATGAAATGAATTAAAATAAATTTTAATAAAAATCCATCCCACTCGGGCTTAGGAAATCCTTATTTACCTTTCAGTTATGGATCCTCATCATCATCTACATATGGTTCAGGTAGTGGATTTTTAGTAGGATGATTTGGTTGATCATTATAGGGTTGATCCAGTTAATAGGGATGATCAGTGGAAGAAGACATTTCATGCTTTATATTGGTAGTCCTTAGGGAAGTATGAGGGATGTGTTTCAGACATAGATACAGAGAGCTAGCTGGACGAGCTTGAGATCACTTTCATTTTGATCTGGGACCTGATGAAGTAATGGGTCCCTTTGGCAGTCAGTCAAATGTGATGTGCTGTGCGCCAATGGTGGATACTGTATCTAGGGGAGCAGAAGGAGGTAGACGTTTTGTGGGTTGAATTCAAGAAGGAGTTATAGTAATATTTCCTATCATCGACCATGAAGGATGAGAAGAGGCATGAGATAATCTCCTTTCAGTAGGGGAGTATGTTAGTGAGGGAGTTGAGAATAAAGTTCAAGGAACTTCAGTATTTTTCCCCAGATATTTTTCCAGATGATGAGTCTCATGCAAGAAATCTTTAAGAGGCACTCCGTCCTTCTATCCAATATGTTGTTACTCCTTTTACATTTCCAACTTATCTAGAGGTTTAGAAGAAGGTAGAGGTGATCGATCAGATTCACTAGTGAGGAGGTTTACCATGAGAGGGGATCCAAAAAAGTTTTTTTAGAGGTAGAGTTGTCAGTGGAAGGTCTAAGGTGCCATGACCTTTGAGGTTTTTACCGGCAGGGAGTTGACCTTAGAAGTTTCTTTTTCGGCCTTCTGGTGCCAGCGGTTCCTGTGCTTTTTATGGGAGATTTGCACCAGTGTGTTTTGGTTGTGGAGTTCATGGTAATCACTAGATTCAGTTCCCAGTAGTTCCCTGAGCCCAGTTTGGTGGAGGTTTATAGGTTCAACATCAACCTCAACAACAGTTTCTGGTGAGACAATTTCAGCAGCAGGGGCAGCAGGCTTTCACTCCACCGAGGGGAGATAAAGAAGGTAGAGGCTGACATCAGGATGTTCCCCATTCTTAGAGACCATGACCTGAGCATGGACATGAAGGTGGTCATCAGAAAATAGGTATAGGAGTTGGGGGTGGTCAGTTTCACACAGCAGAGGCAGCAGTTTCAGCGGGGCCAGAGATCATCAGAGATATGATCAGTTTTTAGTACCCTTATTTGTGCCTTGTTTGATTTAGGAGCTTCAAACTCCTTTTTTTACCCACTCTATCCCATAATCTTGGATTAGATGTATAGAATATTCCCGTACCTCTGGTGTTGAGTACGCCGGTCGGAGGCTGGACTAGTTTTTTTGATGTGTGCCTGGGGTGTAGACTGATGATGGGACCACATCAGTCCCATGGGGATATTTTCTTGCTACAGATGAAGCCATATGATGTAATAATCATGACTTTATATTTATATCCCATATATTATATTATCTAATTATTATAAAGGAGAGTCATGTTTTCAAATGCGGATGGACAACAAGTGGTTTTTGTTGGTGAGCAGAGTTGTCAGGTGGGCAGTCGGCGTGTGGTACCCCTTCTTTCCTTGTTGGCTAAGTTGTCAGTGGAATCATTGGACACTGGGATGGTAGAGGTTATCAGGGTCATTGGAGAGTTCCTATATGTTTTCCCTGAGGAGTTTGTGATGCTACCCCCTCGAAATGACGACGAGTTTGGGATAGATTTGCAGACCAGTGATTCTTCGATTTTGATGTCTCCTTATCGGATGGCACCTTCTGAGTTGTGGGAGTTGAGGGTTCAGATAGATGATCTGATGAATAAGGGTTTTATCTAACCCAGTGTGTCTCTATGGGGTGCTCTAGTGTTGTTTTCTAAGAATGTGGACGGTGGTTTGAGGTTGTGTATAGACTATCAGAGGTTAAATTAGATGACAGTCAAGAACCGTTACCCTTTTCTAAGGATAAATGATATTTTCAACCAACTAAGAGGGGTGAGTTAGTTTTCTAAGATTTAATTGCAGTCTGGATATCACCAGTTTAAGGTGAAGAAGAACGATATCCCAAATACTTCCTTCAGATGCAAGTATGGGCACTTCGAGTTTGTAGTCATGTCGTTTGGTGTTACGAACGCACCGGCCGTGTTCATGGGGATTATGAACTCTATGTTCCATTAGTTCTTGGATTATTTTTTCATCATACTCATTGACTATATCTTAATATACTCTAAGGAATAGGTAATTCATGATTATATTGTCCATGGTGATGCTCTAGAGGGATGGTCGGAACCAGATGCTGTTTCATGGAAAGTTATTTTTTCCCGTGGCGATGCATGATGGAGTCCTTATTAAGCTTTATATCTAACCTTTGTAAGTACACCTAGGAGTTTTCAAGATGTACCGTGGCTTAAGGATGCAGTTTTGGTGGCCTGAGATGAAATGGGTAGTGGTGAAGTTTGTGGAAAAGTGGTTGGTTTTCCAGTAGGTAAAAGCTGAGCAATGTATTTCCGATGGTTTATTATAGCCTTTGGATGTTCCCAAGTGGAAATGGGATGATATCTCAATGTATTTAATTATAGGGTTACCCAGAGATCAGGGAGGTTGTAATGTTATTTGGTTGATCGTGGACCAGTTGATGAAATCATCTCAATTATTAGCGATCAAGGAGTCGGGCACAATGAATGATTTGGATAAGAGGTATGTGGAATAGGTGGTGAGGATTCATGTATTTTTGAGGTCCATTGTCTCATACCAGGACACACATTTTACCTCATGAGTCTAGAGGGGATTTAGACCTTCTTTTGACACTCAGTTACACCTCAACACTACTTTCCACCCTCAAATAGATGGGAAAATGGAACAAACTATCCAAATGTTGTAGGATATGTTATAGGTGTGCATATTAGACGTTGTTGGATATTAGGTACAAAACTTTCCTTGGGTATATTTTTCTTATAATAATAGATATAACTCTTCCATTATCATGGATCTGTTTGAGGATTTGTATGGGAGACCGTGTTGTTCTCCTTTGTGCTGGACAGAGGTTGGGGAGACAACTGTTCTTGGTCCCAATGTGATGTAGGGTACGAAAGATAAAGTTTAGCTTATTCGTGAGAGGATAAAAGTATAACATGATCAAAATAAGTCTTATGTCGATCGTAGAAGGAGGCCCTTGGAGTTCGAGGTTGGGGATCATGTGTTTTCGAAGGTTTCCCCTTGATGTGGGCAATAGAGTTTTGGTAGAGGGAGTAAGATTTCTCCTAGGTTTGTTGGGCCTTTGAGGTGTTGGGGTGAGTTGGTGAGGTGGCGTATCAGTTGTAATTACCACTGTGGTTATATAGGATCCACGATGTCTTTCACATCTCTCAGCTTCATCGGTACCATCATGATGAAACCCATGTCATTGACTGAGGAGAGTTAGATATCAAGGATGGTGCAAAATTTGTGGAGTGTCTAGTAGAGATCTAGGATAGTCAAAAGAAGGTGATTTTTGGATGGACCATTCTTTTGGGTTGTGTGTTGTGGAGGCATGGTGGATAGGGGGAGAGTAATTTAGAGTGAGAGATGCAGATGTGTTCCCAGTACCCGAAGTTATTTCGAGTTTTTCCTTATTCTGTTTTTCTTTCTAATGTGATGTTTGAACCTTGCTGATTATGAGATGAGTTGTTTTTCCTTAGTTTGTGATGTGTGATAAATTCATGACATATGAAAAGGGTAGGACCTGATTTATAATCGAGATTCATTAAATGTGATGTGATTAAACCCGTGCGGGTGAGTCAGTACCGCCCAGAGCAGATAGTATCTTGACATGGAGGACGGAATTCCCTGAATCGTATGTTCAGATGGTGAGAATTGTTGTGGTTGTGAATTTTTTTTGTGGTAGTTTGGGTTAATGTGTCAATAACCATGATGATAAGTCCTATTTAGTAGATGTAATAGGGGGTGTTCTTGGGTATAGAGGTTTCCACTCCATCTTTTAAATAACACAAGGTGGGTTATCATTGAATGTTTATGTGTTTAGTTGATAGTAGTGCTTCAAGTGTGACTAGATCCTTGAGTGGTATCTCGAGGGATGGTTTTTCGGAACCTTCCTCTCCTTTCCTTTGGGTTGGTTTTGAATTCTCAAGGTCGAGAATAGTTTGATAAGTATGTGATTTAATGGCCTAGACCTTTACAGTCCATTACTTTGTGGGAAATCTGGTGTTTGAGGTGTCCTAGGAAGTCAAGGTGACTCTTCTCAACACTTTTCAAAATTCCCAATTTCCCATGTTTTTCAACGGTGCCTCACCCCAATGGTGACTCATCCTAACAGTGTCTCGCGCTTGTGGTGCCTCGCTGGTGGTGTCTCTCCCTGGCGGTGCCTCGCTGATGGTAGCTAACCCTGGAGGTGTCTCACCCTAGCGATTCCTCACCAGTGGTGTCTCACCCTGGCAGTGGCTCGCTGGCAGTGTCTCACCATGGCGGTGTCTCACCCTAGTGGTCGCTTGCTGGTGGTGGCTCATTGGCGGTCGCTCATATGGGAATGACTCATATGGAAATATCTCTCAGGTAGTGCCTCGTTTGATGGTGCCTCATATGATGGTGTCTCACCTATTTGTGACTCACTGATGGTGGCTGGTTATTCATCTTGATGGTGCCTCACCACCAATGATGCCTCTTTTCCAAAAAATTTCGATTTCTGCTACCAGTGTTGGGTTTTACCAATTTTATGAATTTTATGATGAGAATTGGTATTAATGACTAAATTGATGGATTTTAGAGTTGTTTAAAAATATTTTAATTATATATTTATTTCCCTAAGGTTTTAGAGGATTTGAAATTGTCAAACCGTGTGGTCTTGATCGGATCCACCTTTAATGTCAATTTAAAACTGTATCAAAGTCCCATTGAATCAGATATGATATTCCTAAAGTCGAGATACCCTAACCTTCATCTTCACCTTATCCTTTCTCTTGATACTATACTTCCCCAAATCCTTATTCATTTGGGATTTTTCTTGAGTTTGGTTCATGATCCCCTAGAGGGTTACCTGCTGTACACGTGACCCTGTTTTTGGTGTAATCAGGAATTGTCAATTGTTCTTCTTCCAATTAGGATTTTATTCATCTTTCTAAATTTTTCATCATGAGGGATGGGTATATAGATGTTTTACCTTATGAATATATTTGATTCTAGATTAATAAATATAATCAAATTGGTTTAAGAAACAAAATAGGGTTTGGAGAAAAAGTGACGCATGATCTTGCTGTATGTTTGATTTTGTTAATTCCTGTGATTTGTATGGGCTAATTACCCACTAAAAATTGTGGCCATTGGGGGTAATTTTTTGTGTATGTTATAGTTTTTTGAATGCATTTTGTTTTATTTTTTTGAATGATTATATATCAAAGTTGGTTAACCACATATATTTAGCTAATAAATGGATTCCACAGGATCATACAGTTTCTGTGATAACCCCAAAATTAGAAAGTGTAATTAAATAAGGTATGCCTTATTAAATATGAAAATTTGTTTTTCCTTGGTACATGAGGTGATGTGATGTGTGGGAATGTTGTGGATTTTGTGTATGGGAGAAGTGTATGACATGTAGTTTCACAGTGGGGCTATGATGGGTGTGGTGTGATTATGTAGTAGGGCTGTGAAAATCATTGTGTTGTAATGTGTTGCTGGATGTGGTTGTGAGTTGGAGGTTAGTTATATTAATATGATTAACTAGGTGGATGTTTTTGAAGGACAATTGTGTTTGTGTGGGTAATTTCCAAGAGTCTTTTTCAATAATAGCATTCAGAAAGCTTCACCCCATATCTAGAGGTCATGGTATGATGTGTCATTAATGTGAAGTGCATTAATTTACCATGTCTCTTAACCTCCTGAATAGCCGTTACTATGTTTCTTGATGTGTGTTGTACCTGATAGATTCCCGTGTAGTGATGTAATGAATAAATATTTGTTTAATAAACTTTGTAATTTCTTGGTATGGTTTGGTTAATGGAATGGGATTGGTTAAATGAATTGGTTGGAAATGTGAAATAGGATTTGTGGCTTGTTGTGTGTTGTTGTGTATTTAGAGGTAGCAACAAAGGTGATAGTGTTGTGAGTTTAAGGTTTTATGATAACCCATAGGCTAGACTTGAATGTTTGGTATCATACATGTATATCATTTTATTTTCCTTGTGATTTCTATACACACCCCACCCATGTTGATCACTATGTGCTGAACACCCACATCATCATGCGGGGAGTATTTTTCCTAACATCTAGTGAGGAGTACGAATGGCTGGGTACCCTCTATTTTTCCACCCTCTCTTATAGGTGAGGTAGGTATAACACTGAATGTGATGGTTGGAGGTTTGTTAGTGATTTATATGGTGGTTTTGACTTCCTAGGTGTTTGAAGGCAAGGTGGTTTATGGCCCATGTGTCTTTGGGTGATATGTGATTGCCCAGGTGTTTGTGGGCGAGGTGGTTTGTTTCCTAGGTATCATCAGGATGAGTTATAATGTTCTTTCCTAAGTGTCTTTGAGTAATATGTGATATCCCAGGTGTTTTCGGTCAAGGTGGGTTGTTTCCCAGGTTTCTTAAGGATAAGTTGCGATGTGCTTTCCCCGGTGTCTTCTGGATGAGATGTGATGTGACATGTTGTGAGGCCCAGGTGTGTTCAGGTGGGATGTGTTGTGAGACCCAGATGTGTGCAGGCAAGATGTGTTGTAAGGCCTAGGTGTGTGCAGGTAAGATGTGATGTGGTATACATAAGGGATGGGAGTGCCAGGACATACATCATTGGGAGAGAGCGGCATACCAGTGGGAAAGTGGTGCGGGGTACCCTATCATCGATGTTCTTTATATCATATTATATTACTTGACTTTAATTACATAGTGAGGTGCTTAGGTGAGGTTGGTTTTGGTAAGTATACCGGCATAGGTGCTGTTTGGATCTACCATTTTCTCACAGGGACGTTACTATTATTCTTTCATATGTACAAGAGAGACTTTGGTTTTCTTACTGAGTATACTTGTATTCTCACCCTACGTATATAAAACTATTTTTAGGTTTCTTGGAGGATTTCTTGGACTTTACTGGACCTTACTATCTTGGATCCTTGATAGTTGCTGAGTCACTTATTTAGATTTACTTTTGGGTATTTACCTTGGATACTTTATTTTATTTGTACCAGTTTTATTTATACATGCATGTGGGATGGTTTGGGTTTCTATATTACACGCACACACACGCACACACACACACACACACACACACACATATATGTCTTGGAGTTGTTGTGGATGATTCATATTATCTCCCAATATTGTTTTATTATAAAGGTCAATGCCTCTCATATTGCAAGATTTGTACACCCTTGGTGCTAGTCTCCAACCTGGGGCTTACTAGTGGTAGGACTTGGGGGTCATTATCTCCCTTTCTTCATTACTGACCCTGGAAGGGAATCTTTAGGGGGAGGGGCTCATGACAGGTGGAAACCAAGAATTTATAGTTATCCATGATTTTGAGTTTAAAAAACAAAATCTACCAATATTATATGGTTAAAAGGGAACACAATAACCCAATGAGTGGATTGAAATAATAGAGAGTATTTTAAAATTTTTGAAGATTATAGAGGACTCTATGGTAGGATTCACCACTTATTTTCTTGAGTACCCATAAGGAAATGGTGGGATTCCATAATGAAAGATATGTTACATGAGGACCTCAATTAAAACACTTTCAAGAAGTATTTCAATCAACAGTTCTATCTAGAAACATTGCATATGGAGAAGGATCAAAAGTTTTTCGCTAGTACTGGGGTGTAGTGGAATATGGTGGGTTGGGGATTTAAAAATTTTCAGCACTGGAGTGATGAAAATTTGTCCTTTGTGAACATTTGAGTTGTGGTAGTGGTCTGAGGATCTTGCGTAAATTATCAAAGAACAAAAATAATTTGAATGATTACCTCATTTGAATCGAAGTGTGCTCAACTGCAGCTTGTTGTCGGTGATCATTTCTTGAAGGATCTAAGTTCAAACCCCTCAATATCACCCACAAACACTTCAAAAATCCACGTGGATTCCAATATTTGAATTACAGGTGCTAGAATAAAGCTCCTATGATTACTTCAATGTCATAATGATCACCTCGATCCCATCCCTTCAATCAATGAAGGTGTTCTTGGATCAAATGCTCAGACGAAGAATTTATCTCTCTAGGAAGTAAGAGGAGATAATGAATCTCAATATGTTGGAATGAATAGTCATGGATTGAGTCTCTCTCATATGCTTATATATTGGGAGGCTCAAATACATGGAAAGGGTTCCCTAATCCCTAGAAATAAACCCCCTACTAAAAAAGTAGTAAATGACACATTACGGAGAACTAACTGTGTCATAATGTCATTTATATTTTTATCACATACTCATAATATATAATAACTATATTACATGATAAAACAAATTCATTAACTCGATTATTAATTCCCATAAATATTAAATAAACTTGTATATTAAAATAATATTCATTCATATAATATTTTTCTGATATTCACTTATTAACTAGTGAATACTTTCAATAAATAAATTTAACCCAATTATTATATAATTGAATAATAATTAATTAATTTATTCATCAACAATCATTAAAAATTGTACAACTCTCGAACCCCATGGAGGGGCCCACCATGTCTTATATACCTATTCACTAGAACATGACATAATCTCGAATACGTTATTATGTGTGACCCTCTAGGACCTTATCTCAATAGCAGTGAATATAATTCATAGACCAAGATCAGAGTCTAGTAACCCATAAAGTCCTGTAAAGAGATATGGAATAATCATAGCAATGTAAACCATCCTACAAACACACACTGTGTAATATAATCTATCTGTCTCTATATATATCATAAACCAGGATGCACAACTTGTGTCATCATATATTCTTGCTTTATTATTTTTTTATCTAACTGGATAGACTCACCTTTGACTACCTTGACCAAGGATTTATCAAGGTACTGTTATCCTGATCAACTAAGCCCATGATATCACTTCCTCAACTAAAAAGCAACAAATTCTATCTTGACCATTCAACCAATTCCATACCACCAATGACATACCCAAAACAAGCAACCTATCCATGAATTCAATGTCATGGTTTTTAAATTACATAAAAGTATGAATCAAATGGTACACATTGAAAATGATCTCATGTTAGGATACCAATACACATGTTTATAGATAGAAATATCCAATGGCACATAAAACATGTGGTGTTACTATTGGTGAGTATTTCCTCATGATCTCACCTACTAGAGATCCCTATGTGTAAATTTCATGAGAAGAAGTCTCAATGCTTATGATCCCCCGACACTTAATAATAAAATATCAACTATGTCCATTTATTTTGATATATCTATTCCATATGACATATGTTTAAGATTGATGTCATAGTATCTTGAGGTTATTATTATAGAATCAGAACTTATATAACCTTTTGATATGAAAAATAATCTATGGAAATTACCATGTAAATAGTGGACACATAAATATCAACACTATTATTGTAATAATACATCATGAAAATCTCACTGTATACGTGATATGGTAATCTAAAAGTACTAATAAAGTTAGGTCTAGGGAACCCACTTTTACAATACTCCCACTCACATTAGATCCAACCATATAACTATCCCTGTTATCTCTCACATGATAAGATCATGTTTTTGCTAAGTTATGTCTTTAGTAATGAGCCTTCCATGTTTCCATTGCATGGAAATTATTCTATCTATGAATTTACCTCTTTGAGTAAGACTCCCTGAGTAACATCCATTTGTTCTATATCTAAACATGAAATATTGGAAAGTACAAGTATAAAAATTATCATACTTTATATTATGATAAAACTTTACTTAATTGGTGAAATTCCAAGAACAGGAACAAATCATTTCATATTTTACACTGCTTCTATAGTTGTCTTAGAAGCTACAATACACTTTGTATTTGTAGACATGGATACTAATAGCATGAATAAGCTTTTCTTTCTAATTAATTTAGACTAAATATGATATTAGATCATATTGATATATAGGAAGACCAGTTTTTGTATCCATGTAACTAGTATCCCATCTTCTCCACATACTATGTATATATCCTTTATACTTTTTCAAGAACAATTGGATAGTTCTAACTAATTCCCGTGTAGTTCTCTTGAACATAAATGATATTTTCCTACCATAAAGTATATGATGGAAATATAATATTTAGTACATAGCATGATATATGCGATTGATCCATCTTAAAAGCTTATGGAATTGAACTTATCACATTTATCACCCCTATTACCATGCATGTATTCTTGGAGGGATTTATTCAATGTGATAGTAATAATAATTATCTCTAAAATTGTTCTAACTTGTATTTTTTCAATACCTTGTTAGTATATGTACCATTGAAAAGGTATAAGAAACCAACTGTTAGACCGATAGCTATTTTCTATATGTTACCAAAAATATTTTACTTAGAAAATAGTGGAGTTCTCACTAACCTCTTATATAAACATGTAAAAACTTCAATCCAAATGAACATTCTATGATCTTGTTACTTAATTTAATCCTAAATTTGATTTTAGTAACTTTCACCCCTTGTTAAAATTCTATGGTGTCACCATCCCTTTCTGGTTGTGTTGTATAGATACCTTCCATGATTAGTGGACTTTACATCTAATTACCAATTTAATGATCATATATAGTAGCTATAATAAGTAAAATTCTAATGTATTTAGGCATACTGACTTGGTATTACCAATCGATCATCATTGATACCATGCTTGTACCACCCATGTATAATCTAACTTGAATACCCACCACATTATTCAAAATAATAATCCTACTATACTTATATACGTGGAATCCATTATTGAATTTTAATTGATCTTGTTAATCTTATCTTATTACTATTTATTTCTTACTTGTTGGATCTATTATTCTCAATAAATAATGTATAACTATTTGCGGTGAATTCAAAATCTCTACCATGGTTTTATCATTCCTATATTGTATGTGTCTTTGGAACATTATTTTTTTCCACATGCCCTCATGGAACTGGTTCCTATTCCAACTACTCCTACATCCTCATAATTTATTAAATCCAAGTCAATCTTTCTCCCATTATCTCAAATAGATATATTCACCCTTTTATGAAAATATAGTCTATAACTTGACTATCTCTTTTCTATTTTGTGGAATTAAGTAATGTCCTTAGAAAACTTAAGGATAACCACTTTATATGCACATTGTGTTTCTCTTGATGAAATTTTATTTATATCCTAACAAACTCCTTGCATCTAAACACATGTTCTTATGACATAATGGATTTATATCATATTATAACTCATATGATATTCATTTTTAATTATAGTTTTCATATGGTTATGGGATAATTCCATTATTTTAAAAGATAATGCATGTTTATGAATTACTCCACTCTACATTATTACGATCGATAAATGCTTGGTCAAGATATTCTTCATCATGTGATCCCAAAGCAACTCATATATTCCTACCATGAATGTACTATACTTAACTTTCACATTCCTTATAAAAAACTTAGAGGAATCTTATGAAGTATATTTATCACTCAATTACCCTTAGAATAGTTCACCCTCTCTAGCTGAACTAATTCCAAAATATTTTTATCTTAGCTTTATTTATAAAGGTTTCTTTTTTTAACATCCTAACTTTTCTCAAAGGTACAAATAATTAAATTTTTGGTTTAAATTCCTTAAAAAACCCTATTAATTATGCCTAAAAGAATAAAGGAGGTTTCAGGTGCATCCATGGATCATTTGAAGCCCGGAGCCCCAAAATGGGAAGAGGCATATTGGGCCACATTGTTAGAGAAAACCATATAGCCCAACCAGTATGGTTTACCTAAATTGTACGGTTGTGGATAATGGGAACTTGGGGTCCATATGATTTGTTTGTAATCATTCTACCTTAGGTGGATGGCCGTGTAACCCACCTAATTATTTTGGACAGTGGGGTTTTCATGATTTGTGCACGGTTAGTCAAACCACGTGCTTAACCGTGTGAGGTTCCGCCTTATAGCAGTGAACAATGCATGATTGGCAGACAGTTTGGCCAAACCATGTGGCCAAATAATGCACAATGTATTTGAGGGTGAAATTAAACTTTCACCCTTAATAAAATGTTTTAACATATTATTTATTCCTTTCCTCTCCATTCTAGTGGGATTTTACTTATCCCTTAGTGCGTGGAGCTCTCTTTCTCCCATACATGGGGTTTTGATCTATCTCCCTCCTTCGATGTCAATTTTTCTCACCATCAGAAGCAACATAAATCCCTTGACAAGTTCTTCATTCTACACTCTTCTATTTCAAGGTCACTCTCCCATCCATTGTGCTATTTTTGTGAAATAAAGTTTTCCTTATTTTGGGGAATTTGAAAAATCCTTCAATTTATTTTGTTCTTGGTTTAATCAAGGCTTGATAATGGATGAGTGGAGCATTACTACATTGAGGTAGTTGGTCTAGGATCTTTACCATTATTTTGTTTCTTTTTAAATAACACTCTATTGTATAACATATGGATCCTCATGGAGACGCTCTGTTCATGCTTAATAAATCAATTAAATGGGTTTTACATGTTTTTTGTGACCCTACCATGAAGAAAAAACCATAAATGGGTTTTTATCCTTATTATTGTCCATCCCTTTGGTTGTCCCACCTTAAATGGACAATTTCCCAATGCCTTGATTTGTGAACCACCATGTATGGGTGAGTTGAATATCAGTTAAATGCCTTAAATTATGATTGGAATTAAGAAATATGGTTGTCTATAAGATTGGACCTTGAGCTTCATACCTCACACCTCATATTTAAACTCTTATGTTGGTGCTTCATTTAGATGTCCCATGCCACTGCTTTCCATTTATGCCATGCTATGTGTCTTATTCCTTAAGCTTGTTGTATAATTAAATGTACTTAATACTTATTCCGTGATTGGATGGATTGAATTGAATGTTATGCTTGGACAAGATTATTAGCATGAGATCTTTAAATTTCATTGATGACATGTGATTACATATTTTCTATGCCTTGTACCATTTCCATATAAACTGTGCCATAATTGTTTGGATTTAATTATATAGATTGGTTATTTCAGTGAGCATGTGATATTGAAAAGTTTATTTGATGTAATTTGATTGTGTATGAATGAATTACCTTATGATGTGCCTTGGTTACTATGGATCACCTAATACAGTTCATGAGATAACATGGGTCTTGATTTAAGGATTCCATGGATGGACTCACCGTGTTTGGATGGATCTACTTGACGCACCAGGAGCGATGCATTGTCTTTCCATGTACGAGATTGTTGGGTGGATTTCATACATACTCGTGAGTGATGCCAGTTCCCTAGGGGAGAAACCAAGGACAGACCAATGGGAAAGATGGATACGCCATGCACTAGGTGATACCCATTCCCCTATGTGAGATACTTGGTATGGACTTAGAATTCACCATACCTTGAGTGATACAAGGGATGCCGTATGGGTCACCTTGGATGGACTTAGAGGTATTGGTTCTATCAGAGACACCTGTAGTGACCCTTGGGATTCTATTTAGATCACCTTGGATGGGATCGAGACTCCACCCATGGATTTAAAATTTTTTATTATGATATATGTGTTGCTTCTTGTTTATATTAGGGATTTCTTATACGATTAAATGGAATTGTGACCTCCAAGATAAAGCACAAGCTTGGGTTTGGCCTGCCTTAGTTTCCCTGTTTACATTTTCCCTTGTATACATATTGTGATTTTCATAGGTACCACTTTCAGACGTCCAAATTATGCTGAAGTAGGTGGTATCAGTTAGGTGTCTATTTAGGAACCTGGACCTAGGTGTTTATTATTTATTTGTTTATTATCCTGCATTAATTTATTATGTCACACTATCATTTATTTATTACATGAAATGGATCAACCTAGACACTACAGTTGTTGGCCTACTGAGATTATATCTCACACCCTGCTCGGGCATTACTTGATACTCGAGTAGATTTTATGATCGCATGTATGTATAAAGGGAAGCATGTGGCTTCTGATGCTTGATTGATTTATAGCCTTAGGAAGGATCATGGGGATGTGGACTGAGCCTATGATTGAGATGATTATTATAGCAGTTTTTTCTTTTTTTGTATGTTTTTCCTTCCTGTAGTATATGCATGTATCCATAGCTCCCCATACTCATATTTTTTATAGTCATTTGACATATTATCATCATTATTTTAGGTATCTATTATTATTATTCAGCTTTGTCCAGTTGTTTAATTCTCTTTATAGATTTATTATTATTATTGCACTGCTTCCACTACTGTCTACTTATGTTTATGCTTCTTCTATTTTTTATATAGTGTTTACTGCTATGATTACTTTGATCTATGAGGGAATAGTCTCCCCATAGACTCATCCAAGTCCCTCGCTGCTAGTTGAAAATCTATGGCATTCTAAAAGATGTTCTTGAGGTCTTATGGCCCACTATCTTAAGGCACTTTTCAGTGGAACTCAGGGCGGGATGCTATAAAGTGGTATCATAGGTTTATTTTCCTCTTGTATTAGTATTTGGGTTTAGATAAGAGACAAGGACATTGTAATTTGTAACTGAACCTATGATTGTATGTATCCAAAACATGTACCTGGGAAACCCAAATTACCTAGGATGAGAATTTCAGTTATTATTTATGCCATTTATAGTTTATACGACTTCACCGTTGGGTGACACACTTGTTCTATGGTTTTATTGTATTGGTATGATTGAAAAGATTATTTCTATTATTTCATCCTGATAAAATGAGGGCACTACATATAATGAATCATACTTGGTACCATAAGATAAAAATTTCATGAATTATGCTATTCCATATCTAATTTCAGCATGCATTACTTTCTTTTCATGTGATTTCTGGTTGTACCTTGCTTATTGTGCCTTGTGGTGCCTAACTTGTTAAAATTAAAGAGCTGTTCCAATCTACCTTACAGAATCATGTTATAAATTGGATTAATTATTTACCCAATTTCAATTTATAAGAAGTATCGGCCCTTATAAATTGGAATGATGACCCACCTAATTCAATCATTAAAAGTAGTTGAAACATGAATGAACAAAAATGAATATGACCTCTTAGAATGAAATGGTCACCTTATAAATATGAAAAATGTGAGACCTTGATCCCGAATCAACCCTAGATATAGGCAGTAGGCTATGTATCAGTAATCCTTCTGCGACCTTTCCTTTTTATCTAAGTCTAGATCTCAAAGCAGACTAAGGGTCATGCCATTTTTTAGAGAGTCATTATACCTACCCTTATTAATTGCTTTACTTAATTTATTTACCTATCTATTTTAAATCCTATCTGAGGAGTGTTCTTATCATTGTAAAGTCTTGAAACCATGACATACTCATGATGTTTGCTAAGAAAGTGGTGATGAGCACAATTCAAAGGTGGTGGGGCCTGAGCCACACATGGTACCTCATGTAGTGCCACTAGAGGAACCTTTTGTGATCATAAACTGGGTACTAATTCTTAGTTCTATGAGATCTTTCTCAGGTTTATGTAGTATGTTCAGGGTGCTATCCAGCCTGACCCCACTATGGCAGAGCTAACTCAAGACTTTGAGAAGAAACATCCTCCCATCTTCTTGGGGTATAGAAGACATCATGATATAGAATCATGGTTGGAGGCTATGATTTCTATATTTGACCATCTTGAGACACCTCTTGAGTAGAGGTTAAATCTTGCTACCTACATGTTACGTGACTTTTCCAAGAACTTGTGGGATGTCATATCTCAGTCTGAGTATTATCGAGGTATAGTTTGAGAAGACTTCCATAATTCTTTCTTTGATCACTTATTCTAGTAGAATCTGAGGGAAGATCATACCTGAGAGTTCATGCATCTTCATCAGGGCACTATGACTATTCTTGAATATTCTTCTCGCTTCACCGAGCTCTAATGGGTTTTTCGTCTCTGAACGATGATGAGTTGAAGACTATGAGGCACTTTGAGGATGGGATTGGCCATGATGTCTGCTCGTAGGTGAATGTATTTTGTTTTAAGACCATTACATAGATAGTAAACCAAGACTTAATTACCAAATAAAATCTTAGAGAAGATGGAAATGTGACCCAGGGCGGTTCAGTTCTGAGGTCGGGTGATTGTTCTTATAAAAGTTGAAAGCACCCTTTTGAGGGTGCATGTGGGGGTGGTTCCAGCCAGGTGAAACACACTAACTCCATATCATGTCACCAGTGTGGTAGGTCAGTCCATATGAATCCCCAGTGCATGAGGAACCCAATTGAGTGCTGAGATTGTGGCAGAATGGGTCTCCTTCAACGATTCTTCCCTTATTTTCCTCTAGCATCCAGTGAGAGGGGATCTATACATACACCTATATCAGGCTAGGAGTTTGTCTTCTACTATCCAATTAGGCTGAGGTGGTAGTGGTCATGGACGAGGTATTCAGGCTTCATAACATCAGCATCAGTAGAGTGGATTTGCTCAGGCTAGTTAGACAATATATCAAATATGTAGTTCAGGCCATATATATGCATTATAGCTAGTTCTCAAGGAAAAAAGTACATGAATATCTACGGTTAGAGGTATCATTATAGTGACCTATACTTTAGTTTCTTTCCTTTTTGATATAGGTGCATCACACTCTTTCATATTTTCTAGAGTTATAGAAAGCCTTAGTCTTGCAATAGAGTAATTATGTGGCATCATGTCTCTCGACATGCCATTAGGGGTCAAAATAGAGGGAATACACCAATGTTTGGAGTGTCCCTTGAGATAGGTTGGTGTCTTTTCTTATGGATTTTATTTATCCTTGAGATTACCTACTTTGACGTCATTCTCGGTATGGAATGGATTATTCCTTATCAAGCCCAAGTGGATTGTTATCACCGCCGAGTGTATTTAACTTTACCCATGGGAAACACATATATCCACAAGGTTTAATGAGATATCCAGGTAGATTGAGATAAACCAAGAGAACTAGGCTTGGCAGAGTGATAACTTAATTGACGAGTCTCTTTATGAGTGATATGAGAATTCAGTTAGTTGAGTTCCCTCCCATAGTGGATCATTTCAGGGATGTATTCCCTAATGATTTCAATGTATACCTTCTGAGAGAGAGGTTTATTTCACCATATATCTAGTTCCAGCTGTGACAACAGTGTCTATTCCTCTATATAGGATGTCACTTACATAGATCCAGGAACACAAGAAACAACTTTAAGACTTAGAGGCTAAGAGTTTTTATTAGGCCTAACACGTCGAAATGGGGTTCACCAGTCTTTTTTTCCACGAATAAGGATTACAACCTTCAATTATGTATGGATTAACACTGATTAAACCAAATTATCTTGAAGAATTGGTATATATTACCTCATATAGATGACCTCTTCGGCCAGATCTAAGGAGAAAATGTTTTCTCCAAGATTGATTTGAGGTCGGGCTACCATCAGGTTCATGTGAGACCATAAGACATGCAAAATATGATGTTCCGAATTAGGTATGAACTGTACAATTATTTTGGTTATTCCATTCAGTCTGAAGAACACACCAACAATCTTTATGGATCTAATGAATTGTATTTTCCACCCATACCTTGATTCCATTGGGGTAGTCTTTGTAGATGATATCTTAGTGTACTCCTGCACCAGACATGACCATGCCAACCATCTTGAGATCGTACTGAGTACACTAAGAGAGAACCAGATACATGCGATGCTTAGTAAATTCCACTTTTGGATAAGATAGGTTCACTTCTTGGGTCACATCATATCTGGGTAGTTTATCATGGTATTACCAATATGCATAGAGATATACACCTCCAGTACTGGTAGATAGGTATGAAGAGGTAGATATCAGGTTTTATCACATGATTCTCCACCTATCATTAGGTGAAGCCAGAGTACTAGCAACCCGATGGACTTCTATAACCTCTCTTCATTCCTGAGTGGGAATGTAATGAAGTCACCATGGATTTATTAACAGGATTTCTGAGAGATCCTCAAGGAAGTGATGTAGTATGTGTGATCATCGACAGGATAAACAAGGTCACACACTTCCTTTCGATTCGGGAAACCTTCTCTGTTGATGAGTTAGGAAGGTTATACATTCAGGATATAGTGTGACTTCATAGTTTCCCCCATTCTATTGTTTCAGAACGAGATACCTAGTTTATATTGTGGTTCTGGAAAGGGTTGGAAAAGGCACTAGGTCCATAGGTGATCTTGAGTACTGCATATCACCCTCAGAATGATGGGAATTTTGAATGGACCATACAAGTGTTAGACGATATTCTACGGGCCTGTATTCTTGATTTTGGCAGTTCGTATGAAAAGTATATTCCTATGGTCAACTTTTCCTACAAAAAAAGTTTTCAAGAAATAATTCATATAGATTATTATGAGTCCCTCTAATGTAGAACATTCCATTCACCTCTATAATAGCTTGAGGTAGGTAAAGTAGCTCTATTGGGCCCTCGTATCATTCAAGAGACTTCAGAGCAAGTCTAGCTGATTTATAATCATATATCTATAACCCAGTCTAGGAAGAATTCATATACCGATCATCACTATAGACCTCTAAAGTTCAAGGTGGGATATAAGGACTTTCTATTGGTATTACCTCATTTGGGTCATTGACAAATCAGGATACAGGGAAAGTTGTCACCTCGATATGTCATGACTTTTTAGATAGTGGAGAGGGTTGGGATGGTATTATATCAGCTGCTATTACATCAGAGGTACCATGCTATTCATGATGTCTTTCACATATCTTAACTTCAACAGCATCATCCAGACCCATCTCAATCATTTGATCCAAAGGTTATTGAGTTGGAAGTGGATTCGTCCTTTGAGGAGAATCTAATTCTTATCGCTGATCATAGCATGAAGGTTCTCTGAGATAGATCAGTTCCTCTGGTCTGGGTACTATGGAAGCATGAACATATATAAGATGAGACTTGGTAGTGGGAGGCTGATGTATTCACATAGTGGCCAAAACTCTTTTTAGATGATGTTGTACCACCCTCGGAAGGGAAACTCAGGGATGAGTTGTCTTAAGGAGGGGAAGTTGAAACATCCTGACTTTTATCAAAGTTATGAACCATTTATTTTTTTGTTTAAATTCCTTAAAATATCCCTAGTAATGATTTATAAAAGGTTAAAGGAGGTCTCAGGTGTATTCAGGGCCTATTCAAATCCTAGAGCCCCAAAATGGGAAAAGGCAGGCTGGGCTACACGGTTAGAGAAAACCATGAAGCCCAATCCACATGGTTTAACTAAACCATGTGGCTGCATATAGTGGGTACTTAGGGGCCACACAGTTTTTTTTTCTGCCATGAAACCCTATGCGCATGACTGTGAAACCCACCTACATATTTTGGATAGTGTATTTTCCCGGTTTGCACACGGTTAGTCAAACTGTGCACTTAACCATGAGAGGTTCCCCCGTATAAAAGTGAATGGCACATGGTTGGAACATGGTTTGGCCAAACCATGTGTCCAAACCACGTGCATTTTACTTGAGGGTAAAATTACCCTTCCACCCTTAATAAAATGTTCTAACCTATTCTTTCTTTGTCCCCTCTCCATTCTAGAAAAAGTTTCCTTCTCCCTTGGTGTGTGGAGATATATTCCTCCCATCCATGAGGTTTTGATCTATCTCATTCCTCCAGTGTATATTTTATTCGCCATCATAAGAAAAGTAAAACCCTCAGTAATATCTTCCTTCCACACTCTTTTATTTCATGGTTCCTCTCCCATCCACTGCACTATCTTTGTGAGAATATGTTTTCCTTATTTTTGAGGAGTTTGACAAATCCTTTGATTTATTCCATTCTTGGTCGAATCAAGGACTAGTAACAGATGAGTGGAGTGTTACAACATTGAGGTAGGTGGTTTATGATCTTACCCATTATTTCATCACTTTTTAAATAATGCTCCATCGTACCGTGCACCAGATCCTTCTAACGAAGCTCCATTCTTTCTTAATAAATTAATTAAATGGGGTTTCCATGTCCATTGTGACCCTACCATGCAGAAAAACCCATCTGTGGGGTTTTCTCCTTATTGTTGGTCACCCATTTGGGTGTTCCACCATAAATGAAAAATTTCCCAATTCCTTAAGTTGTGAACCACCATGTATAGGTGAGTTTCATTTTGGTTAAATGCCTTAAATTATGATTGAAATTAAGGCAAATGATTATCCATAAGATTGTCCCTATAGATTCATGAATCACACCTAATATTTAAATTCATATGCTTGATGCTTTATCTAGATGTACCATGACACTAATTTCCATTTATTCCATGCTATGTGACTTATGCCTTGAGCTTATTGTATAATGCCATGTGCTTAACACTTATTCCATGATTAGATGGATTGAATTGAATGCTATTCTTGAACAATATTTTTAGCTTGAGATCTTGAAATTTCATTGATGAAACATGATTACATATTTTCTATTCCTTGATCCATTTCCATATAAATTGTGCCATAGTTATTTGGATTTAATTATATAGCTTGGTTATTTGGGTGAGAATGTGATTTTGAGAAGTTTATTTGATGGCATGTGATTGTATATGATTTCCTTTCCTTGTGATGTTACTTAGTTACTATGGATCACCTACTTTGGGATGGGAGAGAACATGTGTCCCAATTTAAGGATTCCATAGACAGGATTTCCATGTTCAGATGGATTTACATAACGCATTGGGAGTGATGCATTAGCTTGTCATGTATGGGATCACCAGAAACATTTCATACATACTCATGAGTGATGCAAGTTCCCTAGGGGAGAAACCAAGGATGGACCCATGTAAGATATGGATATGACATGAACAGTGATAACCGATCCCATATGTGAGATACTTGGTATAGAATCAAAGTTTACCATACCTTGAGTGATAAAAGGGATACCGTGTGGGTCTCCTTGGACGTACTCAGAGGTATTTGTTCCACTGGAGGCACCTGTATCAACCCTTGGGATTCTTTTTAGATGTCTTTGGACTGACTTGGCACTCCAACCATGGATTTAATGGATTTAATTGTGATATATGTGTTTCTTCTTGTTCATATTAGAGATTACTTATATGATGGCATGGAATTGTGACCTCCAAGATGAATCACAGTCTTAGGGTTGAACTTCATTAGTTTCCTTGTTTACATTGGACCTTGTATACATATTATTATTTTCATAGGTACCCCTTTCAGATGTTCAGATTATGTTGAAGTAGGTGGTATCAGTCAGGTGTCTATTTAGGAACCCAGACTGAGGTGTTTATTATTTATTTGTTTATTATCCTATATTTTTTTATTATGGAACACCATCATTAATTTATTGCACGGAATGGATCATCTTAGACACCATGGGTGTTGGCCTATTGAGATTATATCTCACACCCTACTTGTGCACTACTTGGCACCTGATTAGATTTTATGATCACATGTATGGATAAAAGGAATCATGTAGCTTCAAATGCTTGATTTATTTACAAACTTAGGATGGAGCATGAGGTAGAGGATTGAGACTATGCTCGAGATGATTGTTTAAGTAGTTATTTTTTTTGTATGTTTTTACAGCATGTAGTATAAACCTGTATCCCCAACCCCCTTTAATGATATTTTTTATTATCATTTGACATATCATCATCATCATCATCATTTTTGGTATCTATTATTGTTATTCAGATTCTGCCAGTTGTTTAATTCTCTTGTATGGTTTATTATTATTATTACACTACGTCCACTACTATCTGCTTCTATTTTTACTTCTTCTATTTATTATCTATTTTTTACCATTTTGGTTACTCTAATCTATGAGGGAATTGTTGTACCTCTCGATCCCCTCAAGGTTTTATTTTCATGATCACAATCACCCTCATATTTTTCTAATCCTCTTTCAAGTGTTTTTGGATGATAGGAATCAATTCAAGTGGCCAAGGAATTGGGCCAAGAAAGAAAGGAGGCAAAGTGGACTGAAATTCAGTCCACCGGCCAACCGATGGAAGTGCACCGGCCAACCGATAGGAGCCTGGACAGAAGGCATCCTTCTGTCCAGACCACCGGCCAACCGGTGGCACACCAGCGGCCAGCCGGTGGCACCTGCACTCAAAGGGAAGCTACTGCCTCCCCACCGGCCAACCGGTGGCCTCAGCACCGGCCAGCCGGTGGTACCCTCTCCAAACAGTGCCAGCTACTGTCTTGCCACCGGCCAGCCGGTGGCTCTGGCACCGGTCAGCCGGTGGCCCCTGGACAAGAATCCTATGCCTTTTTGCACACACCGGCCAGCCGGTGGGACTGTACCGGCCAGCCGGTGGATCCAGTCAAACTAGCCGTTGGAGCTTTGACCAGGCTGCTCCACTTGCCTCCCAACGGCTCCGAAAGCCTTTCCAACGGCTCCAAAGGCCTCCAACGGCCATATGAGGGTTCCCCCTCTATAAATAAAGGACCTTGAAGCCCCGGAACAATTGCCGGACCATAATTAAGCATTGTGAAGCCAACGAACACAATTCTCCTCATTTGGAAAACCTCCGGCGGATTGCTCTAAGGGAACCACAACTGCTCCATTCCAATTCCACATCCAAGGAGCACCACCATAGAAGCTTGGGAGTGCACGTCTTCAACTCCATTCAACCTTTGGCGCCCAAGGCTTCTCAACTATACGGTTTTATTGTTTTATCTTTTTGAGCTTAAATTTGGGTTTGTGCCTACAAACCCCAAACTCTTTTCTATCCTCCCTTTCTTTTGGGTTTCACATCACCACTAAGGTGTGAAAAGGTTGCCAAGCTTTCCTTTAAATAGCTTGAGACATAGGTGAGCTATCCTTCACCTGTAAGAAGGATAGTGGGTTCTTGCTAAACCATTAAAAGCAAGTGGGTTCTTGCTTAACCACTAAAAGCAAGCTGTAATAGGTCCTAGTGCTACCTCAAAGCCTAGTGGGTTTCTTGCTAAAACCATTGAAAAGCAAGCGGTAGGAATCTCTCAACGGTTGAGTTGGGAGCGGAGACGTAGGCCGGGTTTTGGCCGAACTCCGTTATCAATTTCTTGTGTGATTGCCTCTTTATTTCCGCTGCATTCTTTACTTTGATTTTAATTTGTTAATCTTTTTTTTAAAAGGCAATTCACCCCCTTCTCTTGCCATCATTTCCCCGATTTTTCCGACCCAACAATTGGTATCAGAGCGAGGTTTGAGTAATTCCCTAACCGGTTTCAAATTAAAGATCCTATATTTTTTTTTGATGGCTTCTACCGCTTCTTCCTCTCAATCCCCCGAAGGACATTCTTTGGATCGTGCTCCATTCTTTGATGGAGCCGATTATACTTTTTGGAAAACCCGCATGTCAACTTTTCTTAAAAGCATTAGCTATCCAATTTTTAAAATTGTTATGCAAGGATTTTCCCTCTCCTCTCCCGATGAATCCAAATGGACCCCCACCGATATAAAGAATTTCGAGCTTGATGGCAAAGCCATGAATGCTCTTCATTGCGGTTTAGATAGAAATGTTTTTGATCATATTTCTTCTTGCACATCTTCACATGATATTTGGAAATGTTTAGAGCTAACCCATGAAGGTACTAGCATGGCTCAAAAGCAAGAACCCACTCGAAAGCAAGAACCCGAGGCTAAATCCGTACCCGCTTGCCCACGTCACAAGAAAAGGGCCAAGAAAAAGGAGAAGAAGAAGGCTTCAAAAGCAACATGGAGTGATAGCTCCACCTCTTCATTCTCCTCCTTCTCCTCGAGCGACCAAGGTACAAAATGCCTAATGGCAAATCATGAGGTATCAACTTCCGACTCTTCTTCCTCTTCCTCTAGTTCTTCAAATTCTTTTAATCATCTTTCTTATGAGGAACTCCAACATGCTAGAGACCAATTAGAAAATGGTTTTCATGAGCTTTCCTCAAAATTTGTTTCTTTAAAAAAGTCTTTCAAAAAACTTTCCTCCGAAAAAGACCAACTTCTCAAAGAGAAGGAGGAACTCACCCTCAAAATCCAAAATTTCCCAAATGTTGATTCTATGGAATCAACCATCAAAGACCTAAGGGAGACCCTAGCCAAGTTCACCCAAGGTGAACAAAATTTGACCAAATTATTGGGTTCTCAAAGGGTTTCTAGAACCACCAATGGACTTGGCTACACCAATAAAGCTTCCTCCTCCCATGCACCCACTATTTTTGTAAGGGGGAGCTCCGAATTCAAATTTTGTAATTATTGCAAGAAAACCGGGCACCTCATTTATGAATGTAATTGTAAAAACGCCCGGTATGGCCAACCCAAGTCTATTTTCTTTTCAGACGAATTTTATAGGAGAAGACCCGCTATGAGACAAGTTTGGATTGAAAAATCCCTTCTTGCGAGTCTCTCCGGGCCAAAATTTATTTCCTATCCCCGGTGATTTATTGTTTTTATTTAGGGGGAGTTAGGTTCTTTTAAGCCTTTTTGTGAATTAAAAATTTTCATTCAAAATTCTCATTTTAAAATTTTCATTCAAAATTTTCGATTCAAACTTTCAATTTCAACTCTTGGTTTCAAAATTTTCAATTCAAAATTTTCTATTCAATTTTTGATTCAAAACTTTCAATTCAAACTGTTATTCAATTTTCATTTCAAAATTTTCAACAATTGGTATTATTTTCAATTGGTTTAAAATCTTGTTTTTCATCCTTTCCCTCAATCAAGTTTTATGCCCCATGCTATTTTGATAATCACAAAGGGGGAGAAATTTCTTGATTGATTGGGGGAGAATCCTTTCCATCATGCTTTGCATTTCCTTTCAAATTCATGTTTTTACTTTGATTGTTTTGGTGATTGTGATCATCAAAATAGGGGGAGATTGTTGTACCTCTCGATCCCCTCAAGGTTTTATTTTCATGATCACAATCACCCTCATATTTTTCTAATCCTCTTTCAAGTGTTTTTGGATGATAGGAATCAATTCAAGTGGCCAAGGAATTGGGCCAAGAAAGAAAGGAGGCAAAGTGGACTGAAATTCAGTCCACCGGCCAACCGATGGAAGTGCACCGGCCAACCGATAGGAGCCTGGACAGAAGGCATCCTTCTGTCCAGACCACCGGCCAACCGGTGGCACACCAGCGGCCAGCCGGTGGCACCTGCACTCAAAGGGAAGCTACTGCCTCCCCACCGGCCAACCGGTGGCCTCAGCACCGGCCAGCCGGTGGTACCCTCTCCAAACAGTGCCAGCTACTGTCTTGCCACCGGCCAGCCGGTGGCTCTGGCACCGGTCAGCCGGTGGCCCCTGGACAAGAATCCTATGCCTTTTTGCACACACCGGCCAGCCGGTGGGACTGTACCGGCCAGCCAGTGGATCCAGTCAAACTAGCCGTTGGAGCTTTGACCAGGCTGCTCCACTTGCCTCCCAACGGCTCCGAAAGCCTTTCCAACGGCTCCAAAGGCCTCCAACGGCCATATGAGGGTTCCCCCTCTATAAATAAAGGACCTTGAAGCCCCGGAACAATTGCCGGACCATAATTAAGCATTGTGAAGCCAACGAACACAATTCTCCTCATTTGGCAAACCTCCGGCGGATTGCTCCAAGGGAACCACAACTGCTCCATTCCAATTCCACATCCAAGGAGCACCACCATAGAAGCTTGGGAGTGCACGTCTTCAACTCCATTCAACCTTTGGCGCCCAAGGCTTCTCAACTATACGGTTTTATTGTTTTATCTTTTTGAGCTTAAATTTGGGTTTGTGCCTACAAACCCCAAACTCTTTTCTATCCTCCCTTTCTTTTGGGTTTCACATCACCACTAAGGTGTGAAAAGGTTGCCAAGCTTTCCTTTAAATAGCTTGAGACATAGGTGAGCTATCCTTCACCTGTAAGAAGGATAGTGGGTTCTTGCTAAACCATTAAAAGCAAGTGGGTTCTTGCTTAACCACTAAAAGCAAGCTGTAATAGGTCCTAGTGCTACCTCAAAGCCTAGTGGGTTTCTTGCTAAAACCATTGAAAAGCAAGCGGTAGGAATCTCTCAACGGTTGAGTTGGGAGCGGAGACGTAGGCCGGGTTTTGGCCGAACTCCGTTATCAATTTCTTGTGTGATTGCCTCTTTATTTCCGCTGCATTCTTTACTTTGATTTTAATTTGTTAATCTTTTTTTTAAAAGGCAATTCACCCCCTTCTCTTGCCATCATTTCCCCGATTTTTCTGACCCAACAGGAATAGTATACCCACTGACACAACCAAGGCTCTCACCACCAGTCAACATACTCTGGTGTTTGGGGAGATGAACTTGAGGTCTTGTGGCCCACCATCTTAGGGCACTTTTCAGCGGCACTCAGGGTGGGACACTACATCTTTTTTTAAACTAAATAATTATACATGTCGACAATACCTAAGGTGTTTATATTCACAGAGTATAAATACTATACTAGTTATATGATTGATGTCCACTTTTAGTTTTACTTGACAAAGAGTTATCTTAACACAACCGATTATTAGAGTTTTACATTTATATTCATCACATATTGGCTATAATTCAAATATCACTGAACTATTGGTTGAGTATTAAACACCAAAAAAAATTCATTCCAATAATTGAATAATTTCTCCTTGTGTCAAATGGACATGTGAGATAAATTTTCTTGGTTATAATCAATAAAAATTCAACTATAATTATTAATCTTTGAAATTGGAAGTTATGTACTACTTACCGATGACTTAGGATTTCTCATTTGCTTTGAGAACACACCATAATTCTTGAAACATTTCATTTCTTACTTGGTTACCATATACAAATACACATATGTGATTGGAATATTTTATTTAATACCAAAGAATTAAAATAGAAACATTACTTTTAATTTATGAATATACCTAAATAATAAGTGACTAATTGATTCTTTGATTCAGTTCATTTCATTTAAAATTTTAAATATATATTTCATGACATGTGAAGTAAATAAACTCTTTTTAACGCCTTTACTATTTTATTTTAAAGAAGTTGTGAAGGTTACTTTGACATCATACTTTCTACTGGTCTTTTCACCTTTTCATTCAACTTTTTAACCTTAATAACTAAAGATTAAACTTTATTCAAGTTTTTTATTTACTTTGAGAACCTTTAACTAAAAGGTAATAAATCAATTTTTCTCTATAAATTTCATTTTGTAATTCAAAAATAAAACTAAAGTATATGAGTGATAAATATATGGGAATTTTATTTATTAAAATATCATGATTCATCTTTCATATTTACACATATCCATTGTAATCATCACCCATTAATATCTCACTTCACTTTCACCTCATAAGCTCCTCAGTGATAAGGCTACATGTGAAATCATCAATGTATCGATGATGTATCCACAACTCACATTGGAATTTGAAGATAAAATTATGACATAACCATCATATTCATCATACATGGGTCTCCTATAATCATTTTTATCACCCTCACTTCCTAAGGTGTCTTAAAAAGTATTGGGAACTCCAACACCTTGAGTTTTCTATATTGTAGTAATTTTTTCAAGCAGTAATACTATTATTGGAAACTCGTACTAGTTTGGACATGTTATTTTTCCAAAATTAATCATAGTTTGTTTGTATTATTATATTCCATTATCTAAAAAAATAAAATCTAGAAGATTATTAATATTATATTGATTATTTATTATACATTATCGATTAATTTAATCAGAAAATGTCTCCAACTATTTTATCAAAATATAGTATCCCTCACTACTAGACTTTAAATACTATGTTTCTTGAGTATCCTGGAAAGGATCCTTGAAACATCTCCTCATAGTCTACAAGATATGGATATACTACTACATGGAGAGTTTTAAGGTAGAAACTAGGATTTCTGACCACATTGACTCGTAGTTCCATGATACGTTGAGTGAAGTTCCATATTTTTAAATCCTAATGTTATTTACTCAACACTTTGACTCAAAATATGAAACTAGCTAGATATGACTACTTAGTTTCTTCCATACTTAGTTAAGTCAACCCATTGATCTCATAATAACTCCTCAGTAGTAGGAGGCACCCTCAACTGGGGCTAACAAGCACCCCGTACACCTGGCTGTGTTGAAATTCAAACAACGAAAGGAATTTTTGACTTAATATATCTTTTAGGGTTTTTCATATTTCACGAAAAATGAAATCATTTTCTATCTAATAAGAACATACTATGTGATCTCAATCACAACTCACCATGGAATAAATAGAAAACATTTATCTCATCACATGTTCATTTTATTTGTGCATACTTAGTTATTAATTTATGTGATCATGCATAAAAACTAAAAGTACATAAAATAATAAATCATGCATAAATAAAATTTAATTACGTGATCATGATATGATACTAATGGTTGATCCACTGAGTGAAAATGGATCAACCTAGACCCTAGGGGTAACTCCTTGATTCATTACACATGTGACTCAAGTTGTAGCACCCACCCATCGAATGTTTCAAACTCTTGTCTGGTGTGTCACCAAATCTTGTCATGAAGTAAGTTATTGATCATCCTCATCATTATACAACAAAACTCATATACAGGCGAGGGGGTATTAGGAATGTAGAATATAGATAAAAAACCGTTATCTAGTTGCGTATCCTCTTATACATATAATGACCCAACAACGATACACAAATTATCATTTATTATTTAATTACTAAAAACCATGTATTGCAATAATTAAATAAAAAAACATACATGTATTTATTGGTCTATGGATCATGATCAATTGATACAAATTAAAATCACATATATAAATTAAATTCATATATAAAATTAAACATGAAAAAATTCTAATGAATTAAATAATTCACTCTTATTTTAATTCAAAAAATTTAAGTCATTTGCTACCATTAATTAATTTGCTTATATTTCAAAAGTTAACTTAATTTTGAAATATATTTCTTATTAAATTAATTAATTATTTTTTGTTTTTTAATTTTCCATCTTTCCAGCTTACATTAGAAGCTATCATAGGGTTTTTTGTTTTACTTGGCTAGTGTCTCCCCACCCTACTCATTCAATTTTTTATTTTTCTTAAAACACTACCTTCCAAATCCAATCACTTCATTTAATTAATTAATTAATATTTTATTTAAAAACTTTAAACAAACTATTGATTAGGATTTTGATTTTTAAAAAAAAATATGATTAAATTTCCATAGGTGTGTGTAAATGATCCAAATCAATTTTTTTCAGATGGTCATAACATGGTCATACAAGATTTAATTGATGCACCATCAAAGCCGTTGGTACCTAATTAAATCCCTCTACTTAATTTAATGAAAATTATTTTTTTATTGGATTTGAAAATTCACATGATAGATTCGATACAAATTTTTGGTATCAGGGTGTGCAATAGAAGTCGGCAGGTCAGGGATTTAAAAGTTTTCCTCACCCAAGTAATAAAACATTTTAATCTCTAGAAATCTAAGCCCTGGTAGAGGTATGATGATCTCCTATGAATTATCAATGCACAAAAATAAACTGAACGATTAACTCATTTGAATCAAATCGCGCTTGACTGTAGCTCATCAATGATGATAATTTCTTTAAATATCTAAGATTGAACCCCTATATATCATAGAAACATTATTTAAGAATCCACATGGATGATGATTAATGAATCATGGGTACTAGAGCATAGATTTGACGATTTCTTTGACACCGCAATGATCACCTCGATCCCGTCCCTTCAATCCATGAATGCATTCTTGGATCGAATGCTCAGACTATGACCATATCTCTCTAGGAAGTGGGAGGAGAGAGAGTCCCTCAATTCGTTGGAATGAATAGTCATGGATTGAGAATCTCTCTTATGCTTATATATTGGGATTCTAAAATACTCAGAAAGGGTTCACTGACCCCTTGAAATAAAATTCACACTAAATAAGAAGTAAATGACATGTTATGATGAACTAACTAAGTCATAATGTCATTTATATTTTTATAACATACTTGTAATATATAATAAATATATTATGTGATGAACCTGATTCATTAACTCCGCTCACAATTCACCCAAATATTAAACGAATCTTTAATATTAATATAATTTTCATTTGTATAATATTTCCCCTGTATTCACTTAATACCTTGTGAATACTTTTAATAAATAAATTTAAACCAATTATTCTATACTCAAATAATAATTAATTTATCTATTCATCGATGATCATTAAAACCTGGACAACTCTCTGACCCTATGGTGGGCCCCACCATGTCCTATAAACCTGTTCACTAAAATAGGGAAGTCTCTCGAATACGCTATTGTGTGTGACCCTCTAAGACCTTATCTTGATAGCAGTTAATATCATTTATAGACCAAGAGTAGATTCTATCAACCCATTAAGGCCTCTAAAGAGATAAGGAATAGTTACAGTAATAGAAACCATCCTATAAACACACACTGTATAATATAATCTCTTTATATCATGATATCTTATAAAGTAGGATGAATAACTTGTATCATCATCCATCTTGATTTATTATTTATTGATATAATTGGAAAAACACACCTTTGACTACCTTGGATAAGGATTTATGAAGGTACCACCATCCTGATCAACTAGGCCTGAAATATTACTTCCTCAACTCAGAAGAAAAAAATTATATCTTGACCATTCAACCGATTCCATACCACCAATAATGAACCCAACAAAACCTACATCACCATGAATTTAATGTCATGGTTTTTTCCTTTCATTAAAGTATGATATAAAATGATACACATTGATAATAATCTAAAGTCATGATACCAATACATATGTTTATAGATAGAAACAACAAATGACACCTAAAACATGTAATGTTCCAATTGGTGAGTTTATCCTCATGATCTCACACACTAGAGATCACCAAGTACGAACTTCATGAGAAGAAGTCTCAATGATTATGAGCCTCTAACATCTAATAGTCAAACATAAATGTTTTCTATCCAGTTTGATGTATCTATACCATAGAGCATATATTTAATTTTAATGTTATAATATCTAAAGGTTATCATTATAGTATGAGAACTTCTATAACCTTTTGATACAACAACTAATATATGGAGATTACTATGTAAATAGTGGATGTGTAAATATCGACACTATTATGGTAATAATATATCATGAACATCTCAATATATATATGATGTGGTAATCTAAAAGTACTGAAAAAGTTGGGTCTAGGTCACCCAATTTTACAAAACTTTTGACCTTTGACCAAGGAAATCATTTTGTGATGGAGTATGCTACTCATTTCACTAAGTTGGTCCATATTTCTATAGAACTTGTCTCTAATGACTACCTAAAGGCTAGGTGGTTTGAGATGGGTCTTAATCCTAAGTTATGATTGATTCTTATTCTCAAGTTCTTACCAAACTTTGATGAGGTGTTTAATAAAGAGGCTATGGATGAGAAATACTTATCTAGGTAGACAAGTCTAAGTGGAGCTTTGGTTATAGGAGGAGGTCTCTAGGGCGTGTCTTCTGACCATAAATGATAGTGCAATAGGGGTGCTTGTAATACCCTAGAACACCCAGAGAAGGGAGGGATTAATTAGGGTGTCAACTTCTTCTTTGAATGAGATGGATCTTTTCCTCATGTCAATAAGAAATTTTTAAACCTATCTAATTGAATTATGAAATTATCAAACAACCATATAGAAAAATAGAAACACAACACAACAATTTTACTTGGTTCAACACAAAGGGCTAGTCCAAGGAGAATATGATGACAATGTGTCAGTCGTACATAAACCAAAAAAGATTCATTAGATATAGTGGATTAAAATTGATCATACATGGTCACTACATGATAAGAACACCAGCTTTATAATAATTTTAGGGATAAAACACTGCCTCCCTCAGATCACTTCTATCAACTCCCCCTTACTCACTAATTTGGGTGAAGTATTTATTAGTTTTCCAACTTAAAGGTCTCTCCTATATTAGAGCACATTAAGGTGATGTTTTTCATAATTTAGTTCCACTTATAATTCTTCAATACATTCCAAAAACTTCTCCCAATTTCAAGTACACTCAAGTAAGTATCTTTTATGAAACACCATTTTTTGCGAAACCCCCTTTTTATTTCAAAGAAATTCCAGATTTCAAAAAACAACACACTTTCATGAAACTCAAAACTTTAAAAAAACTTCTAATTTTTTCGAAACTTCTAAAAATCGTGAATCTATCAACTTTCCCAAAACTCCTCCACTGAAATTATTTAGCATCAATTAGTTCTGAACCATTATTTTTGAGAAACTTATGTTCATGTAAAGTTCCTGATTCATATAATAATTAAATTCATGTAAAACCTTCACAAAATAATAGTGATCATCCATTATCCCAAAAAAATTTATACTCAAATGATGGGAGGCTGCCTATTTATATACATTGCCTACCCTTTATGAAACTTTCAATATCACCACCACCTTTTCGTGAAAATATTTATTCATGTTCTGAAACAAACTTATTCATGAAACTTTTAGTGAAAATTTACATTCTAAAAACTTTTCATAATCATGTAACTTTCCATATTTCCTTCATGACTTAGCCATATTTTGTGAATCATTCTTGTCTGTGAATCTACAAACTTATGTGACACCAAACTTTCATGAAACACCAAAATTTCAAGAATTACATGCCCTCTATATATTTTAATGAGGTAGTACTAGAAATATATCTTTTGAGAAATTTGTATCTTCATGAAACCAAAGTTTCATGAATTCCATACATTTTTTATATTTACACAAGGAAGTCTTGGAGATCCATATTTTGTGAAACTTTTTATTTCCTCCAAATTTTGGAGCCTAATTTTTTTTAAACAATGGGAAAAAACGCCACCTTCCACACTAAATCCACCTACACCATAAGAATATTTATCTTGAAACTAATTGATCAAACCAGTGTGGATTGATGAAGAAAAATACAATCCATTTCTAGCCATGAAAAAACACTTTGTTCCAACAATATCCCCGTTTAGGTTTTTTGGAAATCTTCAAAAAAATTAAATAAGGCCCCAACCTCAGAAAAAAAACCTAATAGGAATGAAATAACTCATCCATGACTCTAAATCTATGTGATAAAATATTAGTGTATAAAATAAGAGTGTTAAGAGAGAATTTAATGCCCTGATAGACCATTGACCTATCCTAAGAACCTATGTAATCCTACATTCCGATGAATTTCACTTCCATATTTTACTTCCACTGATTTTCACCATTCTACCCCTTTTAAAATATACCCAAAGAACTATATTTTTACATTAGTAATAAAAAACACACACCATAGATCATATCTCCCCCAAAGATATTCATCACATCCATAAATAGATTAAAACAGTTAATAAGAATGGGGAGAGAGGATAAACTATAAACTCCACATGCAATGGGAGGTGGATGAACACTGAGGTTCAACCGATGTTTCTCAATCATTTTTGGTGCCAAAGTCTTAGTCAGGATGTCATCCACTTGATTGTTAGTTCCAAAATGCTCCATTTAAATCACACACTATTTAAAATTTTCTTTAATGAGGTGAAATATGATCTCAATATGTTTGGGACGACAGTGTTAAATTGGATTTTTCGTGAGCTCAATCACACTCTTATTTTCACAGATTATAAACATTAAGTGTTTAACCTCATCAATGATATAAATAATTTGTTGCTTTATCCATAATAGTTGAGTGAATTCCTTTTTCACAGATATATACTCTACTTTAGCCGTACTAAGAGAATTTATTTCTTGTTTCTTGCTCAACCAAACTACAAATTTGTTTCCAATGAAAAATTCACCCAGTTGTGAAATTTTGACCCACCACATCTCCATCCAAGTAAAAAATAAAAATATTTAATAATTAATTACCATTTCCTATATAAAATTATAATCCAAAATTGAGAGTACCATGAATATTCCTCATGATTCTTTTTGTTGTTGCACAATGATATTCCTTTAGATTATTTTGGAAGTGAGCTGCTAAACATGCTATAAAGATGATATCTGGATGCATGGTATTCAAATATAATAAGATTACAATGACCCCCTATACAAGGTGGGATCTATATATTTCCCATCCTCATGCTTTCTAAGTTTTATCCTAACCGTAATCATAGTCGACATTGGTTTGAAGTCATGCATGTTGAATTTATTCAGAAGGACTCTTCCATAATTTGACTGAGAAATTAAGGTGTAGTCCTTATTTTGAATCACCTATAGCCCCAAAAATTATGTGAGTTCACCAATCATGGAAATTTAAAATTATAATTTCATATGATTAGAAAATTCTTCCACTAATCCATGAATTCTTCTTACAAATACAATATCATCCACATAAAAAAGCACCATAAATTGATCTCTCAATGAATTATTCACATAGAGATTATGGTTGACACTTTATATTTTAAATTATAGCTTCTTCAGACAAGCATACAGTTGAGAATAACATGACTGTGGTGCCCTATTTAGACTATAAAGTGCCTTATTTAATCTAAAAACATTTTTTTATCATTTCCAATCAGAAATCCCACTGGTTTTTTAAGGTAGACTTATTCTTAAATAACATCATTTATGAATTCCATTTTGAAATAAATCTGATAAACTATGTACCCTATTTGAATCTACATTTATAAGAGCCTAATTAACTCTAGTAGAGATACTAGAGAAAATGTTTCTTCAATATCAATGCCTTAAATCTATGTAGAGTATTTACACACTTAGCGTTCCTTGTTTCTAATCACATTTCCTATCTTATTGAATATATTTTTAAATATTCAATTTATTCCAATTGCATTGTGATTTTCTATCCTCTCAATAAGATCTCAAGTATAGTTTTTTCAATATAATATAGTTATTCATTCATGGAATTATTCCATGATTCATCCTTCACTAATTATTAAAATGAGTTTGGTTCCACAAATGATAGGAGAGAAAAATGTGCTTCATTTCTCATTCTCCTTGTCTATATAGGTTCATTCCAATCACCAATGATGTTGGATTTATCAACTTATTATCTTTTATTTATATTGTGAGGTCCTATTATAGTTTCTTTAGTAATGGTTTCCTCTTATGATTCTGCTTCTGAGTCATTATCATTTGGTGAACTATGAATTTTAGAAAAACCTGCCACAATTTTTATATTTGAATCTTCCCCTTTTACACTTTCTTCTTTATCTTCAATCATATAAACATATAATCTCCTTGAGTTATTTATAATTTTATCCTCAATGATCTTGAAATAATTTCTCTCCACAATATTTCTAATACTATTATTTTTGCATTTATAGGATTTAACCTTTATTGAATATTTAATTAATATTCCCTCATCTGCAGAATCACCATACTTTACTTGGTTACCTTATTAGTTTTAGATGAAACATTTTCTTCCCAAAAAAAAAAATTAGTGAGGGATTCCTTCCATGCCATATCTCATATGGTGTCCTATCATCTCCTAGTCTCACCTCTGTTCAATTTTGAGTATACACTACAACTTGAACAAACTCTTTCTAGTAATTATGATAAACACAACTCCCAATTATCATAGTTTTCGACATATTATTCACCTGTAGATTTCTATTCTCAATGACCCCATTTTGTTGAGGTATTCTCACTGAATACACCTCATGATTTATCCCATGTTTTTTGATGTAATTTTCAAATTCAATAGATGTGTGTTATTTTCCATTTTTAGATCATAATATCTTGATTTTGTGACTAGTTTCATTATCAAATCTTCAAAGGCATCTCTTTATGTAGTAAATAAATTCTCATTTATGCTACATAAAAATCACACATTCTATTATACTATAATAATAAATAAAAATAATGAAGCACCTCTCTTCATATGTGTTATAAAAATTCATTGGATGACACACATATGTGTGGACTAGATTAAGCAGATTCAATTCCCTTTTATTCCTCAGTTGATAAGAAATATGGACTATCATTCCTCACACTCAATTATCACATGTCTTTTCTCAATCATGCTTCAGATTGGGAATGTATAAATAGAATTTATCTTGGATAATTTCTCTCTGATCTATTGATTAATGTGACCCAACCTCTAGTTCCACAAGTTGTTGTACTCTTCAATTATTAAGAAACAAGTGTTTTATTTACTATCTACCTGGTATAAATTACCACTTTTCCTCTATCCTTTCATGAGATACTTACTAGTCTTTCCTTTTACAATTCACCCTTTCTAATTAAATTTCACTACTAATTTTTATTCATAGAGTTTCCTCACACTCATGAGATTGTGATAAAAACCTTCTATGAAAAGTACTTCTATTTTCATTAGCTCATAATTTTATAATTCTATATTTCCATATCCTTTGATCTTTAAGGAACCATAATTATTGAATATCACTATTCCTTAAAACCTTTCATTAAAATTTTTCAAAAAAAATTCATTTCCTACCATATGGGATAAGAATCTATCGTTAAGAATCTAGGTGCTACTGTTATTTATAGCTTTGAGAGTGATATCTTCTAGGTTAGATTTATCATTATTATTCTTTTCCTTCCATGTAATAACATATTGAGTGGAGAAATAAGATGGACTCTCCAATCTCATTTCAACATGCATGGTTGAATAAAACTTATATTATTCTTCAAAAAGAAAATACTTATTTTCAAGGGTAATTCTGCTTAGTTGATCAGTGTTGACTTGTCTTGGAGTTCTGTAGTTATGGTTTCCACATTTCCTATGATTAAAATGAATATATATAAGAAAAAAGTTAGAATAGTGAAAAAATACCCATAGAATTTATTTCTTCTATATGATGAATTAAATGGTCCAATTCTCCATTGCTGACTTTTAAGTGCTTCCCCATTCAGATAGTTCATTTCCTCTTCATAATAAGACATGGTATGGCCAAGAAATCCACATAATTTTAATTTCATAAGAAGACATATCTTATAACTTCCATTCCTCCACATATACCCATATTTTTTATAGGTATTTGATCGGAGATCGTCTCTAGATAATTTAGGATAATTTTCAGCTCTTTTCTTTATTTGGTTTGAATCTTTATCTATTATGACATCAAGCACCTTTGTGATATGTCCAACTTTATCCTTACTTTTTTTTGGATCAACTCATTTCCAGCCATTGATGTTTCTGTATCATAGCCAATTCCAATTTGGACTATAAATTTAGATATTTGACCATTTAAGTATTTCTTTTCTAATTTGGAACAATATTTAACTCTTTCCAAAATATCTATATCTAAAAACATTACAAATTGTAATTTATTCTTCATTTCCCCAGATTTTGATTCAATTTATAGTTTTCTCCTTAAAGAAATGAATTATTATTCAAGGCCCTCAACTATCTTAGCATTTTCCTCCAATATTTAGGTAAGTCCATTGATAAATTTTATCTCCTCTTAAATCATTAGTTTAAACTCCACAACCTCTTCCGATATTTCAAGAATGGTCAAATTTTCTTCTACCACTCATAGTAGTCCATCAATTTCTACTTCAAGCTGATTCTCATACTATGATGTCTCTTTTAACAAAGATCCAATATTTTTGTTTTTATTTCTTAAAATTTCAATCTCATCAAGAGCACCCTAAGGTTCCACCTTGAGATTGAAAAAACCATCTGAATGATTTTATTACTCCTTTGTAAGTTTTATGTTTTCAAATGTATCCATCATGAAATATTCAAAATCAAATTTAAACTCTAGTTATACATCCTCCAAAAAGTCATTATCATCTTGTTTCTCTTTGTAAACAAATCTCCTCCTCTATAATTTATTTCCTGATTTAATGTCTCCCTTTTATGTGAACCTACTAAGAGGCATCTATATGATTTAGGCTTCAATTTATTCATTATCAAATTTCCTTGATCACCGACCAATAATTTTCCCATACTTTACCACACTGAAAACAAGCCAAATTAATATTTCCTTCAAATCTGTCTTTTCCTCTCTTGAATTTTATAGAAAAAAGATAAAGAATTTTATCATCCACATAATCTACCTCATATATAACTTTGTCAATAAATTTTTTTCCATGTATTTGAATGCCATTTCCTTTATTACTCAAATTTTTGTATCTTCTGGTTTGAATCTCATTTCATAAGCCCCCAGACTACTTAATAGATCATCAAGAGAAAGATTAGATATATATCTTTCCATAAGGGCTGACACTTTTGGATTATACAAAGGTGAAATCTTTCTCATAATTTTCTTCACAATTTTTATGTCCTTAATTTCTTCCCCAAGTTGTCAAATTTCTCCAACAACTTCATAAATGAGATTAAATAAACTATCTTCATTTTCATATAGATGAATTTTTTGATCATTGAAATGATTATGAAAAACTTGAATTTTGGCCTCCTTCACTTTGTTATCAACTTCATAAATATTTTATAGTTTCTCCCACACAGACTTGGCTATAGTTAAACTCATCACCCTCAAATATATTTGATCAGATAGTGTTGTATTAAGGGAATTTTAAGCTTTGGTGTTTGTATTAATCATTTTCTTGTCTACTTAAATCATAAAAATACCAATCACATCACTAACCTAAATCCCTTGAACTGTGGAATAGAGAAATTATATCCTCATAAATCAAATATGAGATATCATTATATTATTCCAAATATGGATGTTACTTCCATCAAAAAGGGAAACTCCCCTAACACTCACCGAATTTACTATAAAAACCAAACTATGGAAAAATTTAACACTTACAACCTATACCTTCCAATACCACTTGTAATACCCTATAACACCCTAAGAGGGGAGGGTTTAATCAAGGTTTAAACTTATTATTTTAATGAGATGAATCTTTCCCCCATGTTGGTAGGAACTTGTTAAAACTGTTTGATAAAATCATGAAATTATCAAACAATCATATCTAGAAATTGAAACAAAACACAACCATTTTACTTGATTCATCACAAAGGGATAGTCTAAGGAGAATAAACCAAAAATGTGTTGTTCATAAATAAATCCACTAAGATTCACTAGATATTTCTGATTATAATTGATAAAATATTATCCCTCTATGTAAATAAAACCAGCTTTACAATAATTTTAGGGATAACACACTGACTCCCTCATATAACTTTCACCGACTCCCCCTTTCTCACTTCTTCAGGTGAAAAATTTCTTAGTTTATAGAATTGAAGGTATCTCCCATATAATAACACATGAAGGTGATGTTTTTCATCATTTAGATCCAGTTATGATGCTGTAGTACATTCCACAAAATTTTCTCAAGTTAAATTATTCTCATGTAAGTATCTTTCACAAAAAAACTTTTTTCATGAAATCCCCTTTTTTGTTTTGAAGAAATTTTAGATTTTACAAAATAAAAAACTTTCTCAAAACTCCCAACTTTTGAAAAACTATAAAATTTCATCAAACTACTAACAATTACAAAACTCTCACCTTTTACAAAACTCCCCCACTAAAATTACTTAGCATTAATTAGGTCTCAACTATTCTCTTTGTGAAACTTATGTTCGTGTAAAGTTCCTGATTCATATAAGAATTACATTCTCATAAAACCTTCACAAAATCATAGTGATCATCTATTCTCTGAAACTTATTTGATACTCAAACGATGAGTGTCCACCTATTTATAGATATTGAATCCCCTTCAAGAAACTTTCATGATCATCACCACCTTTTTGGAAACTCTTCATTCTCGTTCATGAAACTCAATTTCTTCACAAAACTTTTTGAGAAATTTTCCATTCAAAAAAATTATTATAATCATGTAACTTTCTTTCTTTCCTTCACGACTCATCTATATTTCATGAAACATTATTATTCATGAATCTTTAAACTTCGACGACACCAAAATTTCACGAAACAGAAAAATTTTTAGAATTACATTCTTTTACCATATTTTTATGAGGAAGTAATAGGAATCCATATTTCACAAAACTTGTACCTTCACGACACCAAAATTTTGAAAATTACATACCTTTGATATATTTTCAGGAGGTAGTAAAGAGATCCATATTTTATTAAACCTATCATTTCTTCCATAATTTTGAACCCAAAAATTTAGAAAAAACTGGTAAATGACATCACCTTAAACATTGAAGCTACCTTCACAGTAAGACCACTTTTATTAAAAAATCATTGATCAACCTAGTGTGGATTGAAAATAATAATAAAAAATACAATCATTTTCTAGTTGTGAAAAACCGTTGGTTACAATAGTGCTTAGTTTACATTAGGAGCAATTTTATGTGACTCTTCGGGTAAGAATCAAATGGTTTGTTACCAGTGTGGAAGGCCTGACCACACAAATCCTAATTTTATAGTAGTAACTAGGTTTTTACATAATTGTAGAAAATAAGAAAATCTCAAGGAGGGGCTGAGACTAGATTCCTTTATGCAGTAGAGTGTGCACCAATGAAATCAGTAGTGGGGCCAGTTACTATGAGTGGTACAATGTTAATTTCATCCTATATGGTTATGACCTTATTTTGTATAGGTTTATAACACTCTTTTATATTTTATAAGTGGATTGAAATGATGTTCTTTCACTTGAAACTTATTCCATTGATGATAGATCTTTCTTATCCCTTGGTAAGAAGGAATGAATAGGTTTTTAAATGTTTTGAGTGCTGAGTTATGATCCCTGACTTCAAGGTTGTGTGGGTATTTATAGTTTTTGATCATGATATCTTTGAAATCATCATTGGCATGGGTTGAATGACTAGTTTTAAATCCTAGATCGATTTTTATCATCATAAAATTGAATTCCTATCTTATAATGTGGATACTCACATATTTTAGGGTTAGTGAGATCCTAGATCCAAGAGAGTGGGGACTGTTGTTCCTAAGTCCAAAATGATCTCCTGCCAATTTTATAATATTTTTCTTGATTCTATTGACCAGAATTTAAGTGTTTATCATTATTTTGTGGTGGATGAGTACCTTAAGGTCTTTCCTGATGAGTTTTCTAGGTTACTACCCCGATTTAAGTTCAAGTTTTCTTTTGACCTACTCTCAGGGATAAGTCCCATATCATTTAAATCTTATCATTTGGAACCCACTGATTTGTGGAAACTTAAATTTCAGATTGAGGATCTTGAGGACAAAGGATTTATTTTTTTAGTGTTTCACCTTGGTATTCACTAGTTCTCTTTACAAATAAAGAAGATAGAAGACTTCAACTTTGTATTGATTACTGAAAACTCGACTAGGTGATTGTTAAGAACACATAAGATTTTCTTAGGATTTATGATCAGTTTTATCATTTTAGGGGATCCCGATGGGTTTATAAGATTGATCTTTAATCAGGGTACAATTATCTAAGAGTTTGAGATGGGGATATTCCTAAGAAAATATTCATGAGTAGGTATGAACATTATGAGTATTTGATCTTTATATTTGGTCTTATTAACATTCATATGGTGTTTATTTCATCAGTTCATGTCATTATTGTTTTTTTGATAATATTTTGGTGTATTCCAAGTCAAAAGATGAACATAGAGATCATTTGGATATTATTCTAATAAAACTGAAAGAACATCATCAGTATAAAAATATTTCTAAATATTATTTTTAGATCCAATTAGTGAATTTTCTAGTGCACGTCATTTATAAGATAGACATATCATTGGATCCTAAAAAGATTCAAGTGGCAATGACTTGGAAGAAACCTTGAAATGTGTTTGAGATTTAGAGCTTCTTGGACTTGGATGATTATTATAAGTGTTTTGTTTAGGATTTATCCAACCATTCATATCCTATTATAGAGTTAAACTATAGGGGAGTTATGTTCAAATGTAATGATAATTGAAAAATATCATTTGTGGAACCGAAGGTGAGGTTGAGTTCGAATCCATTTCTGATTCTTAAATAACCAAGTTTGGGATATTATGTTTTTTTGTGATGCCTCAGGTATGAGATTAGAATGTTTTATAATGCAGGGAAAGTATGTGGTGGCTTGTTTCTCTCAACAAATATAACCTCATGAGAATAATTATCCTACCTATGTTTTCATGTTAGATATAGTTATGCACACTCTCAATACTTGGTTCCACTATCCATTTGGTAAAAAATTTACTATGTATTTAGATTATATGATTCTAAAGTATATTTTTACCCAAAGAGACCTAAACTTGAGATAGAGATGCTGGGTTGAGTATCCTAAAACTTTTGATATTGATATTTCATATACACCCAGAAAATGGAATGTGGTCACTAATGTGTTGAATAGGAAGTCACCAACTCAAGCCCTAAAGGAATTAGTGGAAGAGTGGTCTTTGGTGAGTTTTTTCACTTGAATGTGTTTATATGTAGAATAGGATGATGGGAAGTTTCTCTTGGCCTATGTGAAAGATGATTAGTTATTTGATGATTGAATTCGTCTTAGGAAAGTAACACATATTTATTTTTATCATTTTAGTAAAATCCTTAATGGAGGGGAGACCTTGGGTGACTGGTCTCATTCTCCTAATGGTTTATTGTGTTTCTGAGGTAGATTGGTTGTTTTGATAACTTTGAGGTAGGAGTTGATGGATATTGGGAATTGGTCTAGTTGGTCCATGCACCTTAGAACCAACAAGATTTATTATGATTTGAAACATCAGTGTTGGTGGTTAGGGATTAAATAATTAGTTATTGACTTCATATCATGATGCCTTACCTGACATAAGATTAAGGTAGAGCACGAGAGACCTACCGGTTTTCTGTAGCCTTTACCCATTGTAGCATAGAAGTGGGATGCAATATCCATGGAATTAAGTATTGGTTTACCATGGAATAATAGCAGTAAAGACACAATTTTGGTGATCATTGATTGACTTATAAAATAAAATAATTTTATTCTTATTAAAGAGTCAATGAAGGTAAAAGATCTCATGGATCTATATGTTTGAGAGATCATGAAGATCCATGGAGTTACTTTTTCTGTTGTTTCTTGTAGATATCCACAATTTACATCTCATTTTTGTAAAGGTTTACAAGAGGAAATGGGTACCCATTTGACAGTGATAATGCATAGATTATCACCCTTAAATAGATAGTCAGACTAACTAATTTATTTAGATTCTAAAGGATATTCTTAATGTGTGCATTCTTGATTTTAGTGGTTCTTGGGAAAAGTATATACCCTTGGTTTAATTCACCTATAATAATAGTTATTATGATTTGATTAAAATGGACCCCTTTTAAGCATTGTATGGGCTGTCGTATTGATCTTTTTTATGTTGGGTTGATTTGGGAGAGTAGTCTTTGGTTAGACTGGGTCTTATTCTAGAGCTGACATAAAAGGTATAATTGATCCTAAAGAGGTTATTGTCAGATTAGAGTCATCAAAAATATTATATGGACCATAATTATCACCTGTTGGAGTTTTTAGTTGGTGATTGGTTTTTTCTTAGGGTTTCAACTTGTTTTGGACATTATCATTTGGGAAAATAGGTTAAGTTAGCAATGAAGTTTTTTGAACCTTTAGAGATTATCAAACAACTTTGAAAGGTGTCTTATTAGTTAGACTTACCATATCTATAGATGAAAATTCATGATGTGTTTGATGTTTCCCAATTGAGGTAGGTAACATTTTTGGTTTGAGATAAGTAAAATGGAAAGAGGGTGGGGGATGAATTTCCCTTTAACAAATTATAAGAACATAATAAAATTTTAAAAACTAAAGAATTAAAAGAATAAAAGTTAAAAGTGAAAAAATATAATTAAATATAATACTAAAAGTGAAAGAATAAAATGAATATTAATTCAAGAATAAATAGATTAAGAGTGTTTGATGGATTAAAAAATTACGAAATAAATGATTGAAAGAGATTAATAAATTGAATTATGGAAAGTAAATGAGACTAGATATTTGGTAAGTTAGTTAGAAAATAGTATATAAATTACCCCTATGCATACCAAATCAATACCTTGAGGATTTAATGTATTAGTCTCTTGGATTTAATATTATACAAGATACAAAAACCATCCCTTTATTTTCTATGTTATAGTAAAAAACTAGATGAAATAGACACTAGCACTTTAATGAAGAAGATAGAAACCAAAAAACAAATATTCCCTTTCCCTTTTAAAGTAAATGTAAAGAAAAAAATGTCCCTTACTTTAAAGGTATCAATCATAAATAATAGAAAAAAAGGAATAATAAAAGATTTATAGGAAGCAATCACTTTTAAGATTGGTCTTAATTCTCTTAATGAATATGATGAACACTAGGAAAGAATGAGAATAAAAGAAGAGAGTAATTTTAATATTAAAATTTAGTTTATACTTTATAATATGAAAAGATATTATAAATAAAAGAACCTTGAGGGAAATTGAGAATGTTCGAAAATGGAGAATGATTATCAAGGAACATTGATATAGATTTACAAGGACTCCAAAGGTCTCTATTTATGGGCTCCAAATCCTTTTATAATGTTCTGGAATATATAGGGAGTCTTAAATTCAAATAAATATAGGTTTGGTGTATTTTAACCATATTTTTTTCAAGTATCTCAATCCCTTTAAAAAGAATAACTCAACACAACCAAGTGATCCATTAGGAAATTTAAAATCAAGATAATTATATACCAGAATTATCAAGGAGAGAGAAAGAAATAAAATATTGATAATTCTATAATATGAATTTAAAACCATTTGAACAAGTCAAACTCATTTGAAATCATCCATTATAAATAGTTCAAAACAATTCCAAAATAATAAGTTAAAGATAATATATAAATCTCACATAGGGTTATTCTATAATAAAAAATATGAAATTCAAACTTATTTTTATATTTAAACATGTGATAATATCAAACATAAAATAAACTACATTAGAAATAATAAAACATGTTTGAATTATTATGTTTAAAATACAAAATGATTTTAGAAACATTAAAATCAAGGAAATAAACTCATAAAAAATACATTTGAATTTTTGGAATACTTGCAACAAATTCATGTAAGAAAAATTAGAACAAAATTAATCTAAATATAATAATGTTAAAAAAATGTATAATCACTTCATATAGATTCTAGATCATTAATAGGACTTTATATAATCATTAAAACAATTTCAACATTTGAAACAAACAACTAAAAAATAAAAAAAACCAAGAAAATCGTGAAATAAAGCATATTTCGAAATTCCATATTTTCATACCATTGTAAGGGTATTTTTTCATTAATGTATAAGGGTATAATTGAAAACCCAAAAAATACATAAAGGCAAATTATAAATTTCACATGTGGTGTAAGGGTAAATCTATAAAATATATAAGACATATAAAGGTAAGATGAAATGATGCATAAATGTAAAACTCAATTTATACAGGCCATGTAAAGGTAGAATAACCACTGTGTGAGGGTAATAAACATTTTACATAACTCATGTAAGGGTAAGCATGCACATACATAAAGGTAACCTGAATACTCTGCACTACGTAAAGGTAAACAAACATACTGTGTAAGGGTACAAGCAATGATGCACAAGGGAAACTAGAACTTTCTAATGGTCATGTTAAGGTAAGAATCAAACTACATAAGGGTAAATAATAAGTCATATAGCTCACGTAAGGGTAACTAAGTGTTACATAAGGGTAAATGATAGATTACAAGGCATGCATAAGGTTAAGTGAAAAATCATATAAGGTTAAAAAAAATAACAAATCACGCATAAGGGTAAAAGAGAACTCATGTAAGGGTAAGGAAAACTTAACAAAACTTACATAAAGGTAAAAAATAACTTTGGAAAATTACTTTTTAATAAGAAAGAATTAAAAATAATTGTATAGAACAATAAGAATAAGAAAAATAAAATATGAATTACTAAAAAACAACTAAATAAAAAATATTTTCAGTAAAATAAAATAAAATAAAATAAAACAAAATAAAACAAAAGAAAACAAAACAAAACAAAACAAAACAAAACAAAATAAAATAAAAAAAAACAAATAAAAACAAAATAAAGCAAAATAAAACAAAATAAAACAAAATAAAATAAAATAAAACAAAATAAAACAAAATAAAACAAAATAAAATAAAATAAAATAAAATAAAATAAAATAAAATAAAATAAAATAAAATAAAATAAAATAAAATAATCCAAAAAGGAAATTATGAAATATAGTATATTGTAATTATAAAAAAATAAAATAATTGAAGTGACAAAGATCCACTCCAATAATATCCCCCTTTTTTATAATTACAAAAGAAAATACTAATTTCAAAATTTCTCCCCCATTTAGAATTAATAAAAATTCTTAAAAAAAATTTGAAAATAGTTTCTTCCCCGTTTTGAAATAAATAAGAAAAATTTTATAAATTTCAAAAATTATTTTCTCCCAAAAATAAAATAATACTTACAATATTAAAATAATAAACTCCCCTTAAATTAAAGTTTCTCATAATTTCTTTTTAAAAGGATAAAAAAATGATATGCAAAGAATTTAAAAGGAATATTTTCAATAAAGTTTAAGATAATAAAAAATATTTTAATAAATGAGTTTTAGAAGATAAAACTTTGAAAAATATTGTTTTTGAAAAAGATAAATAACTGTTTGGAAGACAAAATAGAATTTTAATTTTGGAAATTGGTTTTCAAAAAAAATGTAATTGAAAATAAATATTTTGAAAAAACATTTCATCATTAAGGATTAGTAAAAATTGTATTAATAAACGATAGTAAATTCATAGGAGTATCAAACCAAGTGTACAGTATGACCTACTCATAGTTCCTAGGATTGATAAAGGGTTAACAAACTCATTTATCTCTTTTCACGATAAATCCCTAAAAGCATTTGCACTAAAACCAAATCCTCTAGTTTGTATCCAGACAATATTATTTTTCTTGGAGTATTATACTCAATTTAATTTCTAAAATTAATAAAATTTCTGAAAAATATTTTTTAAAATAAAATTAAAATAAATTTTAAATCTATTTTGGAAAATAATTTTGAAAAAAAAATATTTTAAAAAAAAAAATTAAAAAAAAAATTAAAAAAAAATTATAAAAAATTATTTATTTTTAAATTTAAAAAAAATATAAAAAAAATTAAAAATAAGAACAATAAAGAACCTTATTCCCATGAAGATCAATGTTGATTTCCAAAGCTTCTTTGAGAAGGAAAGAGCCAGACTCTCCCTCACTAATAGTATAAGCATTAAGCTCAAGGTGGGAAAAAATTGATCAGTCACTTCAATAGGTGAACACTACAATCATTTAAAAGCCACCATTAGACAGATCAATGAGTTTCGAAGGAAAAAATTTATAATAAATAATTTAAAGGATCCTTTTGATACCCAGATTTTGACTTCAATAGTGTGACCTAATAATCATTGAGATTGAGATTTTTTTTGGGTCCACTAAGATTGGATAATAAAGATTTTATAACCCAAAATAATTTAGAATGAGATTTTTTTATAAAATTTAGAATAAATATGAATGTTTTTTATCTAATATATCTAGATTTTTATAATTACACTAGTAAATAATATGAATAACTTTCTTTCAATAATTAAAAAATATATTTTGGGAAATTAAATTTAAAAAAGTAGCGGTCCTTGAAGAAGTTGAATTATCTTTTGAAAATCCCAAACTGTGATTATTTCTTTTAATTCATTTAGAACCAATAATCATATTATGTTATTTTTCCCCATGATTGAATTTTTAAAGAAAGATTTTGTGATCCTTGATTTTATTTTTAATTACTAAAAAATTATCTTGTTTTTTTAATTTCAAAATTAAATCATCATTTTTATTAAAAGTTGTTCTTTTTAATTAGAAAAAAAGTTTTTTCCTCATTAAAAACACATTTATATTTTGTTGAAAGATTTTCATATTTTAAAATAAGTTCTTGAATCTTTTTCCAAGTTCATTACCAGAAGAAGAAGAGCATGAATATGAGGATCAATGAGAGAAGGAAAGGGAATGAGAAAGAGAATGGGAAATAACCTCTTTAATTACCTCGAGTTGAGATAATTGGCATTTAAGAGTTGAGTTGCTAGTTTAATAAGTTGGTATTGAATCTACATCACTCCATATTGATAATTTTAGAGCCTTCTTACCTTGTTTCTCGTATTTATACTTTTATACATTGGAAAATTTGGCTTGATGTTGACCTTCTTTGTGCATTTGAAGCATGTTAACTCCATTACTTTAATTTGAACTTTCTTTATGGAACATTGATCAATTTTTTCATTTACATCACTTTTAGAAGAGTTGTCATGAATTTTATTGGAGTTTATGGTATCTTTAAGCTATTTGGATTCCATGGATCAGTTTGTATCATAATAATATATTTATAAATGATTCCAAATTTCATAAGCCATTTTTCATAAGGAAATATGATTGAATTCATTTATATTTAATCTATAATATAAAATATTCCTAGATATTCTATCAATTTCAAAAGAAGATATTTCATTGGGAGTCTAATTGTCCTATAAAACATTTCAAATTTTAAAACCATGCATAAAAATTATATGAAGAGGATAAATAATACTACTACGATAGGTTTATATTCAATTCTTTTAATAGAATAATCGATGCCATTTAAATAAGATCTTGAAAAAAAGTTTCCATTAAAAATAGATATTTATTTGAAAAAATCGGATAAATATTTTGAAAATAAAAAACATTGATTTTTTTAAAATAATGAAATTAAATGAAATCAAAAGCCCTCTTGATACCAAATATAGGTCAAATATAGGTAAAATGGAAAGATGGGGTGTGAATTTCCCTTTAAAAAATTAAAGTAAAACAATCTAATTTTTAAAACTAAAGAAATAAAAGAATCAAAGTTGAAAGTTTTATAATATAATTAAATATAATAATAAAAGAATGAGAATAAAATGAAGAGATATTCAAGAATAAATAAATTAAGAACATTTTTTGGAATAAATAAATTACGAAATGGATAATTAAAAATGATAAATAAATTCAGTTGAAAAATGTATACAAGATAATATATTATGTAAGGAAGTTCAAAAATAGCACCAAAAGGTACTCCTATATCGACCACCTCAATATCTTGAGGATTTAATGTATTATTCCATTAGATTTAATGGTTTCTAAGATTCCCAAACTATTCATTTATTTTTTAGGTAATAAGAGGAAACTAGATACAATAGATACTATGTCATGAACTCAGCTATATACCCAGGTATGCTGATACCCAAGCCAGCTCTGATATAGCCTAAACAACATTCTCGATCCCCATGGGTTGGAAAATAGTACCTATAATCATAAAAAAATTATGAGGAATGATTTTCCCACAAAATAGTGGAATATAAATGATACAAGTCAGTATTCTCAACACTCAAATGAGAGAAAGCACAAGAATAAAACATGTAAAATAATAACCAAAAAAGTACATCATCAAAATACACAACATCTTCCATGTTGAAAGCTCAGACATATCCCATTTAATAGGTGGATCAAATCTCCACTAGTCAGCTCCAACACTTCAGTTCCCAAGGATCAAGAACATCCACCACCTAAAAGTGGTGCTTTCCCTTTGCTTGGACATAGAAAAAGATAATCTAAAAACCCCTAAAGGAAAAGGTTGGGTGTGAGCTATAAAGACTAGTATGGCCTCACTAAGTGTTCTATAATCAATTCCATAAAAATCAACCAATTATGATTTAAATTTAAATAAAATAAGGAATGACATAGGATTTAAATATTTTCAACAAAACATGCTTTCATAATAAAAAATATTGAAGATATATCAAAATAATCTTAAATAAACATTTTATACAAGACATTTATATGAAATAGTTTTCATGAATAAAAAAGTTCAATAATAAATGAAATGTAATCATAAAATAAAACATTTAATAAAACCATATAAAATTCCCTACTATACTTTAGTTTTTAGAAATTGGAACCTCACACTACTTAATTAGTGATTACAGCTCAATGCGTGCACACATCCCTTAGCTCAGGCTATCAGGACTCAAATCCCCATCGGGGAAATCATGCTACAATAAGTTTATATTAGTGTTTTCACATTCAATCAATTTTTTGGGGTTTAGATCCTAGAATTATTATCCTAATTACCTATTAACTACCTAGGATCACATATACTTTAGTCAATCAATCAATCAATTAAGGTAGAATCAATCATTTCAAATCAATTCAAAATACAATTTCCCAATTTTAGTTTTTCAACACTCCATTCTCATTTCAAAAAAAAAAAATCATAGGTTTTCATCAATTAAGGCCTTTTAAAATCATCATTCAATTTATTCCATTTATCTCAAGGTTCAATATCAAATCATTTTATCAAATCAATTTTCAAATCATGATATCAAATTTTCTCAAATGAACCCAGCAATTTAAATTCTATTAAAATAGTGGTTTTCTCACAATTTCCACACCCTTTTCAAAATCAAACATCTATAATCTCAAATCCATGTTTTTAAATCATTTAAAAAATCATTTCAAATCAATCAAGAAATTGAAGGTTTCAATTATAGGGAAAAATCATATGGAACCACCTACCATCAATCAACAATAAAATCAACTCCCACAATGAGAAACACCAATGAAGAATGAAGGTGAAGGAGATTAGAAAGGAAATCATAGATAAAAAATTATCAAGATCAAACTCAAATTCAATCAGAAACATGATATCACAACACTATCAAAGAATGGTATCCTAGATAAGGGAAAAACCATAATGAGAAAACACACCAAAGATCAAACACCATACTGAGACATGCATAAGGGAAGGAATTGACCAAAAATTACTTGGTGTATCCATAGGGTTTTAAGGGAAGATGATTTATAAATAATGAAATAATTTTTAGGCTTTAATGAATAAAAAATTGTGAGTATATACCCTCAAAATTGGTGCTTGAAAAAAATATTCCAATAGAAATGTATCATTATTTGAAAAAATTGGATAAATATTTTGAAAATAAAAAAATTTGAAAGAATTTGAAAAAAAAAGAAATCAAAGAGAATAAAAAAAACCCCTTGATATTATATTTAGGTCATAGATAAGTAAAATGGAAATATGGGGGGTGAATTTACCTTTAAAAAAAATTAAATTTAAACAATCCAATTTAAAAAAATAAAGAAATAGAAGAATCAAAGTTGAAAGTGTAACAATATAATTAAATATAATAAAAAAATAAGAATAATAAAACAAAGGGGTCTTCAATAATAAATTAATTAATAACATTTTATGGATTAAATAAATTATGAAATGAACTATTGAAAATGATTAATAAATTGAATTGTGAAAAGTAAATCAGTTAAGATATTTGGTAAAGAAGTTTAGCAATAGTACTCAAAGGTGCCCCTATATCTACCAACTTAATACCTTGAGAATTTAATGAATTATTCCCTTGGATTTAATAGTATCCAAGATACCAAAACTATTAATTCTTTTTTAGGTTATAACAAGAAACCAAATACAATAGACACTATGTTACACTGATACCTGATCCAGATTTGACATAGCCTGAAGGGGGTTTCCGATCCCCATGGGTTGGAAACTAGAACCTGGAATCATATAAAAATCAATATGGAATGATTTTACCACAAAGTAGTGTAATATAAATGATACAGGTTAGTATTCTCAACCCTCAAATGATAGAAAGTACTAAAATCAAACAGGTACAACAATACCCAAAATAGTACATCATGAAAAGACACAACATCTTCCAAGATAAAAGCCCAGACATATCCCATGTAACATGTGGATCAAATATCCACCATTCACCTCCAATACTTTGGATCCAAAGGATCAAGAACATCCATAACCTCTAAGTGGTACTTTCTCTTTTCTTGGACCTAGAAAAATATAATCTACAAATTCTCAAAGGGAAAGGTAGGGTGTGAGATATAAATCCCAATAGGGTCTCACCAAGTATTCCATAATAAATTCCATAAAAATTAATCCAATTATGATTTTAACTTAAATAAAACAAGGCATGGATTTGAATTTACATATTTTCAAAAAAACATGATTTCATAATAAAAAATTTGGAAAATTTATCAAAACAGGATTAAATGAACATTTTATATAAAAAATTTATATAAAACAGTCAGCATGGATACAAAATTTCAATAATAAATGAAATATAATAATAAAGTCAAACATATCATATAACTATGTAATAATAACTAAATTATGTTAATTTTTGGAAATAGGATCCTCACACTACTCAATCAGTGATCCCAGCTCAATGTGTGAACATGCCCCTTGACTCAGGTCATCATAACTGAACTCCCTACAAGGGAAATCATGCTGTAATAAGTTTATGTTTTTGTTTTCATCTTCAATCCATTACTAGGGGGTCAGATCATATCATTATTATCCTAATTAATGTTAAATATCTAAGTTCACATATACTTCATTCAATGAATAAATCAATCACTCAAGATATAATCAATCATTTCAAATAAACTCAAAATATAATTTCCAAATTTCATTTTTTTGGCATTTCCTTCTTAGTTAAAAACCAAATCATAGGTTTTAATCAATTCATGCCTTTTAAAAACATCATTTAATTTAATTCATTTTTGTCAAAGTTTAATATAAAATCATTTCATCAAATCAATTTCTAAATCAAGCTATCAATTTTTCTCAATTCCACCCAAAAATTACCATTACATTGAAATTGGGAGAATTTTTACAATTTCAATGCCCTTTTAAAAGTCAAACATCCATCATCTCAAATCCAGGTTTTTAAATCATTTAAAAATTCATTTGAAATCACTCAAGCAATTTAAGGTTTCAATTGTTGGGAAAAATCATATGAAACCACCTAACTTCAAACAGTGATAAAATCAACACCCACATTGGGAAACACCAATGAAGAATGAAGGAAAAGTATATAAATAAGGAAATAATAGATAAAAAATAATCAAGATAAAAATCCAATTCAATCAACAACATGAGATCACACCACTATTAAGGAATGGTAGTGGAGAGAAGGGTAAAAACATAATGAGGAAACACGCCAAAGATAAAACACCAAATCGGGACATGCAGAAGAGAAGGAATCACCCAAAAATCACCTAGGTTACCTATAGGTATTAGAGGGAAGATTCTACATGAAGAATGACATAATTTTCAGGTTTTAGTGCAAAAAAATCCACTGAGAATGATGAATCCATTTCATGAATCCTTTATTCCTTATGTGAACATACTTAGTGTTATATACATCAAAAATGGAGTAACATCAAGTTAAAAATCTAGATCCCAACCATTTCATGTTGTAAAAACAATTCATATCTTTAAAATAATTCATGAATTGAAACTATTTAATGGATTCTTCTAATTGATGGATTCACGTCATGAACTAAATTCATGATGTGAATTTGTCCCGTAGACAGTACACAACTATTTTATGAAAAAAAACTCCGAAAATGCCTCCAACTCAACCTATACTCAAGGACCACCCTTTAAAACCGTTGATAAATTTATACCCAGACTCCATTAATTTAAACAAACACACATCCCTGAAATCTATATCAAAAAAGGGTTAGGAAATACCTGAAAGAAGTTAATGGGATGTTACAACCTCCCCACCATAAATACTTTCTATCCCTATAAATCCTATCAAGAAGATTCCATATCAAATACATGAGTCCAATAATCTATTATAAGTTACTCATAATCCAATGTCTCTTGTTAATCATAAACATGCATCTATATCACATAGACCAAAGGTATCATCTTCTGATGAAGAAACTTTGTCTTCAAATCAACAATCTTGTCTAGATTCTCAATCACAGATAAATCAGCCTCAACATCAAGATATTCCCAAGTCAAATGAGAATGGTAAAAAAGATACTTTTGAAGTTTTGACACATGAAACAAATTATGGATCGAATTTAACTATGATGGTAATTCCAAGAGGTAGTACACTTTCTCGACTCACAGAAAAATATCAAAAGGACCCTCAAAACTAGACAAAAGCTTTCCTTGTTTCCCAATATGTCGATGAACCAACCAAGGTGAAACTATCAATAACACCTAGTAACCTACTGAAAACTCCAATTTTTTTTATTATTACCAGTTTAATAATTATACTGGATATGTTCCATCAAAATTCTCTGATAAATCAAATGAATCCTCACCATCATCTCTTGGAACAAAATCGGTTCAACCAAGTAAGCTTCACTAATCTCCAAACAACACAACATATATCTACAAGAACAACCATAAAAGGTATAAAAATGATACATTATGATAATAGACAAGTAAATATCATTATAGTAAACCTAAACTAGTCCCAAATGGCCTAAGATCCACCAAAGTCCAGAATGTAAGCACGTAGCAAGTCCTCAAGAATCTTTATAGCTCGCTTTATCTGGACATCTATTTGTGGATGATATGTCATTCTCAAATATACATGGGATTCTATTACCTCATTGAGGCCTCTCAAAAATATATAAGTAAAATGGGGATCCCTATTAGAGACTATAATAATGGAACTCCATGCAACCAAACAATCTCTTTCACATAGATATTTCCCAATTTATCAACTTTGGTTGTATCTCGAATGGGTATAAAGTGATCTAATTTAGTCATACTATTGTTTAAAACCCATATAGAATTATTCCCTTGATGGGTACATTGAAAACCAACCAAAAATTCCATATAAATCTCATCCCACTTTTAAGTCAACATTAGAAGTGGCTAAAGTAAACCCTAAGGTCTCTGATGCTCAACCTTGACCTATTAGCAATTATAGCATTGAGAAAAAGTGTCTGCAATTTCATGTCTCATATCCATCCACCAGAATCATCACCACATGTCATAAAATAACTTCCTGGTTCTAGGGTGCAATTCCCACTAAGAATTATGACAATCACCCAACACATCATTTCTCCTTATAAAATTCAAAACATATCGGTTCTTGAAACATAGGATATTATCTGAAGAGAAAAACTAGTCACTAATGGTATCCCTACCATAGAGAGAGTACCTAATTCCAAAAAACTCACCATAAAACTATTTCTACTAAATAATCATATCAATAATAGAGAATTCGAAACAAACTCTCTCCAAAACAACCTTATAATAATTCCCCTAGACTCTAAAATTTAACTGAGCAAAGAGATCCATCAGATTCTACTCTTCTGATGATTCTTTTAGGGGTTGAGTAAAAAGTTTCCTACTCAAAGAATAAACAATGACATTTCCATTTTTAGGGGTATAGGTAATGTTTAAATCAAAATACATAAGTTACTCCATCGAATTACTATATCGGAGGTTTATATTTTTTTAGAGAAAATATAACTCAAGATTTTGTAGTCAGGATAAATGATAAACCATTATCCAAATAGTTAATGCCACCAACTCTTAAGAGAATGAATCATAGATATAAGTTTGAGATCATGGGTCATATAATTATTTTTGTGTATTATAAGATTTTTGGAACCATAGGCAACCATGCGATCACCCTGCATAAGGACACAACCAAAGCCCGAACCTAATGCATCATAGAGGACCACATAGCCCTGCCCAACCTTTGGAAGAGTCAACATTGGTGTAGAAGTTAAAATATGTTTCATATCAATAAAATAACTCTAAAATTTATCATCCCAAAATAATTTCACTCCCTTTTGAGTGATATTAGTCATCAAAGAATCCATCTCTGAGAAATGTTGAACGAACCTGCTATAATACCCCACTAAAACCTAGAATCCATGAATCTGAAAAACATTCCAAGATTTATCCTATTTCACAATAGATTTTTATTTCTTAGGATTAACTAAAATAACATGTTCTAAGACTAAGTTTCCTAATAACTTCACTTCTCTAATTCAGAAATTGCACTTTGAAATATTTGCATAAAGTCATTGATTTCTCAAACTTTCTTGAACTGCACTCAAATGATGCACCTGAACCTCCTTGTATTTGGAGTAAACCAAGATGTAATCAATAAATACTACCAAAAATGAGTGAAGGAACTCAGGGAATGTCCCATTTATCAGTTCCATAGAAACTATATGAGCATTGATTTGAATAAATGTCATAATAAGATACTCATAATGACCATAACTAATCCTAATGGTGGTATTATAAATGTATGATTCTTTATTTTCAACTAGTGATAACTAGATATAGGATAAATATTTGAGAACCAATTCATCCATTTCATCTATTCAAACAGATCATCAATCTGTGGAAAAAAATATTTTCTTCTCTATCTTGTCTTGATTGATTTTTTTGATAATCAACACACATGAAAAGTGTTCCATCAGCTTTTTTTCACAATGAGAATTGGTTCCACCCAAGGTGACACACTTGGGAGTATGAAACATTTATATTAAAGACCATCCAAACAAGTCTTGAACTATTTCAATTCAGTGGGTACCATCTAGTAAGATGGAATAGACATTGTCTGATTACCAAGTACCAAATCAATATAAAACCCCACCTCTCTCATTGGTGGAAAGCTAGAGAAATTAGACGTAACAACATTTGGAAACTTGAAAAAAACTGGAGGGAGATCATCCATCAAATATTATTTCTCCTAGTAAAAAAACACTAATACTACCCTAACCAAATTTATGAAAAAAGGTCCTAATCTACTCAAACTTGTGTCTCATTCTCCCTGAAAAATAGGACACACCCTATTTGGCATAGTAAATGAGACCCTCTAAAGATTACAATCAATTCAGGCCTTGTGAGAAATTAGATAATACATCTTGAAAATTATGTCAATAGGTTTCATTTTAAGATCTAGAAAATCCCAAGTATTGTCAATCTTTAATAGAGAGAAATTATAATAGGGACAACAGAGGCCATGCTCTTTCATGGTTCTGAGGGGTGTAATAATATCCATCACGTAAGAAAAAATATCCATCGGAAGATTCGGAAAATTCATAACATAGGTCAATATAAATGAGTGATATGAACTAGTGTAAAATACATTAGTCACTAAAGATGAATATATTGTGATGGTGCCTCTCCGAGTCACTAAAACCACATAATATTCCTATGGAGACTCTTCTACTATGGGGAGAAGATTCATCCTAGATGCTTGTGGCTGTAACCCCTTAGTTCTTGAAACATCTGATTGCACCATAATAATTTTTGGTGTTGATGAGACCATACCACTATATAGATTATAAATGATATGGGCCATCTTTTTTAGGTGTCCTGAGTGACCATAAGAACTATAAATTTTTGTTTCCTCAGTACAAACTCGTTTCGAATGACTAACCTTCCTACAATGAAATAAAGTTTAAGAGCCTCTATGAGTCACTGTAGGTGGTATGGAAAATTAATTATTTCTAAAACCACCACAAGACTCATTATAATTTATATTTCCTTTAAAGGAACTCATTGAACTGCCACTAGGAGAAAAGGTAACTCCCATAAACCCTGACTTACCAGCCAGATCAAACTCATCCATCAACACTCTATCCAACACATCAACATAAGAAATTATTTTCTTCATGAAAATAAGTGATACAATATTATATCAAAGACACATCCCAAGACTTTGAGCCTCCAGTTTCTCATTTTTCACCACCTTAGGAGAAAAATGAACAAGCTCAACAAAACTATACACATACTGTGTCACGATCTTGTTACCCTGTTAGAGGTTAAGAAACTCCATGGATTTCACCAATAATATTGAATCTGGATACGAATGATTAGTGAAAATAACTCTAAATGATTTCTACTATAATACCTTATGCTTCTTCATCATCTCCATCGAATCCCACCAACTCCTACCAGGCCCTTCAATATTGAAGGTATCACACTTCACTTTAATCGAATTAGGGATTTTCAAGAACTCAAAAGCTGAAACTATTTTTTAACCAATACTCAACCTATTTAGGATCATTATAGCCTTGTAACACTGGATGTTTCTAGAAATTAAACTCTTGATCATGATCTATTATTTAATCCCTTTGAGGTTCCACAACTAGAGCCTGAACTAGAATGGGTGAAGTTACCTATCCCAAATCTTAGACAAAATGCACCACTATCTCAATAATATTCTCATCAAATGAATGATTCACATGTGGTGGTTCACCAAAAACTTCCTCCTACAACCTATTCACACATCTTCTTGGAGGCATGATTCTACAAAACATCAAAAAAAAAACTAAAAGCATCAACAAGGATACATAGATCAAAAACTAAAACAATAGGTATAAGAATATCAATTCTATAAAGAATAACTCAATATTGGGATTTCAACATACTCAGATTAAAATTATGGAAAAGTCTATAAATCATAAAAAATTATTCCTTAAAGGAACTTTTACCAAATATCTATGGTGACTTAAGGCTCGTTTCAATGAGAGATGGTCAAGTAATCGTTCATAACCACCTTCTAATTACCATAAATCCTACCTCCTGTCTACTATAAAAACCCAAATATATACTGAATTCAAGGAAAGATGCACAACCTGCACCATTGATACCACTTTTTCACAAACCATCTTGGATACCCTAGTACGCTAATACCCAAGCTGGATCTGACTTAGTCTGAAGGGAACTCCTGATCCCCATGGGTTGACTACTAACATTTTAAATCATACACAAATAAAGAGGGAATGATTTTCCCAAAAAATAATATAATTTAAATGATATATTTTAGTATGGTCAACACTGTAAAGGGAGAATGTACCAAAATAAAACACGTAAACAGTACCAAAATTATTACATTATAAAAATACACAACATCTACCAAAGTAAAAGCTCAGATATATCCCATGTAATAGGTGGATCACATCTACATCAGTCACCTCCGACACTTCGGGTCCCATGGTTCAATAATAACCACCACCTCCAAGTCTCACTTTCCCTTTTCTTTGATCTGGAAAAATATAATCTACAAAATCCCAAAGGAAATGGTAGGGTGTGAGCTATAATTCTAAGTAGGGTCTCACCAAGTTTTCCATAATATATTCCGCAACAATTAAACAAACTATGATTTCAATTTAAATAAAAAAAGGCACGGAATGATATTTACATATTTTCAACAAAACATGATTTCATAATCAAAAAAGGAAAATATATCAAAACAATCTTAAATGAAAATTTTATATAAAATATTTATTTAAAATAGTTGGAATAAATAAAAAAATTCAATAATCAAGGAATATATTCATCAAATCAAACATATAATTGAACCATGTAATAAACCTTACAATATGTTAGTTTCTATAAATTGGATCCTCATAATACTCAATCATCGATACTATCTCAATGTGTGCACATGTGATTCAGTTTAGGCCAATAGGACTCAACTCTCCACTTGGGTAATCATGCCGCAACAAGTTTATGTCAATTCTGCCATCGTCAATACATATCTAGGGGTCAGATCCTAGAATGCTTATCCTAATTACCCACCAACTACACATGATCATATATTCTTTAATCAATCAACCAACCAATCAACCAATCAACCAATCAATCAATCAATCAGTTAATCAATCAATGAATGAATGAATCAATTAATCAATCAAGGGTGAATCAATAATTTCAAATCAATCAAAACTAAAATTACCCAATTTCAATGTTTCAACATGCCTTTCTCATTTTAAAACCAAATCATAGGTTTTCATCAATTCAAACCTTTTCAAATCATCATTACATTTAATCCATTTTTCTCAAGGTTCAACATCAAATCATTTCATCAAATCAATTTTCAAATCAATCTATCAATTTTCCTTAAATACACACAACAATTTCAATTCCATAGAAATTAGAGTTTGTTCATAATTTCAATTACCTTTTAAAAATAAAACATCTATTATATTAGATCTAGGTTTTTAAATCATTTAAAAACTAATTTCAAATAAATCAAGAAATTTAAGGTTTCGATTTTAGGGAAAAATCATATAGAACTACCCACCTTCAATATGTGATCAAATCAACACCTTTAATGGGAAACACCAATGAAGAATGAAGGATAACAAAGATATCATATATAAAAAATCATCAAGATAAAACTCCGATTCAATAGAAAACATGAGATCACACCAATGTCAAATAAGGGTAGGGAATAGAAGGGGAAACCATAATGAGAAAACTTATCAGAGATTAGATTCTAAATAGATATGTTTGAAAGGGATATAATTGCCCAAAAATCTCATGGGGTAGCCCTTGGGGTTCAAGGGAAGATACTATACAAAGAATGAAATAATTTTCAATATTTAGCACACAAAAACCCAATGGGAATGAAGAATTAATGTCTCCAATCCTCTTTTCCTGAAATGAATTTCTTGAGTGTTGTATATGCTAAAAAGGAATCACCTTAGGTAAAAATACTAATCTTGACCATTTCACATCATGAAAAAAATTCATTTCTTAAAAATAATTCACATCATGAAAATGTTTCATGGATTATAATGAGCAACAGATTGATATTGTGAACTACATTCATGGAATGAATCTATCCTATAGATAGTACACAACCATTTTATGTATAGAATCATAGAAAAGAACTCAAATTAAACCCAGACTCAAATAGAAACATTTAAAACCTTTGAAACATTTATACCCAAACTCTATTAATTCAAAAAAACATACATCCCTGAACTCTAGATCAAAACAAGTTTTAAGAAATACCTAAAAGAAGGTAATGGGATGTTACGCACTAGCTCTTTAATGAAAAATCTAGAAACCAAAAAACAAATAGTCCCTTGAATTTTTAATGTAAATATTAAGAAAACCAAAGTCCATTACTTTAAATGTAGAGAGAATAAATATTATAATAAAGATTAAGAGGATAGGATTTCTAGGAAGAAATAACATTTAATCTTGGTATTAATTCTATTAATAAATATGATTAACATTAGGAGGGAATGTGAATAAAATAAGATAGTTATTTGTATTTTACAATTCAATTCACAATCTAGAAGGAGAAAGAAGATTTTTAAATAAAACCACTTTGAGATTAATTGAGCATGTTGGCAATTAGAGAATGATTTTTGAGGACATCAATCTAGATTTCCAAGGCTTAAAAAGTTATCTATTTATAGGTTCTAAATCATTTAGTAATTTTATGGAATTTATTGAGAGTCTTAAAGTCAAATACTTCTAAGTTTGGTGGATTTTGACCATCATTTGTTCAATACAATAAATCCATTTAAAAAATAATAACTAAACATAGCCAAGTGATCCATTAGTTAATTTAAATTAAATATAATAATAATATACCAAAATTAGCAAGGAGAGAGAAAGAAATATAATATCAATAATTTTTTCATTTGAGTTTAAAACCATTTGAAATATTCAAACTCATTTAAAATCATCCATTATAAAGAGTTTAAAACAATTACAGAATAATAGGTCAAAGAGAACATAAAAATATTTCATAGAGTTTTTCTATATATAAAAAATAAAAAATTAAAACTTCTTTCCATATTTAAACTTGTGATAATTTAAAATATATAAGATACTATATTAAAAATAACAAAAAAAGTTTTAATGAGTTCTTTTAGACTAAAACATGATTTTATAAACATTAAAATCAAGGAAATAAATTCATAATAAATATATTTGAATTTTTGAAATACTTGTAGCAAGTTTACGTGAGAAAACAAGAACAAAATTAATATACATATAAAAGTTATTAAAAAAATTTAAAATCACTTCACATCAATTTTATATAATTAATATGAATTTATAGAATCATTAAAAAAATTTAAACATTTGAAACAAGCAATCAGTAAGTCAAAATACCAAAAAAATGTGAAACAGAACATATATAGAAATTTAGGATTTTCATACCTACGCAAGGGTCATTTTTCATGAATGCATAAGGGTAAAATTGAAAATATAAACAATAAATAACGGTAACCTATAAATTTTACATGAAGTGTAAGTGTAAGATGTAAAATATATAATCCACATAAAGGTATTATGAAAAACATTTGTAAAGGTAAAACTCAATTTATACAGATCGCATAAAGGTAGAATAAGCACTGTGTATGGGTAAAAAACATTTTATAAATATCATGTAAGGGTAAGCATGGACATATGTAAAGGTAAATTGAATACCATATTCTATGTAGGTAAACTGACATGCTATGTAAGGGTACATGCAAAGCTGTGAAAGGGTAAGTAGAACTTTCTAAAGGTGGCATAAAGGTAAGAAGATTTCTATGTAAGGGTAAATAATAAATCATATAGATTGCATAAGGGTAAATAATAGTTATGTAAGGGTAAACGGTATATTTAAAGGCATGGAAAAGGGTAATAGAAACATCATGTGAGGGTAAAACAAAAATAACAAATCATATATAAGGGTAAAATAGAACTCACGTAAGGGTAAAGAAAACTTAACAAAACATAAGCAAGGATAAAAAATAACTTTATAAAATTAAGTTTTCGCTATAAATATTTAAAAATAATTATATATAATAATGGGAATAATAAAAATAAAATATTAATTAAAAAATTAAATAAAAAATATTTTAAATAAAATAAAATAAAATAAAATAAAACAAACTAAAAAAATATAAAACAAAAAACAAAAAAACAAAATAAAAAAAACTATCCGAAAAAGAAAATTATTAAGTTTAGAATATTATAATTATAAAAACATAAAATAATTTAAGTGACAAGGATCCACTCCAACACTAACCATACCCTTCAAATGTGATTGAATGGTAGGATGTTGATCTTGAGTTCGACACCTTAGTTTTTGAGCAACTAGTTCAAATTATGGATTTCCTGGATATGGTGATATGTGGTAAAACAATCCCTTTGGTCATTATACTCTGGAAGTGAAGATAGGAAATCCATGAAATGTGGGAGTAGAAATTATTGATTATGCATTAATGAACTTCTATTTTTGTGAGTCTAGAATCTTATATGATTTATAGGTATAAAAATTTTCATCGTGGGTAGAATTGTTTCACCCTGCTGGTCACATGTATGTTTTAATTTTGGCTTAGTTTATCTCTTTTGAGGTTCTAAAGTCTTTTGGGGGTCTAGGTTCAAGAATTTAGAAATTTGGTAGAAATAAGATTGGAACATGGTTTTCACATGGTTATTAGTAACCATGCAATAACCATGTGAAATTGATCTTTTAGTTATAGTGTAAATTTGCATGGTTTGAGAATGATTTGTCTAATTGGATGAGTGATGGGCGTTATCGCACACGCTCTCAAAAATAATTATTTGTGATTTTACTAAGTGAAGAAAAATGGTTGACCTTGGTCATTATCTCAAGGAGGAATTTAATTAAACAAACCTTAATAGGCTTGAAGAAAAAAAAGTAAATAAGTGAATACAAATAAAACACAATATGTGGGTGTTTGGATTTGTGACTTTCAAACAATACACTACACAAGTGAATGATATGGAACAATCAAAGACACAATTTCCTTAAAAATATTTATATGATAAGATTTAGTTGATCTAATCTTCCCCCCTCATCATTAATTTATTCTTATCCCATATGATTATAATTCATTCAATTGTAACCCCCTAACCTTGTCACCCCCCAAACCCTAAAGAAATTAACAAGGCCACAAATTTGTAAAAATGAGACCTAGGTTAACTTCGGGACCTCCAATCACAACACCCTACTTTGATAGTAATCAAAAATAAAACTTTTGGTTAGTGATAAATCATATCAGCATATCATCCCTGGAGTGGAGAATTAATTGAGTTTGGGATGAGACTTGAACCCTACAATTCTATCTCAAGTTGATTGGAGTTTGCAGTTTATGTTTCACTCTCACGATTTGAACAAGCCCAACCACGCAGTAAAATGAAAGTAGATCGAGTTACATAGAAATTAAAACTCAATTAATTGATCAAAATTTATGAATTACTATGTGTTTATGGATTCAAAATGAATAAATTAAGGGAGTATGGATTTGATCAACCACGAAAGAAATCACACTTCCATGGGTGGAGTTGTCATCGTGAAGACATTTTTCATAAGAAATGGATTGATTGGAGAACAAACAATCTCATCTCCACTCTTATATTCTAGGCCAAGAAGAATAATAAGAGGAAAATAAAAAAATACAGAAGATTAATTGAATAAAAATTCAAGATACAAGCATGAAAGCATAGAAATACAAAGAGGAGGTGGGAGAGGCGAGCCTTATTAGAAGATTTGGTTTCATAAGGACTTAATTATTACTATAGTTGTGAGGGGCCCCCAAGAGACACCCTTTCAACCAAAACTTCCCAATTTCTAGAACAATTCTCCCAAAGAGTGAAAATATCCTTTAAATAGAGTTTGGGAGGGCTAGGGTTACATGATTTATGTGAAAGGGAAATTCGGAAAAATTGTTTAATCCCAATTTCACCACATAGTTTACCTCCCAAACGTGTGAATTGGATGGCCTTATATAAGTATTATTTATTCATAATCATGTCCACAATCTTCTCTCAAAATTTGGGTCCCATCCAAGTCCGGATGAAGAAAATAAGTTCCAAATAGTGAAGTGATTCCAATCTGGATAGTTCAGTACAACTTTATTTTTATGGGCCATTTAATCCTCTCCAATGCATGATCCAGCTCTGATATCCTAAATAGAATTCGTATCTCATTAATTCAGGAACATAGTTACAAAATTTCAAGTCAAAATAATTTACAGAAAAATATTTATGCCTAAAATACTACAGTTAATTTTAAAAGGGTAAAGCTTGAATTTCCATCAAATTTTCAAATGAATGATCTAATCCAAAATATTCTATGAATTAACATATTTAGTACAATTTGAGGAAATTATTTCATTTATTATCAATAAAATATTCAATAAAATTGTGTTTTATTAACTCCCCCACTTACCCTTTTTCACTCTTGGGAAAAACCTCATATCATGTATTCCTAAAAATTGTGACAAGATATGCATGTTCATATTCCACAATCCATAGTAGAAAACTAGGAAAATTAAGAATCCATTCAAGAGTCAATATCAATAAATTTTAAATTCATTGTCTCATAGGCTGTATCAAAACAAAATATAGTGAGATTAATAACACTAATCAGAGAAAAAATAATTCATGGGTCTACCATGCCACTAATTCCCCACATGTGTGTGTGTGCTAATCATTTGAAAATTGTCTCTCCACCCTTTATCCAGTATATTTAGTTCAATAAAAACTTTTCTTATTACCAAATTCTATTCCATCGAACCTGTTCAACATCATTTGCAATCAAATTCCAAAACCCACTCATTTAATCATTCCCAAAAGTCAAACCATGAGCTCCTTACCTAAATATCCCCACATGTTGTACATTTCTTAACTCCCATATTTATTGATTTTTTTATTTTTTATTTATATATATATATATTATTTTTTTATATTTTTTTGAGGGAATACAACAGTCAGATATTAGGTTCACATGCATAGTTCAATCTGGTATAGTAATGGAAATAATTAGAAGAGAAACGAACGTATGGAAAGACCATGTTATAAGCTAAAAAGAATTAATTACCCTAAATACAAATTCAATTGGTTAAGAGAAACTCACAAATCATGATATATATATATATATATATATATATATATATGAATGGTGTCAAAATCTAAAAGGTTTTATTATGAGATAGCCAATCATATCATCGACGACTTCAATTTTTATAAAAATAAACCCTTGATGAAAAAATCTTACTCATGATTATAATTATACCATAAAATTTTGAAAATATGAATTTTCCATATGTTCCACATGGGAATGTTACATGATATATATATATATATATATATATGAATTTTTGTTTTTGTTTTTTGGGTTTTTTTGAAAATTTTAACCAAAAACATAATATAAATTACACACAAAACACACAAATGAAAATCCTAAATTTCTACCCAAAAATATTGTCCCCTCCCCCACACTTAAAATATTGCATTTTCCTCAATGTGATCCCATGAGATGATATGTGAACATGAAAATCATAATTTTAAATAGGAAAAATAATATAAAAGTGAAAGGGTTAGGAACAACCCGAGATGCTCAAGTGATGGTGGGGTCATGTAGTGTGATGAAATCCACTCCACCAGTTGGAAGTCCCTCAATTTATTTCTTCAAACATTTCCTGTTGACTGTAAGGCTCATTTTAGTGTCCTCTTGTGTGATCTCCACTACACCATAAGGAAAAAAATTAGATACAATATAAAGACCTAACCATCTGGAATGCAACTTACCAGGCATCAGCTTTAGTCGTGAACTGTAGAGAAGAACTTTCTATCTAATATGAAACTCCCTTTGTTGGATGATTCTATCATGTGCTTATTTTGACCTTTCCTTGTAGAGCCTTGAGTTCTCATATGAAGACGATCAAATCTCCTCAATCTCTTTAATTTGAAGCTTCCTTTGGATTCCAGCTTGGGCCCAATCCATGTTGCATTTCTTTATAGCCCAATAAGCTCGATCCTCGACTTCCACCGGGAGATTACATGATTTACCAAAAACAATTCAAAATGGGGACATACCAATGGGTGTCTTTTATGCTGTCCTATAAGTACATAGTGCATCATCCAAGAGCTTTATCCAATCCTTCCTATCCGGCTGCACAGTTTTCTCCAAAATTTGTTTCAACTTGCAATTTGAAACCTCAGCCTGGTCATTTGTTTGGGGGTGGTATGGTGTTGTAGTTTTATGTGTCACCCCATACTTCTGAAGGAGGTAAGCCAAATTTTGATTGAAAAAGTGTGTCCCTTGGTCACTAATGATGGCCTTTGGTACTCCAAACCTACAAAAAAATTGTGTCTTGAAAAAGTCCACTAGAACATGAGAATCATCAGTCTTGGTGGCCTTAGCCTCCACGCATTTACTCACATAATCAATAAAAACCAAAATATACAAAAAAACAAATGAAATAGGAAAAGAACCCAAAAAATAAATGGCCCACACATCAAAAATCTCACAGAATAGTATGGGTATTTGGTGAATCTCATGTATCTTAGAAATGTTTCCCGTGTTTTGGAAACGAGAGCACAAATTACAAAACATATGTGCATCATGGAATAAGCTAGGCCAATATAATCCAAAGTCCAAAACTTTTCTAGCTATCCATTGGGGTCCAAATTTTCCACCACAAGCAAGTGTATGACATAATTGTAGAAGAGACTCAAACTCATTATCAGGAACATACCTCCTAATAACATGATCACTACACATGTGCAAGAGGTATGGATCATCCCACACATAATTCCCAGACTCAACTTTTTAATTTTTGGATTTGACGTTTATTTAAATTTACAGGGATTTCAGATGCAACAAGGTAGTTCACTAAATCAGTATACCAAGGATGTGTACCTGAGATGGAATAAAGATGCTCATCGAGGAAAGTGTCCCGAAGTGGTACCTGAGCCAAGGTGTCAGCCTCTAGTTTGTGAGTAATCCTGCTCATGTGGTCTGTCACCAGGTTTTCAGACCCCTTCTTGTCCTTTATTTCAATATCAAATTCTTGAAGAAGTAGAATCCATTGGATAATTCTTGGATTTGCATCTGGCTTCTTTAAAAGGTACCGCAAAGCTGCATAGTCAGAAAAAACAACTACTTTAAAGCCCAATAAATATGAACGAAGTTTATCTAAAGTAAATATGACAAAAATAAACTTCTTTTCTATAGTTGTGTAGTTTTATTGGGATGAATCCAATGTCCTTGAAGCATATTAAATCACATGTGAACGTCCCTCCACCCTCTGGGATAAGAAAGATCCAACTGTAAAGTTGGATGATTCACACATAAGCTCAAAAGGAATGTCCCATTGGTGGGGCTGTATGATCGGTGGTGTGGTCACACACTTCTTCATCTCATCAAATGATAACCTGTATGAATCATCAAACAAAAAATCAGAATCTTTTTGAAGTAATTGCGACAAAGGAAGAGAAATCTTAATAAAATCATTGATGGAGCACCAATAAAGCCCTATATTCCCTAGGAAAGATCTAACATCACACAAACATAAAGTATAGGGTAAGGATGAAATGATATCTACCTTAGATCTATCAACCTCTATCCCATGTTTTGATACTACATTCCCTAAGACAATGCCATGATCTACCATGAAATGACACTTTTCAAAGTTCAAGAAAAGATTCTTCTCAATACAATGATTTATCACCTTTCCCAAACTATTTAGACATTCATCAAATGAGGATCCATATACTATAAAGTCATCCATAAAAACCTCTATGCAGGACTCAAGAAAATCAGAAAAAAATACTCACCATTCATCTTTGGAAGGTACCTAGGGCATTTCAAAGTTCAAATGGAATCCTCCGGTAAGAAAATATGCTGAATGGACAAGTGAATTTTGTCTTATCCTGATCCTTCGAAGCTATAGGAACCTGAAAATATCTCAAAAATCCATCCAAGAAAAAATAATGTGTCTTCCCAGCTAGTCTCTCAAGCATTTGATCAATAAATGGGAGGGGAAAATGTCCCTTGCAAGTGATTTGATTTAGTTTCCTATAATCAATACACACACTCCAACTATTTTGTACCCTCATTGGAACTAACTCATCTTTCTCATTTTTAACAACTGTAACACCACTTTTCTTAGGAACAACCTGATAGGAATTACCCACTAAGAATTTGAAATGGGAAATATTATACCTGCCTCAAGAAATTTCTCAACTTCTTTTTTAACAACTCTTAGAAGGGTTGGATTTAGTCTCCTTTGTGGATACCTCACAGGTTTAGCCACATCCTCCAAAATAATTCTATGCATGAAAATGGAGGGGCTAATACCTGATATGTCACCCAAGGTCCATCGAATTAATCTAATGTTCTCTCTAAAAAGTTTTAAAAGTTTTTCTTCATGTTCAAAAGAGAGATTGTTAGCAATGATAACATGTAATCGTTTACCACTCAACAAGTTTGAGTATTTGAGATTAGGTGGGAATGGATTAAGTTCCAATATAGGGGGTGTGGTATGGATAGAGATAGTGAATGAATTAAAATATGTGCACAAAGAGAATCAGTATCAGAATATACATCATCAAAATAATAGAATAGTTCATCAAATCCATCAGTGTACTTAATATCCATATCATAATTAGAGTTCACATGATAAAAATTAGAATATGAATCAATTCCAAAACCAAATCTAAGAGAATATTGTTCATTATAAATGGGTGTGGAAGTTCTCTTAGACATAAAAATAGAACCAATTCTCATAATATCCCTAAGCACAAGACAATCACATTCAATGGGTTTTTTATTTGGTGGTTCAAAATGGGAGATAAAAAAAGAAGAATGGTCCTCTGAGGGGTACTTCATGGAATTCATAATATTAAATATCACAACTTTATCTCCAAACTCCATGGAAAGTATACCCTCATGGACATTTATGATTGTTTTTTTAGTTTTGAGGAAGGGTCTACCTAAGATAATTGGAGCATGAGAACTTACTTGATCATCCTTCATGTTAAGAACATAGAAGTCTGCTGGAAAGATCACGTCTCTTACCCTAAAAAGTACATACTCAAGGACTCCCACTGGATATGCTGTTGTTGTATTCTCCAGCTGCACCACTACCCTTATTAGCTTCAACTATCCAACCTATAAATAAGAGAATACAGAGTGAGTCATCACATTTATAGATGCTCCAAAATCACATAAAGCATCAGAAAAGTGTAACTCCCCTATGGTGCATGGGATGGTGAATGTCCCAGGATCCTTGTACTTTGTTGGAATCACAAGAGTTCGTGTAATGGGTGATGAAAAATTCCTTCATGATTAATCCTCTCATTTCCCTTGAGCCCTCTTCAATTGGTACAAAGTTATCTTAAGAATTTTACATACCTTGGGATATGCTTAATGGCCTCGATCAAGGGAATGTTTATCTATACATGCTTGAATGTGTCCAAAACCTCATTTTTCATTTCCTATTTATTCATCTTATTAGTTTGAAAAACCCTGTTTGGAAAGGTAAGGGGTTTAGGAGTAACATCATTAATTTTTTTCTTACCTTTATCTTTCTCCTTGGGTTTCTCATCAGCTGGTTTTGAATGGGGCTTCCCTAGAGTTTAAATGAATCTTGATGGAATGGTAGGTACAAATGTATCATTTATTTTCTTCCCAATTCTCAATGTGATGGAAATAACATTCCCCTTGGGATTTAGAGAAGGTTGGGAAGGTATATTTCTAGAATTATTTCTTACCAGTTCATGGAGGGTAGTGGAAATCTGGCTCATTTGAGTCTTTAACTCCCTTAGCTCCGAACCTTGACTCTTCATCTCATTCTGTTGATTGAGAAAATTTATTTCAAAATAACATTAGTATTAGAATCTACCTTTGTTTGAGAAGTCCCTTTTTGTTTTCTTGTTGATTCTTGGGCTTTAAATCTCCTTTGGGCTTGTTGGAAACCCTGCTGGTAAGGTGGAGGCTACCATAAGTTTTGTTTAAAGGGGGGAATTTGTTGTTTTATAGAGACATACCTCATGTTCATTTGATCCTTAACCCCTTGGTTGTATGTTGAAGAAAAGGAATGAAACTTCTTTTGGGGATATGGTTGTTGTTGTTGCTGAAATGGTCTCCCATGAGACATTGCTGCACAATCATATGTTTCTTTTAGTTGGGGGCAACAATCAATTGGGTGGCTTGTCTTAGTGAAAATTCCACAAGGCCTTGAAGGTGGGGGTTGGGATGTCTTTTGAGACAAAGAAATCTATCTCACCATAGTTTTTAGTTATTCCAACTTGGTATCAATCAAATGAATTTAAAGAGAAGATAGACTTACCTGATTTACTCCTCTAACATGCGGGGTACCTTGATCTCCAAATTTTTGGGAGTTTTGTGCCATCTTTTCGATCAACGCACGTGCAACTGCTAGTGTTTTTTTGACCAATGACCCTCTAGCTATGGCATCCACCATGTTTCTCTCCATAGGTTTGAGTCCTTCATAGAAGTACTGGATGATAAGTTTCTCACTAATTTGGTGATGCCGACATCTTGAACACAACTTCTGGAATCTCTCCCAATACTCATACATGGACTCCCCATGTGCCTTCTTGATCCCTGAGATCTCCTTTCAGATGGATTTTTTCCTTGATGCTAGAAAAAATCTCTTTAAGAAAAGACGTTTCAAATCATTCTAGCATGTTACATCTTCAGGTTGTAAATAATACATCCAATCCTTAGAACTTCCATCAAGTGAGAATGGGAATGCTCTAAGTTTTATTTGATCTTCATAGATGTTTATTGGTTTCATTTTTGAGCATACCACATCAAATTATTTTAAATTTTTGTTTAAATCCTCACTAGATAAGCCATTAAATTTTGGAAGAAGGTGAATTAACCCAGATTTCAATTCAAAGTCCGATTTGAGAGTTGTATATGCAATGAATGTAGGTTGATAATTAATATCAGATACAACAAAATCTTGAATAGTCCTATTGTGTTCATTTTTTTTATTTTTAACCATTTTATCTGGTTTAATATTTGTTTTTTAAGAGTTTCCAATTTAAAAATTCCTAGAGTAGAGGAATTCCCTAGTTGGTTAAATGTCAACACTTCCTGTAGACCAAGACTATCTGATTTGATCTTTAAGGCTACACTTAATCTCGAGGTCTAGATCAAGGATATCCTTAGGATGATATCATGTAATAAATCATAGAACATATAGAAACAAAAAGCAATGGACACCAATATCATTAAATGAGGTTTCAATTGATGGTCTGAGAGAAAAAAAAGGTTGGGAAGAAAGAACTGAAAATAAAATGGATGAGAATAAGAGAAACAAAATATCGAATAATAATAAATAACTTACCTAAAATTGGAAGAATAAAACACTTTCCTCTCTAGAAACTACACCAATTTGATGAGTGTTATCACACATGATCTCAAAAATAATTATTTTTGATTTTACTAAGTGAAACACAGTGGCTGACCTAGGTCGTTGTCTCAAGGAGGAAGTGAATTAAACAACCCTTAATAGGCTTGAAGAAAACAAAAAAAAAGGAAATAAGTGCAGACAAATGAAAAAAAAGATGTGTGGGGTTTGGCTTTGTGACTTTCAGACAATACACTAAACAAGCGAATGAGATGGAACAATCAAAGACACAATTTCTTTAAAAATACTTATATTAGAAGACATAGTTTTTCTAATATACACCCTTAATCATTTATTTATTCTTATCCCATATGATCATAATTCATTCAATTGAAATCCACTAACCTTGGTAACCCCTGAACCCTACAGAAAATAACAAGACCACAAATTTTTGAAAATGAGCCCAAGGTTAACTTCGAGACCACCAATCATAGAACCATACTTTGATAGATATCCAGAATCCAACATGTGTTTATTGGTCAATTATGGTATAATATCCTCCCTCTAGTGGATAATTAATTGAGTTTGGGATGATGCTTTAACCCTACAATTCTATCCCAAGTTGATTGGAGTTTGCGGTTTAAGTTTCACTCTCACGATTTACACAAGCCCGACCACGCGGTCAAATGCAAGTTGATAGAGTAACATAGAAATTTAAACTCAATTAATTGATCATAATTTAAGAATTACAGTATGTTTATGGATTCAAAATGAATAAATTAAGGGAGTATGGATTAGATCAACTATGAAAGAAATCACACTTTCATGAGCGGAGTTGTCATCGTGGTGATGTTTTGCATAAGCAATGGATTGATTGGGGAACACCCAATATCATCTCCATTTTTATATTCCAGCCCAATAATAAGAATAATAATAATAAATTAAAAGAAATAGAAGATTAATTGAATAAAAATTCCAGATACAAGCATGAAAGTAAAGAAATACAAAGAGGTGGTGGAAGAGGAGAGCCTTCTTAGAAGAGATGTTTTCACAAGGCCTTACTTATTATAATAGTTTTGAGGGGCTCCCAAGAAACAAACTTTCTTACAAACCTTCCCAATACCTTTAACAAACCTACCAAATATTGAAAATATCCTTTAAATAGAGTTTGGGAAGTCTAGGGTTACATGATTTATTTAAGTGTGAAAGGGAAATTCAGAAAAATTGTTTAATCCCACTTTCACGGAATATTTGAACTCCAAAACGAGTGAATTTTCTAGACTTATAGATGTATTATTTGTTCATAATAATGTCCCCAATATTTCTACAAAATTTTAGCCCAATACAAGACCGGATAAAGAATATACGACCAAAATGGTGAAGTGATATCCAATCTAGATAGTTCAGTCCAACTTTGTCTTTATGGGCCATTTACTCCACTCCAATGCACGATCCAGATCCCATGTACTAAATATAATTTTTATCTCATTTGGTTAGAAACATAGTTACAAAATTTCAAGTCGAAATAATTTGTAGAAAAATATTTATTCCCAAAATACTACAGTGAATTTTAAAAGGGTAAAACTGGAATTTCCATCAAATTTTAAAATGAATGATATAATCCCAAATATTCTATAAATTAACATATTTAGCACAATGTGAGGAATTATTTTCATTTATTATCAATAAAAAATTCAATAAAATTGTGTTTTATTAGTGAGTCACCATGATATTTGTTTAGATGAACGAATCTGAGTTTAGAGGTTGTTTTAAGGCTTGTTCCTGGTTTTTCGAATAGTGTGTATATTCCAATGTAACTACAGAATTTGTTTTTTAAAGGGAAGTAGCTACCGCACAGTTAGCGCACAATTTTTCTAATATCATGGATTAATCGTGTGACCCAAATAAATTTATTAAAAATTACAAATTACCATAATTTCCTTGGTTGTTTTAGCTTTAATCTCATCTTAATCCCTCATTAGCTCGATCCAACCTCTACTTGATGCTCTATGAGGTTCCCCCTTAGTCTCTTATGAATTATCTATCAATTTGGGTGTATCTCTTCAAGGTATGTGATAATCTAATCTTGTTTGTTTTCTCTTTTCCCTAGATATTTTCTTGATCTGTCATCCCCCTATTTTGTTGGAACCCTAATGGGATATGACTTCTAGATCTAGAGGGTTTTATAGTAAATTGATGATGTTTCTTATGGATCTAGGCTTATGAGGAATGGATATATTCATTTAAAATCACCATTTTCTAAGGTGACTAAGTTTAATCGACTAGCGAGGTAGGTGTCCCTATATAATGGTTATATCTTATGGTTTAATTAACATTATTGTAAACTCTTACAGTTTGATTTATAAAAATGATTTATTTGATATAAAATAAGGGAGTTTTTATGAAATTTCATATTAGGTGGCATGTAAAGTTGTTTTTAAAATGGGTTTACTTAAAAAATAGTTATATGCACGTCATGCGTTTGATGAGATGCCTCAGACATTTTTTTGACTCTCAAATGAATTTTCAAGAATGGGAGTGATGATGATTTTCTTGTGAAAATAATTTATAAAATTGTGAGAATGGTTTACTAAAATGTTTTAAGAAAACATAGCACTTTGGGAAGATTTATTTCATTAGGTTATGGAAATATACAATGCTTAGTGAGTGTAAAACCACTAGGGGTTATGATTGTGATACCAATAGACTGTGTTAGGACTGATTATCGTATGATTCACATTATTCCAACTTAGTGTTCCTTGTGTATTCTATATACATATTCCCACAGTTTAGAACCTATTTTTGGGTTGTTTTTTTATTTATGATGACATATTATGTATTTATTTCTCACTTATTTAATATATGGTTATACCATAAAATGGTTTTGGTTATTTTTCCTATTTACCTTTCATGTATTTTTTCATGTTCTTGGTTTATTTGAATATGGAATGTTTGAAAGGAAAACCAAAGGTTGTTTTATGAAATGTGATTTCAAATTGAATTTACTTATAAGTTATGTTTCATTTCAAATATATAACTAATAGTTTCATAGTGACATATATTGTATATATACGTGGTGGTATCCTTTTAGATATTTGATACACACCCTATATATTCCTTTGGTGTATGAAGATTTGGTTTTTAGGATACTGGTAAAGGGAAGTGCCTCATATAGTTCTCTGAATTCTATTGGTATATGTATCCTTCTTAGTGAGTTGGGTTAGTGATGTTGGATGGTCATATGGAGACTGATATTTAGTTTGGGTTTGTTCCAAATTAGGCCTTTTGAAAAAGTTTTATATGTCTCATGGTTGTGAATATTTTATCCGTGATATAGTCTGATATTTTATATTTATCTATAATTACACGATACACTTCATGTCATTTTTTAGGGTGAAATAATTCCCATGGTTTTTTATGTTGATACCTAGGTGCTTGTTGCCAATATATGGTGACTGAGAACGCAGTTCAGGTTTTGTTTCAAGCCATCTTGGGTGATGTGTTAGGTTGACCTAGGTTGGTTTGTTATAGACTATTTGAAGCATTTAAAACTTGGTTTAAGTCAATATAATATTCAAGGAAACTTTTATGTGCACCTATCATATTCTATATCACTTATTTCTTTATTTCAAAGATTTAGAGAGCTACAAATCTCAAAAAATTGTGATTATTTTTCAATTGGAAATCTAGGATAATGATCAATAATATTATCCACTAACATTAAATGTAGATTGTTTATTTGGACCTTCGGATGTTAAAAATAAATCACTATAGGTAGCGTTCATGAAATCTCTTCTATATATATATTATATTAACTTATGGTCACCATTTTAGACATGTATTGAGCTATATATATCGAAATTGGGTGATTCAAATTGGTTTATAGATTTAAGATAATGTTAAGTAATTTTTTCAACTATGATAAAGATTAAATATAACTTTTGAATATTTGAAAATTGGGGTGAAGTTACTATAGTGCATTTTCATAATGTGTTGGATTTTAAATGTTTTGTACAAACTATGTTATGTATTTTTGACCTTATCTTGAGATAAAAAACTTGTAATTGGTTTATTATCATTATATTTAAAATTTAATCAAATTAAATACAAAATTTTCAACTTGATTAAGTTCATATCAATTGTTTATACCTTTTAAAATTTGGCTGAAGTTACTAAATTGTTGAGATAAAACATTATGTGCACCTATTATGTTTTGTATAGATTATGTTTTCTATTTTAAACAGATGTTGATTAATATGGATCAAAATTAGGTATTTTTCATTTATTTAGAAATATAATGGAATGTTCTATAATTTGTTTTAAACACATGAAAATCAAAATCAATCGTTTGAATATTTAAAAATTAGGGTGAAACCACTATAGTATTATTGCACTATATAACTAAATTTAAATGTTATAAAAAAATTATGTTTTTTTATTTTTATTATATTTATAGATACAAAAGTCAAAAATAATTTATTATTACTCTGTTGTAAATATAATAGATTTATTTACAAAATTCAACTATAATAAAGTAAAAATTGATTGTTTAGACCTTCAAAACTTAGGTTGAAGCCACTGAATTATTGAAGAAATTTTTTTTATGAACCTATTATGTTTTTTGTAACTTATATTCTATATTTTTGACATGTCTTGAGATACATACCTTGATATTAATTGATTTGTGTTTTGTTAGATTTATAATATAATGATATATGATTTTTCAATGACAGTGATGTTTTTATCAATTAGTTAGATGTTAAAAATTTAGGTGAAGTCATTCAAGTGTTAAAAAATGTTTTATACATATATTATTTATGTGCGTGTGTAACATACAAGATTTTAAGGTATGATATTTTTATTTTTAAGAGTTTATTTTAAGGTTTAGAGGGCATCAAGAATCATTTTCAAAGTTTTCAGTAGAACCTGGGTTGGTTTAGCCTGCAAGGAATATTTAAAGCATAAATGTGTATCACACGCTATGAATGTCATGGGGGGGCACAAAATGTAAAAACATTTTGGAAGTAAAATTATTTTAAGATATAAATATAAATATATTATATTATAAAATAGTCAATAATTATTTTTTAACCTAAATTGATGTATTTTTCAATGCATGTGGATTATAGAGATTTTATAAGATAAATCACTAGTTTACGATGTAAACTCTTTGGACCAGTATGTTTTATCTTCTACTTTCATGTAACTCCACCTATCTCATTTTTTACCCGTAAGTCTCAAACTCTAGGCTCTTCCAAGAATCTTGGGGTTTTCCTCTTCTTTTGTACCACTTTTTTCAGGGCTCAATCTCCATGGTGGTTGCACAATGTCTCTCTCAGTGAACAAACTTTTTTCTTCTTCATTACCATTTTTGTATAAGTGATGTTGTTATGTGGTTATAGGATCTATTGATTAGAATTCTATTTTTTTTGTGAATATTTCAATATATATTGTTCAATATTCTCCCGAAGGCCGACCCTTATGTTGGTTGTGGTGTGGTCGGTGTGTTTATCAAGGTATATGTGATATAACCTCTTTGTTGGATCTTATTTGTTATTAAATGTGATTATGAGATATGTGAAAAATTTTTAGGGACTTCATTGTTTTCTATTATTTCCTTTAGATGTTTTTGGATCCCATTATAAGTAATGTTTGACCCGATTTTGGGGAAAGTGGTTCCGTATCGAGCCTAAATTGGATGAATTATATTGGTTTTTTTATATAAATGAATTGGCATGATTTTTTTGTGTGAAAAAATTGATTTGTGATAAAATATGATTTTCCCTTATTTTGGTTAAAGAAAAGGGTGTTTTCAAATAATTGTGAAATGAATTCAGAAAGGGGTTTTAAAATCATGTTTTAGTGGAATAAAGGGTTGTGTATATTTTTTGAAACTTGAAACTCTTTGAAATGATTCGAGAAATATAGTATAAGGGAAGCCTTGGGTACTTAGGTGCGATGTGAATCTTAGGTCCATTGTCTATTTTACTTTCTAGATGTTCACTCATGGGGTTTTCCACTTTTCCCTAGGATTTTTGTTCTAGGGACTTGTTGAAATTATTTGGGGTTCATTCATGGGGTGTTCCTTTACTCCTTAGAATTATGTTCTAAGGACTTGGGTGCACACTAGTCATTGATTATGGTATGAGTAGTCTTCTAGTATAACTTATTGTGATCCTTGTCCCATTTACCATTTTTCTTGGTTTTTACTATTTTTAATTGATATAAATGCTTTTGGTTTTAGATAAATGGTTATGGAAAATTGCTCTTTGAAACTATTTTAACTGGATTGTTTTGAAATTTGGAAAAAGTGAAATATTTAGAATGCTTTTGATATAGAGTTTATTTACTGCTATCATGCCATGTTTTCTTTAAAATAACCATTATAAGATTATATTTATAAATAATTAACATGGAAAAGATGTTTGGGATTATTCTGAGCCTGTTTAAATCATACCCTATACACCCCATTCATGGGTTGTATAACTGGTTATGTATTTTGATGTAGGGAAAGGCATGGTGCTGCAGTGAGGTGGTGAGGCTTCTTTCATCCGGGTTTGGGTAGCTTTTGGTGAGATAGCGTGATATTTCCCACAAATCACAGGAGTAGTTGTCTTCCATTTTGGTTAGCCTTTTCTTTCATTTTTAGACCCATTCCTTTTATCTCTTACCTAGTTTTCGAGTTGTATTGATACTGATGTTTTCTTATAGTTATGGTATATATTTATTTTAGTTTTTATTCCACTTTTCATTCTACTATGTATATTTATATGTCGTGTATCTTGTTTAGGTTGGTAAAAATCATTCTCTCTAGTTATTTTTAATGCCTGAGTGCTAGTTTCTCGCCCATGGGGATCTGGAACACCCTTCAAGCATGTGAAAGATCGGGTTATGTGCTAGTTTGTGAGGGAAACCCGGGTTGATTCATTACAAGTAAGTATCCAAGGAAATTTTTTCCTCAATAGTATTTATCTTGGGATATTTTTTAGATTGAAGATAGTATTGTTAGGACTTGAGAGGTAGGTTGTGGTGAGTTACTAGATAGATATTTCCATGAGAAGACTCAAATTACCATGTCATGTTGGGATAGATGTCTCCTATATTGAGTTATTGATCTTAGTCTTAGTTTTTTTATGTTTTTTTGGTTCGTACTGAAATTGTCCTTTTTCTTGATTATTTATTATATTTTTGGGTTGTAATGATATGCCTCCAAGAAGTATCCCACAGGTTCTATAGGAGAGTGTAAAATATTATCCTCAAGGGAATCCTCCTTTGGATTAAAATTTTATATAGGGTATCATATAAGTAGTTCGTTCCATAGACCAAAGTGTATCATAAGTCCCGAACCTAGTTGTTGAGGTGAAACCAAGAGATGGAGGGGAATGTGATTGATCATGATAGTTATTAATCTAGAAACCCTTGACCTTTAGGGGTATGAATGATCCCCAAGAGGTGGAGGATTAACTAGACAAGATCAATCAGATCTTCGACTTCCTAGATACACCTGAGACTATCAAAGTGAAGTAGAAGTGTTTAGGATTGATGGTCTCATCAAGAGATAATAGTATTCTATGTTATAGGCAGACAGGCATGTGGTCTTGGATTGGAGGGATTTCAAATCCATCTTATTTTAGCAGTTTTTACTAGAATATTTGATATAGGAAAAGTCTCTAGATTTCCTCTATTTTGTATTGACCCAATGTTTTTTAATGAAAATTTCCTTCTTATGATTATGTCATATAATTACATGAAATCACAACACAATAAAATAATAAGTACTATGTGACCTTTAAACATAATTTTGACACATCTGTGATTTGAATTTCTAAAATCTGACATTCATGGTTGCGATCAGTAAGATGTTTGGAGTCAAATAAGAAAAACTTAATTTTTGGTAAATAGTAACCTACCCTTATGAATAGTAACCTACCCTTATGAATATTAATATAAACCTTGTAATATTGTAAATTTAACAAAATAATAATAACATCATTAATGAATGTATAAATAAAATTTTGGCATCTTATAAGTGATAATATGACCATAGTAAAAGTATTGGTTTTTTAAGTCATAAATATATAATTATAATTAATTAATTTAAAAGAAAATTTATTTTCCTAAAATTCATTCATAAATTAATAATTTCATGTCTTTTGGTTTTAAGATAATTTTATAAGACCTTGTGTAATTTTTGAAAGCATTATAAAGTCGGTTATAATTTTAAAACCTTTATTTTTAAAGTAAATTATGATTTTAATTAAAAATTAATTTAATCATATTTAGAAAATTATTTTTTAAAAATGGAATTAATTTTTGGATTCTACATATTTAAAAATGGTTTGGGTGAATTTTTGGGGTTTTTCTAAAACACCTGAATTTTTTATGAATAGTAAAATACGATAATTCACAATAAATGTTAAAACCTGAATTTATGCATCATGCTTGAGTCATGGATGATGTAAGTAGAAACTGGTTCAAAATCACATTAACATATTACTATTTTTTTCACAATAATTATTATTATTTCTTGTCATATAAAAAAAATAATAAACTAATGATTAAAATATTAAGAAAACCCTCCCCCCCTCTACTATAAAAACCACCCACACCCCCTCTTCTCTTCACTCCTCTCAAGGCTTGTGCATTACTTAAATTATACCCAAATCTCTCCCTAATATCATCCCCCACGTCCACAATCCTTTGGTCTTCTCAAAATACCAAATACTCTTCCCTTAATAGGTTCTCAAAGGAGATAAACTCAAGAGGTAAATTCCTCTTTCCATTTTTTTTATTTTCTTTCAAGTTTTTTTCTTTTCTTTGTTCTTTATTCGCCGCCCTTCACCCAAATGGTATGATAAATCCAATAAAATATATTTAATTTAATGTTTTATTCTAATGGGATAATTCATTATAATATCTTCTTTCCCTTTACTTTATATGAAAGAAAGAAAAACACTGTCCGAGATGTGTTAATTTATCACATTCAAGGATGAAGATTTATCAATTTCTATTACCATATTCTATTCTGAACCCATTTTTATGGTTTAATCATTCTAGTAAATATTTATTTTATATTATGTTTTTTTCTGGAATCATTTTTCACACTTGATGTAAAATAATAATGTAAAACATGTTAATTATGAACAAATCGCCAAGTTAATCTAAGCGTTTAACATTAATGTTTTATATAATGATTCACCTTCACTAAAAATAACCAAATGAATTTCATAAACATTTAATATTTTTTATTATCACTAATTTTATATAACTTCAATTATGTACAACCACCTTCATCATACATGTGTGTCTGAATATGAATATAAGTGAACCAATCATTAAAACCAAGGAAACAAATGAACCCGAACAATGAAATTGATCCTCATAACCGATAAAAAAGGTTATGAATGAACTCAAAAGGTTATAATAAATCATTTAAATGTAAAATAGGTTCTGTAATTATTAATTAATTAACTTAATTTTATTATTTAGGTCATTAATATCAAGTGGAGAAGACCATCAGATTTAAGGTAAGGGATCCTCTCTATTTCACTATTATTCGGGAATCTCCTCTATTTTATGACCTTTTATGTGTAAACCATAATCATGGGGTATAATTTATCACCTCCTACATAAATCCATAATAATTTATAAGTTATTATAAACCCCATTTCTCTCTAATTAATCCCTCTTAATTACACTCGATACCATGCCGATTACCCGTAATGGATTCTACCCAAACCTCATTTGTTCATTCGGATTGCCTTATCTTTCTTATTAAAAAAACAAATTTTATTATCTTTTTTTTATTAATCTTATAAATGATGTTAAAATGTACCAAATTCATTTATCAAGACCCTTTCATCATTATCTTTCAGTGATATACATGTTTTTAGGTGATTCCCTCCTCAATACTTCCCGATAAGCAAACCTGTTTTAAGGGAACTTCCCAAATTTTTACCCGATTTCAAGTGCACTCTATATTATGTTTTAATACACCATTGTCTTTATTAAATAAGTATTTTTTATTATTAAAACCTTCTTGGTTCACTTCTGGGTTTATATAAATGATTTTCCCTCTTCTATTTTAAATTCTCTATAGTATTTTCCTTAAAACCTCTCAAAAATGTTTTAATGCTAAAATTTCTTAAATAATTTTATTACATATAGTCACTATAATTGAAATCAATTCCCATGATACATTCCTATTTTACCTTATGAATTTACATGTATATTTTATTTCCTTTCTTTCATGGAAAATTTTATGATACACCCATTTGTTATGATTTATGTTATGATTATGGTACCCAATCCTTTCCATGAGTAACCCTTATGTTTATATATGATTGATTATGTATGATTAATTAGGTGTAAAAGTACTCATGTAAAGTTAATATGGGTGTGACTAGATAGTTCTCTAATTAATTGGGTAAATTTAAGTCTCCTGATATGTTACATGTGACGGTCTTGGCGGTTAGCCTTGGCTTGTGCTACTATGTGAAATGATCTTGGCAGTTAGCCTTGACTCGTACTAAAGTCATGTTTTATGTTGCTGACACATTTATATGACTCCATTTTTATATGATTATATGTTTATATGTCAAGGTTACATATATTAAATTCATTTTTATAGCATCATGTCATGCCTTCTATTCTTTGTGTTAATTATTTTTTCTTATGGTTATTTACTTATTGGGCTATTTAACTCATCCATTTGTTCACATGTTCCCCAGGGTACCCTATACAAATTTTTGAGAGAAATGGAAGTAAGGAGATCAATTTCAAGATTAAATAAAGAAGTTTTTTCTTAGTCTCATGTTTTATTTTTATTTAACTAGTCTTCAAATACACTAGATTTCATGATCCTGGGCTTGTACTCTAATGTATAATTATTCTTAAAATCGTGTAATATTATGTGAAAAGGATGGGGTCTCTATATTTGGTATCAGAGGACGGTCTAGTTATTTTTGGAGATTAGAAATAGAGAACTTTAGTAAGAACCTTATGGATGAGACTAAGTATAAAAAAATATCCCTAAATTTTGGTAAGTATAGAGTAAGTGGTTTATCAATAAAATACATCCCTGTATAGATACAAAAAGGTAGAGGAGGATCTAGAACTGATGTACCTGGGAGTGAAAAATTTGACAAGGAGTTTTGGACCTAACCTGAGGTATCTTGGTACATGAAAATGGGCCTTGCTGGACTCTTAGTTTGACAATCCTAGGGGATATGATTCGGTAAATTCACGAGCTTAGTACAAATGACTATTAAGGGAATAAAAAAAGCCCATAAGAATATAAGTTAAGAAATAGACCAAGGATAATATAGATTGAAACATAGGGAATCACAAGTTAGGATATACTTATCCTTTACTAGTTTATCCTTTTATGTTAAATGTTTCCTTTTTATACTAAATAGGTAAGTATTTAATCCCTCTAATTGTACGTTATTTTTCTTAGTTATTGGTGGGAAATACAAGAAAATGTGCTAACAATCTATGTGATATGGAATGTGATGATTTCCATAATGATATTCCTGATATGATGGGAATGGGTGCTGAAAACTTAATGATAGTACTTTCTCAGCTCTATCAAGTTATGAATAATAACTTGAATCATACAAAACACCCTACCCCTCTAAGGAAAGAGAAAGTTTCAGTTTAATATTTCATGCGGCAAAGGCCTCTCATGTTTAGTGGATCTTTTGAACCCCTCCTTATAGAATAGTGAATTAACACCATTAAAAAGATATTCTCCATCTTCGAGTGCTCAGAAGAAGATAAATTTTTATTGGTGGTCTATCATTTTTATGGGGAAGCTAATCAGTGGTAGACACTGATTAAGAATACAAAGTCCCAAGATGAAATTGATTCCATGGATTGGGGGGAATTCAAGATGATGTTTTTCAATAAATATTTTACCTAAACCCTCTGTCTCAAGATGTAAAGAGAGTTCCTCAGACTCAAGTAGAATGAAGATGAGCCCATTGGGGTGTATGAAGAAAAATTCACAAGGATTGCAAGGTACACATATGGATTTATCTTGAACACCAAAAGCAAGGTGGATCACTTATTTAGAAGACTAAAGCTGAGTCTATGAAAATCATTGTCAATTAGAGACTTCGACAGATATGAGGAGATTGTCCATTGTGCCCTCAAGTTTTAAATGAAGATAGGATAATCTCAGTGGTATCATGGTCATGATGACAAGAAGAGGAAAATGTAATATAATTTGGGTAGTCACACAAATAAATTCCTTGATGTAAAGAAGATTAATCACCCCACATGTAAAAATTATGGGAAGAATCATCCTAGGAACTATCTAAAGGGAACTAGGAATTTCTTAAAATGTGGAAGGTTGGGACATCTGAATAAATATTTCTGTCGAGATATGATGAATCCTAGTAATGTGGAAGAAGAAAAGAAGGTTCAGATTAACACTCAACCTATAGTGAAATGTTACAACTAAATGGAGCATGATAATTATGCGAAAATTTTCCCTAAGTCGAGTGTTTTCGGAGGCAACAAGGAAGGGATTATTCCATCACTACTACTGAGGTGGAGTTGGAAAATGATTTGTAGATAAGTATGCTAGTTATTCAATCAAGAATTTTGAATTTACTATTTGATTTTGGTTCTATGAATTCTTCCATATCTTGCAAGTTTAATAGAACTGTTCAAACACCACCTCAAAATTTGAAGGATAAGTTATACGTGAGAACCAAAAATGGGGAAATTATTGTGTCCATGGTTTATAACTCCTCCCTGGTTAACATTTTTGGACTAAAAATCCAAGAAAATCTCATCATACTTCCTTTAGTAGAGTTTGATTCTATATTGGGCCTCGATTGGATATCTTTATACAAAACCAACATCAACTATCAAGAAAGAGAGATCACTCTTCACATCCCGAAGTATCCTCAAATTATTTACAAGTGTAAGGAGGAAGATGAATCTCCATTAGAATCATCTTATCAATTGTGGATATTATTTCCTTATGAGAAAGCATTTCTAGAACAAATTATTGAGACAAAGGAGAGAATCATGCTTGAAGACATGCCCCTCACGAGGGATTACACTGACGTATTCCCTGAAGAGTTTCCTGGTATTCCTCTTAATAGAGAGGTTGAGTTCTCAATTGAACTTATTCTTGGATCTCTACCTATATCAAAGACACCTTATAGAATGTCCACCATATATATGGAGGATATAAAGAATCAGTTACAGGAGAATCTGAATAAGGGTTCTATACGCCCGAGTGCTTCACTATGGGGTGCGCTAATCCTCTTCGTCAAGAAGAAGGATGGATCAATGATCCTATGCATTGATTATCATGAGATAAATAAATTCACAATAAAGAACAAGTATCCCCTGCCAAAGATAGATTACTTGTTTGATTAGCTTAGTGGGGCCAATTATTTCTCTAAGGTGGACCTTCGACTGGGATATCACCAATTAATGGTGAGGAAGGAAGATATTACCAAGACTGCCTTTTGAATGAGTTATGGACACTATGAGTTTATAGTGATACCCTTCAGACTCACTAATTCTCCATCAATTTTTATGGATTTAATGAATAGAGGCTTTAGATATTACCTTGAAAAATTTGTTATAGTCTTTATTGATGATATTATGATATACTCCAAGAGCAAGAAGAAACATGAGGAAAATTTGAATACTCTATTAAAGAATTTTTTAAGGGAGAATATGTATGCAAAGTACTGTAAATGTGAGTTATGGATTGAGGAAGTATCGTTCTTGGGGAATGTTATCCCTAGAAAAGGGATATCTCTGGACCCTTCAAAGACAAAGGTGATGGAAGAGTGGCCCATGCCAATATCCGTAACAGAGATCTACAACTTTTTGGGTCTAGATGAGTATAATCGACAATTTGTGAATAACGTTTCACGATTTTAAAAACCTATGAACAAGCTGATATGGAAGGGAGTAAAGTTTTTCTTGACTTAGGAATGTGAAGACCATTTCAAGGATTTGAAAAAGTAGATTATCACTTCGCTAGTAATCACACTCCTAAAAAGTGAATAACTATTTATGGTGTATAGTGATGTTTTAAAGAAGGTCTTTGGATATTTAATAATGAAAAATGATAATGTGGTAGCCTATTACTCAAGGAAGCTAAAAATCCATGAGCAAAACTATCCTACGCATGATCTAGAGTTGGCAGCTGTGATCTTTGCATTGAAAATCTGGCATCATTATCTCTATGGGGAGAAGTGTGAGATATATACTGACCACAAGAGTCTCAAATATATATTCAAAAAAAAAAGATCTAAATATGTGCTAGTGAAGATAGATAGAGCTCATCAAGTATTATGACGGATCAATCCACTACCATCCTGATAAGACAAATAAGGTAGAAGATTCTCTAAGTAGAAAGGACCCTAAAGCTTTATCAATGATGAGAATTGAAAAGGATCCGATCTTCTTATATTTGTAGAGGATGGACATGGGGATAATTAAGGGAGGAATATCACCAATAATTTATCAAATGATCGCTCAACCATCCCTCATGGAGAAAATAAAGGATGTAGAAAGAAAAGATGTGGAAATTCAGAAAAGGATGAAAGCTATCAGAAATGGGAAATCCCTCGAATTAAAAATTGACAAGGATAGATTTGTATGATTTGTGTCATGATTATGAGTACCATCCGATATAGAGATAAAGAAGGTTCTTTTGAATGACACACATAGATCAACTTTATACATCCACCTAGGGAGAATAAATATGTATCGAGATCTATGAGAGAACTTTTTGTGGGACAATATGAGGATGGAGATTGCTGAGTATACATAAAAGTGCCTGGTATGTCAACAAGTGAAGGCTTATAGACAGAACTCTAAGGGGATGATGCAACCACTACCCATACTAATATAGAAGTGGGAGAACATCACCATGGAATTTTTCATTGGACTTTTAAGGAAATCTATAGGAAACAATGCTATATGGGTCGTTATGGATCATATTACGAAGAAAACTCACCTATCACAATTTTAGAGGAATTATCATTGGATTAACATGCATGAATTTATATCAAAGAAATGGTAAGGCTGCATGGAGTACAGCTATCTATTGTATCTGATCGTATAAAAAGATTCACCTCAAAGTTATGGAAAAGTCTCCAACATGCTCTAAGAACTGAACTGAACTTCAATACAGCCTATCATCCTCAAACTGATGGCCAATCTTAGAGAACTATTCCGACACTGGAATATATGTTGAGATCATATTCTATGGAATTCAAAGGAGGATGGGGCCAACATATTCCACTGGTTTAATTATCCTGCAACAATTATTTCCAATCAAGAATCCCAATGGCACCATATGAAGCCCTTTATGGGAAAAGGTATAGAACACCGACGTGTTGGGATGAAGTCAGTGAGCATAAGATGCTAGGACCTGAAATGGTCGAAGAAATGGTGGATAAGGTGAAAACCATTCTACAGCATATCAAGGCAGCCCAAAGTCAATAGAAGAGTTATGCAGACAATCGTCGATGAGACCTTGAGTTCAAAGTTGGCGACATGGTATTTCTATGCATATCTCCATGGAAGAAGGTCATGAGGTTTTGGAATAAAGGAAAGTTAAGTTCTAGGTACATCGGACCCTTCGAGATCCTTGATCGAGTCAGAGTTGTGGCCTATCGACTGGCCCTTCCACCTACCATGTCCAAAGTACACGATGTCTTCCTTGTATCCCTCTAAAGGAAGTACATAACAGATCCTTCACATATACTCTCTTCAGAGGTGGTACAGTTGGAGGATGATATTTCTTACAAGGAGGAGCTAGTAAAGATCTTGGATCATAAAGATAAAGTTCTACGTAACAAGAATACTCACCTAGTCAAATTACTGTAGTGGAACCATAAGTATGAAGAGGAAACATGGTAATTATAGGAATCAATGAAGGAAAAGTACCAACACCTATTTATGGCCTAGAATGTAAAATTAAATTTCTAGGGTGAAATTTCTTAAGGGGGGAAGAATGTAACGAACCAATGTTTTTCAATAGAAATTTTCTTCTTATGATTTTGTCATATAATCACATGATATCAAAACACAATGAATTACAAAGTACTATATGACCCTTAAACATAATTTTGACACTTCTGACTTGAATTTCGAAAATCTGACATTCACGGTTGCAATCAGTAAGATGTTTGCAGTCCGATAAGACAAACTTAATTTTTGGTTAATAGTAACATAGCCTTATTATGAATAGTAATTTGACCCTTATGAATAGTAAATCGTCCAAAATAACATTAAAATCATCAATGAATGTATAAATAAAATTTAGGCATCTTGTAAGTGATAATATGACAATAATAAAAGTATTGGTTTTTTAAGTCATAAATAAATAATTATAATTAATTAATTAATTTAAAAGAAAATTTATTTTCCTAAAATGTGTTTATAAATTAATAATTATTTGTCTTCTGGGTTTAAGATAATTTTATAAGGCCCTATGTAATTTTTTAGAGCATTATAAAGTCGGTTATAGTTTCAAAATCGGTATTTTTCCAGTAAATTATGATTTTAATTAAAAATTAAATTCATCATATTTTGATTTTTTTTGAAAAATGTATTTTATTTTTGGATTCTACACGTCGAACAATGGTTAGGGTGAATTTTTAGGATTTTTCTAAAACACTTGAATTTTTGATGAATAGTAAAATACGACAATTCACAATAAATGATAAAACCTGAATTTATGCGTCATGCTTGAGTCATAGATGAAGTAAATGAACATTGGTTCAAACTAACATTCAAATATTAATTTTTTTTAGAAGAATCATTACTATTGATTGTCTTATAAAAAAATAATAAAGTAATGATTAAAATATTAAGAAAACCCTCCTCCCCTCCACTAAAAAAACCACCCACACTCCCCTCTTCTCTTCACTTCTCTCAAGCCTTGTGCCTTAATTAAATTCTTCCCAAATCACTCCACAATATCCTACCACAATTCTATAAGCCTTTTATCTCCTCAAAAGGCCAAATCCTCTCCCCTTAAGAGATTCTCAAATGAGATAAACTCAAGAGGTAAATTCCTATTTCTAATTCTTTTATTTCCTTTCAAGTTCATTTCTTTTCTTTGTTATTTCCTCAAATCCCTCTACCAAAATGGTATAATAAATCCAGTAACATACATGTATTGGAATTGTTTTTATGATAATTGGATAATTCATTATCTTCTCTCCTTTCACCTTATTTTATACGATAGAAACTCAAACACCGTCCGAGATGTGTTAATTTATCATATTCAAGGATGACAGTTTGTCAATTTCTATTACCATATTATATTCTGTAAATGAAACAATTTTTTGTGGTTAAACCAAAATATTAAATATATATTTTATCTTATTTTTTGTTCTGGAATCCTTTTTCACACTTTATGTAAAATAATAATACAAAAAAAGTTAATTATGAACAAATTTCTAAGTTAATCCAAGCGTTTAACATTAATGTTTTATATAATGATTCACCTTCACTCCAAATAACCAAATGAATTTCATAACCATGTAATATTATGTATTATCAGTAATTTTATATAACTTCAATTCTAGACAACCACCTTCATCATACATGTGTGTCCGAAAATGAATATAAGTGAACCGATCATTAATACCAATGAAACAAACGAACCCGAACAATGAAATTGAACCTCATAACCAATCAAAAAGGTTGTGAATAAACTCAAAAAGGTTTTAATAAATCATTTACATGTAAAATATGTTCTTTAATTATTAATTAATGAACCTAATTTTATTATTCAGGTCATTAATATCAAGTGGATAAGACCATTATACTTAAGGTAAGGGATCCTCTCTATTTCACTTTTACTCAAGAATGACCTCTATGTTATAAACTTTTATGTGTAAACCCTAATGATGAGGTATGATTTATTACCTAACCCATACATCCATAATGATTTCTAATTTATGATAAACCCATTTCTCTCTCATTAATCCCTCTTAAGTACACCTGATACCATGCTGATAACCCGTAAGGGATTCTAACCGAACCTCCTTTGTTCCTTCAGGTTGCCTTATCATTATTATTAACAAAAATAATGTTATCTTTTATTTTTATGTGAATATTATAAATTATTATTACATTTACCAAATTCATTTATCAATACCCTTTCATCATTCTATTTTGGGGATATACATGTTTTTAAGTGATTCCCTCCATAATACTTCCTGATAAGAAAACCTCTTTTGAGGGAACATCCTGAATTTTTACCTGATATCAAGTGCACTCTATCTTATATTTTAATCCAAAATTTTCTTTATGAAATCTGTATTTTTATTATGAAAACATTCTAGGTTCACTTCTGGTTTTATTTAAAGGATTGTTCCCTTTTCTATATTAAAGGCTCTATATTATTTTCCTTAAAACCTCTAAAAAATGTTTTAATGCTAAAATTTATTAAATACTTTTCTTACATGTTGTCACTTATACTTTACATAACTTCCCATGATAAATTACTATTTCACCTTATTAATTTCCATGTATATTTTGTTTCCTTTCTTCCTGGGACACTTTTATGATACACCCACTTGTTATACTTTATATTATTATTATAGTACCCAATCCTTTCCATTGCTAACCCTTATGTTTATATATGATTGATTACATATGATTAATTATGTGGAAAACATATTCATGGAAAGTTAATATGGGTGCATGTGAAAACTGGGTCCCGATGACAGCACAACCACCCCGCCTTAACATGGCTGTCGGGTCATGGCCCACCAGGTACCACCAGTTTCCCCGCAAACATGTAGGGCCCACCCCAGGGTCCACCCACATGCCTGAACGGGTCATCTGACTAATGACAGTCCCCACAGGCCAACACTTGTCCTTTCCAGTGTGCTTTTTCCTCACTCACACACACCCTGGGAAACTTTCCAGAAGGTCACCCATCCTGATCACTACTCCAGGCCAAACACGCTTAACTGTGGAGTTCTAACCAGGTAGGCTCCCGAAAAGGAAGGTGCACCTTGTTAACATGAGTCATATCATTTATTCATTTAACCCTTTATCATTTGAGGATGTTACAATCACCCCCCCCCTTTAGAGAAAAACGTCCTCGTTGTGGTCCCTACATCTCAACCCAGGCAGTGCACCGCACTTAAGGCTGGGTTCCTGCTCTGATACCAAATGTGACAACCGGGTCCCGGTGACAGCACAACCACCCCGCCTTAACATGGGCATCGGTTCCTGGCCCACCAGGTACCACCAGTTTCCCCGCAGACACGTGGGGCCCACCCCAGGGTCCACCCACATGCCTGAACGGGTCATCTGACTAATGACAGTCCCCACAGGACAAAACTTGTCCTTTCCAGTGTGCTTTGTCCTCACTCACACACACCCTGAGAAACTTTCCAGAAGGTCACCCATCCTGATCACTACTCCAGGCCAAGCACGCTTAACTGTGGAGTTATAACCAGGTAGGCTCCCGAAAAGGAAGGTGCACCTTGTTGACATGAGTCATATCATTTAGTCATTTAACCCTTTATCATTTGGGGATGTTACAGTGCACCCAGATAGTGCTCCAATGCATTGGGTAAATTTAAGTCTCTTGAGATGTTATGTGCGACGGTCTTGGCAGTTAGCCTTGGCTTGTTCTACTATGTGAAATGATCTTGGCAGTTAGCCTTGACTCATACTAAAGTCTTGTTTTATATTTGTTACACATTTATATAACTCCATTTTTATATGATTATATTTTTATCTATGAAGGTTCGATATGTTAAATTCCTTTTTATATCATCATGTCATGACTTCTATTCCTTGTGCTAATGCTTTGTTCTTATGGTTATTCCCTTACTGGGCTATTTAGCTCATCCATTTGTTCATGTGTTCCCCGGGGTACCCTCGGCAGATGTTTGGGCACAATGGAAGTTAGGAGCTCAATTTGAAGATTAAATTAAGAAGTGTTTTTTTAGTCTCATGTTTTAGTTTTATGTACCTAGTCTTCAAAGACACTAGAATTCATGATCATTGGCTTGTAATTTGATGTATAATTATTCTTAAAATAATGTAATGGTATGTGTAAAGGCTAGGGTCACTATATATTTGAAGCAGGGGGATCATTCAGTGTTGGATTACACCATTCAGTTTGAGAAGCTGGTTCATTTTGATTTGGAGGTGGTAAATAATGATCATATTAAAGCACAAAAGTTTCAATAGGGTTTTACGACTGGATATTAGATCACAAGTATTTATACTGACTCTTTCTACCTATGAAAAAATAGTAGACATTGATATGATGTTAGAATTGGACATGATAGAAAAGATCAATTTTTATTCCCCTTATCTTCCACCTAGTGGTATTTTTAGTGGTCCATAGAGAAATAAGAAGAAGAGGTATGATCATCATAAGAGTGGTAGCAGTAGTTCTTATTAGTGGGCCTCTTTTGTACCATAAATAGTTACCTACAGTATTCCCATAACTTACTACCAATGTATAAAGTTTTGACACAATCTCTATTCTTTCCCCACCCCCATAAATATGTTCATTGGTTTTGGACATTACATCAATCTATGTAGGTTCTTCTAGTCTATATCTATGCCTCACTATGGTCAAGGATCTTCGAATCCAAATCCCACTACAGTGTAGTTAGAAGCATAAAGTTACAAAGGGATCAAGCCATAAAGATTAGTAGTGAAGTACTTTCATGAAATAGATGAGTCTCAAGTGGAGGTTTCCACCGGTCCATAAATAGTGAGAGGTACCATATTTTTTTCATTTTCTATAAATACTTTTTTGGGGGTACAATTTCCTCCCCCTAATTTATATATTCCCACGTTGTTGATGTGTTGAAACTTCCAATGGATCTCATTTTCTTTGTCACAGAGTTAGATATACCTATTAGAAAGTAGAAAGAGTAAGGGTTTTTGTGTCCTTATTATTCTCCATCAATATCTGACATAGAGTTAGTTAGGGGTTTCTGTGTTCTTGACCTCGATCTATTTGACGTCATCATTAGGATGGATTTTCTTATTTCTCATCATGATGATATTTTTTTATCATCATCGTTTCAAGTTAATTACTTCTAATGGGAGATATTATGCGATTTAGGTAGAGTGGGATCTGAGGTGTGGTCTTATCCCCTCCTAAAGATGTAGAGTTTTTTTCATACTGTTTCTTTTGATCTTGATGTGGTTTCTTCTCTTATTGATATTCCCATAGTTTTTTGGGAATTTAATAATATTTTCCCTGATTAATTATCTATTCTTTACCCAGATATGGATGTAGAGTTTATGATTGATCTAGTTCCATGTATATAGCTAATCTCAATATCCACTTATCATATAACACCTGCTGAGATGATGGAGATCAAGGATCATTTGGATGATGTAATAGAGAAAGGTTTTTTGACCAAGTGTTTCACAGTGGGAAGCCCCTGTTCTATTTTCCAAGAAGGCAGATGGTTTACTTTAGTTATGAATGGACTATAAAATGTTTAACCATGTTTATTTTAAGAATAAGTATCCTTTTACCGATGTGTGTGTTTTGTTTGATCTGTTAAAGGGGGAAATGTGATTTTTGAAGATTGATCTTTAGTCAGATTATCATGAACTCAGTGTTTAGGATTCTAATATACCATAGATGGTGTTCAAGAGAAAATATGGCCATTATGAATATATTTTTGTGCCTTTTGGTCTAAATAATTAACTTTTTGTTTTTATGTCTTGGATGAACCAAGTATTCCATTAGTATCTCGACAACTTTTTCATTATGTTCATGGTTGATATTTTAGTTTAATTGAGGTCTGATTGTGAGAACAAGCACCATCTAAATTTGGTTATGGAAATACTGAGGAGTCTCCATCTATATGGAAAGATTTATAAATTTAGTTTATGGATCCAAGAAGTTAATTTCTTAGGGAACATGATTTATGAGAATAGATTATCATTCGATCATAAGAAGGTGAATGCTGTCTTTTCATGGGAGGATCCATAAAATAACTTTGAGATTTAAAGTTTCTTAGGTATTATTGGGAACTATCGATAGTTCATCAAGGATTTCTCAATGCTGGCATCACCTTTTACTGCTCTTACCAGGAATGAGGTGAAATTTATATGGGATGTTAAGTGTTAGACTTCTTTTGATGAGTTTAAATGACTTCTGATATCGACACCTATTTTGATCTTACCTAAGCCTGGTAAGGGGTATGTGGTGTACTGTGATTCTTATGGTGATGGTCTCAGTTGTGTACTTATACAAGATGATCATGTGGTGGACTATATCTCTCAATATCTTTGTTCATATTAGGAGAATAAACCCAATCATTATTTAGAGCCTTTTGTATCGATGAATGTTCTTAAGTATTGGATATATTATCTTTTTTAGGGTGAGATTCACAGTCTTTTCTAACTAGAAGAGCCTGAGTTATAAATTTTTTCTGAAGGAATTTAATATTATAGAGATTTTTTGGGTGGAGTACCTTTAGACATTCGATTTTGACACCACCCATATACTAGGGAAGGGTAAGGTCATCGTAGAATTTCTTCACAAGAAAGTACCATCATAGACTGTCATGGAATCAAATGAAGAGTGCAACCTGATGGGAATATTAAATTAATTTTATAAGGGAACTCAAGAGGTTATTTTAGGTATGGTTTTGACCAATGTTAAATTATCACCATCTCTTATTGAGTCTATTATGTAGAGTCAACAATAGGATGATGTGTTTAGAAGAATCATAGAAACCCTTTATAGTGGGATGACCATTTTAACTTATTGTCTCTATTATAATGGTATTTTCATCTTTATGGATTAGTTTTTCATCCCACTATCTATAATGGGTTCAATGTTTTATTAATATCATATTTCTTTGAGGGCCATTCATCTGGGTACAAGAAACATATATTATGAAATGAGGTGATTATTCTAATGGTTGGGTATAAAGAGTGAAATTGTTGATTATGTGTCCCACTGTTAGACCTGGAAAAAGAAAAATGTAGAAAATATAAAACCTTATGGGTTTTCTTAGCTTATGCTAGTTTTAGTTTTTAAATTCAACAAGGTTTCTATGTAATTTTTTGTTAGATTACCATGGAATACCTTAGGTAAGAATGCTATTTGGGTAGGGTTTGATTAGTTTATGAAGTCAAACCCTTTTATTTAGACTAGGGATACTACTAAAGTTAAATATTTGGGTAAGATATATGTGAAAAATATTATGAGGTTACATGGGGCTCCCTACATTATTTTCTTAAACAAGGATCCTAAGATTACCAAAAAATTATGTAAGTGTCTCTTGGAGGTGATGGGGGATCAGGTCAAGTTGAGTAATGCTTATCATCAAAAGTATGATGGCTAGATGGAGCATGATATTCAGATTTTGGATGATATACTTCATGTTTTCATCTTTTATTTCAACGGTTTATAGAATATTCATTTAGGATAGGTGGATTTTTCTTATAAAAATAGTTATCAGTCATCGATCGAGATAACACCCTTTGAGGCTTTTTATGGTCTCCCATTTAGATCACCTCTCTATTAGGTAGAGGTGGGTGGGGCCTCTCTTTTGGGATTGAGTCTCATTCAGGAGATGTTTGCGAGGATTCCAGGTATATGTTGATTCCTAGTTATAGTGTAGAGTTAGTGGAAATCATATGACGATCATCAACATCATCCTTTGTATTTTTCTATAGGTGGACGAGTTTTCTTGAAATTTTTTCCTCAGTCGAGTCACTATCGGCTTGAGAAATAGGGATACCTGGCTCTGAGATTTGTTGGACCATTTGAGGTTAATGAGAAGTTTAGTCAGGTTACTCATCGTTTGGAGTTTTTGGCTTAGCTGGTTGTCATTCATGACGTTTTCTATGTATCTCATCTTAGGGAGTACCATCCCGTTTCCTCTCACATTCTGAGTTGGGATCAAATCATTTTAGAGCCAAATGCTTCAGTTGTGGAGAAACCAGTGGAGATCATGGATTCTTTGGTGAAAGTATTGTGTGGGAAGTATATCCCATTAGTCTTAGTGTTATGGTGGCATGGATCATATTCTCACGAGACTTGGGAGCGTGAATTGTTAGTAAAGGAGTTGTGGACTCACGTCTTTATACATCACACTTCTTCTACATGATTTCCCAGGGATGGAAATTAATATGGTGGGGATATTTTAACATCATAGATTTTAGGGTACTCTATTTTAATGTTTAAGAGTGTGTTTTAAGGTTTATAGGTAATCATGAATCATTTTAGGAGTTTTCATCAGAACTTGGGATGGTTTAGTTTGTAGGGAATATTTACAGCATAAATGTATATCTTACGGAATAAATGATGTAGGGAATAAACCATAAAACCCTTTAGGATGTAAAATTTTTTATGAAATAAATATATATCCTGCATCATAAAATATCCAGTCAAGATTTTTTTAACCCAATGTGACATATTTTTCAGCATATTTTTATTATGGGGATTTTAAACTATAAATTACTAGTTTATGATAAAAAAACCTTTGAACTAGTAGGTTTTATATTTTTTATCATGTGTAATTGGTCCTCTCTCATTGTGAAGCTATAGGTATCGAACCATAGGATTTTCTATTTGATTTTGGGTATCTTCTCCTCTTTTGAACTGCTTTGTTCAGTGCTCGACCTCCAAGGTGGTTGTCCGACGTCTCTCTTGGTGACTCAACTTTCTGCTTCTTCATTGCCACATGTCGTGATAGAAGTGTTGGGACAGGGTTATTGGATCTGTTTATCATGTGCTAATTTTTATGTGATTATTTCTAGTTACCTTGTGTAATATTTTCCTAGAGTCCAACTATCACATTGGTTGTGGTGCGATGAGTTTTTCTATTGAGGAATGTGTGATCAAACTTATTCATTGGCTCTTTTTTTATGTAATATGATTCTAAGATATGATAATTGTTTTTAGGGACTCTATTATTGTCTCTACTTTCCTTATAGTGTTAATGAATCCTGTTTTGGGTAGTTTTCAACTTGATTTTGAGGTAAGTGGTTCCATCTCTAGCCTAAGTTTGATGAGCATTATTGTTCTTGTTTTATAAATGGGTTTTTATATTAATGAATTGAAAATATTATTTTGTGTGTATAAATGGATTTTGTGATAAAATATGATTTTCCCTTGTTTTGTTAAAAGAAAAGGGCGTTTTCAATGAATTGTGAAATGGATTTGTATGGGGTTTTCAAATCATGTTTCAGTAGAATAAGGTTCTCTGGAATTGTTTGTGAAATGTGAAACCCTTTGAAATGATTTGATAAGTACAACACAAGAGAATTGGGTACTTAGGTGGGAGGTGTAACTTAGGGCCATCATCCATTTCACTATGAGAAGGTTCACTCCTAGGGTAAACCTTTGCTTCATAATATTTTTGTTCAAGGTACTTTTTGTGAACATTATTCGGTGGTTCACTAATGGGGTGTTCCTCTATTACTTAGGCCTATGTTATAAGGGCTTGGATTCACACTAATCATTGATTGAGGTATGAGTAGTATGCTAGCCTAAACTATTGCAATCCTTGGTCTGTTTAACACTATTCTTGGCTTGTATGATATTGTCTTGATATACATTCTTTGGTTTTTGATAAATGTTTATGGAAAATAATTATTTTAAATTATTTTTGTTGTATTGTTTTATAATAGTGGAAAAGGGAAATATTTACTATGCTTTTGATATAAATATATTTTATTTCTATCATGCCTTATTTTATTTAAAGTGGTAATACTGGGATTATTTATAAAGAGTCTTTATATAGAAAAATTTCGAAGGATCCCACTGAGCTTGTTTATCTCACACCCTACACACCCCCTCAGCGGTGTGTAGACCTAGTTATGTGTTTTGATTTAGGGAAAGGTTAGGTGATGTAGTGAGCCAGCAGGGTTCCTGGTAACTGGGTTTGAGTATCTAGTGGTGAGATGGTGGGATATTTACCATATTTCACTAGAGTATACATATTCTATTTTGGGTGTCCTTTGGTTTTGTTGGACCAGTTCCTTTTTTCTTTTACCTGATTTTCAAGTTGTTTTGCTACTACTATTTTCTTTTAGTTATCTAATATATTTATTCTGGTTTTTATTGCACTATTCTTTCTTCTATGTATATATATATCACATATCTTTTTAAAGTTTTTCAAAATAAATCCCTCTAGTTTTTTTAATTCTTGGGTTCTATTTGATAGCCCATGAGGATCTCGAATTCCCTTTGGGTATGTGACAAATCGGGTTGGGTGACAGTTTGTAAGGGCAACTTGGGTTAGTTTGTTACAGTGGTTGTGTGTGTTGGTTTTAATGAATGTATGCATGGAATATATATTATTTATATTGTTTTACATATTATATCAGAACCATCACCCCCTTGAATATGTTAATTCATTCATTGTTGATAATAATATGTTCATGTTGACAATGAGATGACAATCATTAGACATCAAGACTAGCCACACGATTAAAAGAGCATGTGAACCTTATAATCCCTCATGTTATGTGATTAATGTGTTTAATCTCTCTATCTTCCATCATCATAAACACCCCCATTCCATTATAAAGGAATATTCATATACTAACTATCATCAATATGATGACATTTGTTACAAGGGAAAAAGTAAAAATAAGATTTGAATTAAACATCCACTACTGATTCACCCATACCACAATATACAGTCTATGGTTCCTCATGAATATGACCCTATCAATTATATAAATTAAAGAAAATATTTAATTACATAAATTCCCAATACCATTTATGTTTAGTGTTTTATAGAGTCAATACAAAACATTAACTAACAAAACCCATATCTTTTTCAAATGACAAAAATTTTCCCACTATATAATCTACTCATTAATCCATAGAAATATTAAACATCTTCCAAAAATTCTCTTCAAACAATAATCTTTTAAAAAAATCATACATATTAAATTTCTTCATTTCACGGGGAAATGGAAACATAAGAAAAGGGTGGGTTTAGATTCTTAATAAGGGATAAACAATGAAATCAGAACCTAACTTGGGTAAGAATTGGAAAATAACATAATAATATGAACATAAGAACATGAATATAAGTACATGAGGCATAACATGATCACTAGTATATGAAGAATAACTTAGAAATATGGATACAACATAAACATGATACATTAATAAACGTATCACCAAAGTTCATCACTATGGTGTCATAAAATCATATTACCACGGTTATTAAATAAGGTATAAAACATTACCAAGGCATAGTGCTATGGTATCATTGACATTTCATCTCTATAGATTAATTATTTAGAAAATTCATTAGAGATATATCCGAGTGCATCCTTCATATTACCATGGTTAGTCAAAAAATTATTATAAAACATTATCAAGACATTTTTCTAAGGTATCATAAACATGTTATCTATAGAGATTAAATCTTTACCCAATGCATTGGAGAATTATGAGGGTTCACCCTTTATATATGTAACATTATGTATTCTACATTATTAAATAACACATAATTTCATAAAAGAACAATTAATCCAAGAAGGAATCATAGGCCACATAGAGAAAGAAGGTGTATGGTAAAATAGGTTAATGACATATGGATGAGTATTGGATTTTGACATAGATGGAAAATACCTTTTCATGATCATTGGGTAAATAAATTATTAAATGGAAATAACCCTTTTAATTTTAAAATCATTACAAATTTGGATTATTTAGAGAGAAATTTTAAAACCTTAAAAGGAAGATTTTTTGAAAGGAATGGTCATTATGACAGATGGATGTGTTCACATGGAAGAAAAATATAAAATGATATTTAAATTTTTTTTTTAAAATTATTATAAAAGGATGAAGTTATGAGTCATATTCATAATTTATTTTAAAAAAGTCGAAGTGAAAACTTTGGAAAGCACTCACTTATGAAAAAAAACTTAAATAAATTATCCTTTAAAATACATAAAGGTTATCAAGAGAAAGGTGGGGTAGAATATAAAACATTTTATTTTTAAATAAAGGAAAACCTTTTTAATATTTTGAAATATCTTCTTTAAAATACCACATTGTAAATAGAGTAGTGAAATTTATTTTTTAAAATATGATAAAGGGAAGATGAATGTCACATGAGATAACATATAATTAGGTTTCCATTTATAAAGGATAACATTATAGGTAAGAAAAATATAGATAAGAAGTTAAAATTTTCTTTAAAAGGGATAATAATTATTCACAAAAATGGTATACATTTTGAGATATAATTTTTATCAATGTAGAAGATTGGAATCAAAATGTAATTTTTAACATTATAGGTAGATAAATTACCATGAAATAAAATATTAAGGATAAATCAACCATTATTATAAGAATGATCTTCAATAAGAAGCATTATAACTCAACGAAGGGAGTTGAGTTGACAAAAACACTTTCAAATTTGGTATATTTTGAATCAAAATCCATTTGAATAATTAAAATGACATAGATCTTAAAAAAACATGAATTAAATGAATATGGTAAATTATGTTCATTAATATGTAATCATAATAGGTCAAAAATATCATAGTGCATAATAATAAATATGTCTCAAGAATTTAAATTTGAGGCAAAGAACCCCTTACCTTAATTCTTGACTTCCACTAAAGTGATTGAATATCCTATATAAAAATAAATAAATATCTTAATAACCTATTTCATAATTTTTTTTAATATCTATAAAGTTTTATAAAATTAATTTATAATTATTATCTACATGTATATTAGTTAGTTTTTATCTATTTCCAATATCGAGTGAGTAATCTTGATCATTTTGAACTTGTTTCATAATAGTAGTGTTGTTCTTCATTCTTCTGTAAAATTGCATCATTAACAGATAATAAAACATATTTTAATTTTTTTTATGATTATTTATAATGTTATAATTTCATTTAATAAGTATCTTATTTATTATTTGTGATGATGAATTTGGTGACAAGCTTGTTTTGGTAACTTATAAGGAACAAAAGTGTTTTCTTAATTGACGAGTTAAATGTTTATATGACCAACCTAAAAACCAAAAAAATAATTACTTACTTATTAATATCCAATATTTAGTTTCCAAATCCATATTTGATATAAATTTATATCATTGTTCATGCAGGTGGTTAAACTGATCCAATAAGAACATTTTGCAATCTGTGTATGAGTATGGCTATGGAATAGATTAATTTGTTATAAAATCACTATAAAAAATATAATTACATTATTAATATGATATTAAGGCTATTAATTATAAATATTAATATTTATAATAAAAATGAAAATGAAAAAGAAGTTTTCACTTATGAATAAATAACTTTTCCTTTTGGTATGTTCATTTTAGGCCATTAGTTTTTTAATGATCGCTTATTACTAATATTACATAGAGAATGACTTATTTATATTTATAGAATATAAATAATTACATGAATAAAATATATACCCACAAATATTATTTATATAACTTTCATTTAATGGTGGTGATGAAAAATGAAACGTGTCGTTTATGGAGCCAGTAGTTCACATACACGCATGAGCAACGTTTTTATTTTTTTGATTAAATGGTATGAAAATAGATAATGTTTATACCATAAATATAATAAATGTTAGTATATTAATTATACTGATGTAATTATATATAAATATTTGTTTAGAATATGTTTGGATAAGGGTACATGGGAAGGATAAATGAAGGAAGTTAAACGGTAAGTAATACTTACGTTGAGAATTTGGATCTTCTCTTTAAGCATCCTCCATAAATGAAGAAATTAAGGTACTTTATTAGGAATAAAATCTATAAAAAATTTAGAGGGGATATATAAGAGGTAAATTGGGTATATTTTCATGTGAATTTATAACTAGGGTTTGGATTGAAATTAACAGAAGTGGGATCCTTTTATAGGTGAAAGAGAGGGACATATATTTGGAAAAGAATGTCAGGTAAGGGGTAAGAATTAAATTGAATGATATTTAGGTGAGTTTGGTGGGACATGTTTGGTGATAAATGTAGGTATGTGTTTAAAATTAAAAAGGTATTCTATAAGTTATAAGTGTTAAATTCATTTAGAAAAATTTGATCCACATTACATTACCCATTTTAACACTTATTAATCTTGATTAAATATTAATAATAGAAATTATATTATTACAAAAAATATAAGATGACCCTTATTTCAAAATTTTGACACGATGAATATGAATTTTTAGTCCATTTAATATAATTCATTTCCTAAATATAAGAAAATCAATATTTTTAATTAAAACATATAATGTGTTTCAAATTTATTTTCTGTAGAAAATGTTGTTTTACACATTAAGTGTTATTTATTTTATTGAACATTAATTATCAATTAAATGAGATTTAATTTAATTTTATATTTTTATGAACATCACATTATAGTATTATTTTAAAATATTTCCACTTAGTTAAAAAATATAGAATATTTAGAATTGTTTTTGAAAAAATATCTATTTTACCACGGTATCAAATATTTACCTCTTTAACTTAATTTAATGCCTAAAAATGAAAGAGAAATTGTTATATAATATGAACAGGTGGATATGAAATTTGGAATACATTTTGTTAGATTTATTTTATATAAATGATTAAAACTAATTTTAATATAAGTGAATAAAACTGTTTTTTTAGAGTAAAATATTTTACAAGTTTCTAAAAAATTAAATATGGATATTATAAATTCAATATATTATTTTTAAATTATTTATATTAAATATTAAATATATATCTTTTATAATTTTTTTTGATAAACATTTAAGTCATTATTATGTTATGATAAATTCATGGAAGTGATAATTTTGAGAAAAATCATTATTTTAACTATTCACCTAAAAATCCATTATTTTAGAAAAAATATAAAAAATTGACCCTAAGATAATGTTAAAATTATTAAATTTAAAATTAATTTAATTTTATAAAATTAAAACTATAAATTTATATTTTAGATATGAAATATAAAAAGAACTATTTTTTATAGGAAAATAAACTTCCTTTTTCATTAAAATACAAAACATAAAATGTGTAAAATACATGTGATAAATAACTTATTAAATAAATAATTACCTGATTATATCTTACTAATTTCCTGTTATATATCCCCTCAATATCTCCACATAAGATCTAATCATAATGTATTCTTCAGTGGTAGTCGAGGGTGCCGATTCCGTCGGCATGAATATCATGGAAATTTCCATGAGTTTGAATTTCTATTGAATATGATTTTTATTATACCATAATTGTTTGAGTTTTTCTTGGTATTGGTCTAAGGTAAATCCTAGTGAATCTACTCCCTTACTAATCTCATAAAAAATGAGGTTCATAAGAGTTACCTCCACTAACCGATGCCATTTCTTTCCTTTTTATTCATAGAATTCATGACACAGTTACTTCCTTTAATACATGATAATTTAATAAATATATTATAACAGTGAAATTTTATTTTAACATATCATGGTTTCATTTTAGTTTTGTATTGTGTTTGAATAAATCTATCAAACATATTAGGTTTTAAAGGAAAATATATAATTTAAAATCTTTAAGTATTATATCCCATTTAAATAAATTACATCCTCACAATTTATATTATCACTCACTAATAAAATTATTTATGGGAAATTAAAAGATAGAATATGTTTTTAAATGAGGTGTATACCTTAATATATAAGGTATTACTAGGAATATATATTTTTTTACCTTCATCATATTAATTGAATTCTTTATTTTTCCTCATAAATTTACTTCTCTATGCCCTACTTTTCCACACATAAAACAACTCCAAATTTCTTTAAGACATTCTCTTTAGTGACTCTTGACACATTTTTTACATGAATTAAATTAAATATTCTTCCCTTAATTATCTTTTTTCACAAAAAATTAAATGATACAACATTATACTCTTATTTGTTTTTTTGGTAATTCATATTCATGTTTTTAATCGTAATTCTTGATATCTAGTTGGTCCAAATCATTAGTTTATCACTTCAGATCTTATCTCGTCGGGTTGATCATTGGGAAAATCTCTGCATTATCTATGGTACCCTTCACTAACATGATTCCTTCAGTCTTAAACCATTACTAAAAGTAAAAGTATACAATATTTCTGATGACCAATCAAAAGAGAAATAATGTAAGATGAACAATTCAACCTCAAAATATCCTTCACTTCAAAATTACTACATTATATTTTAGGTTAAACTAAACCGATCTTAGTTAAAGTTGGGTTTTTTTAGGTTAGGTTATCTTGTAATCCTTAACCTAATTCATTAACACAATGATTTTTTTATAATTAATTTTAATGTGATTAACAAAATAATATACACTAAGAGTGTCCAAATAGGTGTGCAGTCATAGGCCCACTCATCATGCACTAGAGTAATGATTGAGTTGGTACTCAATGAGAATATATCATGGTTATTACCCCTAGGTGAATCTTTTCTGTAGTTGAATCCAATTGGAATTATTTAGAGAGGGATTTAACTTCTAGGATAACAAAAAATATCTACTTTACCAAATCATTAGAATTTAATATTTTACTTAGACTTATACCTTATAATTATCACTATATTTTCTCTAAAGTTTTGTTATATTAATCCCTAAAATAGTAAATATTTCCTTAACTAACCTTAAGGTTTATATGTACCATTATAACCATGATCATCCTTAACTTATCAACCATTAAATTATCCTCAACTAACATTCTAATCACTAAGGCTATCTAAACCATTCTCTAATACCAACTATAACTCCCCAAAAACATGGATATCTCAATTACATTACATAAAGAAAATATTTCGTTAAATAGATTCCCAAGAGCATTTTATGTTTGGTGTTTTAGAGAGTTAGTAAAAAACCTCAACTATAAGAACCCATGAATTTTTCAACTAAAATACATTTTCCAACTATAAAATATACTTCTTAATCCCTAATAAGTATGCAACAGCACCTAAAAATTCTCCACACATGATAGTATTCTAATCAAATCATATGTCTTAATTTTATTCATAACCTAGGGAAATGGAAACTGTAGTATCAAAATAATGATGTATATGATCAATTTATAAGAGGGGGGTGGGTTAATTTTAAGTTTAAAAACTCTTGTTTTTAACCTTAAGGAAAAACTATGTTTAAAAAAGTTAAATAAGGTAAATTCAGAAGACCTATTTTAGTTCTACAAATTTTCTAGATTCCAAAAATATGGTTTCAGAAATGAAACATAAGGAAAGACTACAGGGAAAAGATTCCTCCTTAAAGTATATTAAATCTTACTTATCAGAGTATAAAAAAGTACAAGAAAGTATAAGAAGGTAATACTTTATTTCTTTATAAAAATACAGCAAAAATAAAATTGAAACAAAACAAGTTACAGGTATGAAATATTTTAACCCAAAGAGTAGGGTGTCCAACAACCTTGGATAAAGGTCCCTTGATTTATACTTTCAAGAAATTATGTCTTACCCACACTAAGGTAAGCCCTCAATAGGAATATCGAAATCTATCTTACTATCCCCACAAGACCTCAAACTTTAAGGTAGTCATCACCTCTATCTTCCTACTCCCGAAAGTCCACGAACTTTAAGGTAGTCATCACCTTTGTCTTCCTATCCCTAGAAGTCCTCGATTGTACACAGTAATAATTGGAGTCGCACGAAGTATGCTAAACAAGACGTTCAATATGAATAGGGAATGAGAGTCTCTCTCTCTAGAAATTACTTCAACAACATGCAATATCTAGAGTGATCAATAGGTTTTTCTCAGTACTCAGCTTGTTCAAATGGGATCCTATTTATAGGTACTTCTCCAACAGTAGACTCCCTCCTCCAATGGTCATATTTTTCCTTGAATCTCAGAGGGACCTATACACATGTCACTCAAAAAACGGTTAGTTAGAAATATATTTTAGGACATCGTTTCATAATATGTGTAAAGAAAATGAAGTTGTTTAACTAAATTTATTTTTCTAAATCTAGGAAAAAATAAAGTTCAGAGACTAAACAAATAAATATTCAGAGTCTATAAGACATGTATATTCAGATTTTGTTTTCAAAGGAATTCAGAACCTGAATTATATAGATTTCAGAGTCTGAATTCTGAGGAATTTGGAATCTGAATTCTAAGGAATTCGGAGTCTAAATTTCAGAGAATTTAGAATCTGAATTTCCGAGAATTCAGAGTCTGAATTCTAAGGAATTTGTAGTCTAAATTTTGAGGAATTCGAAGTATAAATTCTAAGGAATTATGAGTCTGAATTATAAGGAATTTGGAATCTAAATTTCAGAGAATTTGGAGTATGAATTTCAGAGAATTTGGAATCTGAATTTCAGAGAATTCAGAGTCTGAATTTCAGAGAATTCGGAGTCTGAATTTCAGAGAATTCATAATCTGAATTTCAGAGAATTTGGAGTCTGGATTCTAAGAATTCAGAATCTAAATTTCAGAGAATTCAGAGACTGAATTCTTTAGAATTCAGAGTCTGAATTCTGAGGAATTTAGATTCTAAATTCTAAGGAATCTAAATTTTAGAGAATTTGGAATTTGGATTCTAAGAATTCAAAATCTAAATTTCAGAGATTTCAGAGTCTGAATTCTAAGGAATTCAGAACCTGAATTTCAGAGAATTCAAATCCTAAAAACAGAATACTCTATAACTAAGGATTTATAGGATTCTGAGGTTTTAGATGTTAAACTGAATTTTAGACTTAGGAATAAAATGAGTTATATTTTTAGAGACTATAAAATGAACAATGAAAACATAGGTAAGGATAAAAAATTTCTTAGAGAATGAAAATTTTTCTTATTAAGATAATTTTTAGGGAAAATAAAATTTACCTTAAGATAGAGTGTTTGTGATTTTGAAATCATAGAGGAATGAAAAAGTCATAAGGAAACCTTATTGACTAAACAATATCCACCTTTTTGGAAAGAACAAACATCCTTACGAAAAATAATATAAGGGCTTAAAATTTTTCTTTATGAACATAAAAGAAAAACTTATCTCCCTTTACTTATGAATCATGGTGAATACGACTAATTCCCCCTTAGGCTTTGAGATCCCTAAGGATCATATTCTTAACTTCCTTAAATATATTTTTCCTTTTCTAGCATAAGGAAGTCTTCTTCGATAAACCCCCCTTAGATTGAATCCTCTTTACTTAGGGAATTATCTTCTTTACTTAATATTATTTTTATTATTCCTTCAAATTTTTCGTTGTAAAAATTTTCTTAATCAAAATTTTCATAGTTAAAATTTTCTTAATCAAAATTTTCATAGTCAAAATTTTCTTAATCCAAATTTTTGTAGTTAAATGTTCTGATACTAATTAGAGGATTGAAATAATGATGTAGATTCTAAATTTACAAGAGTGGGGTGAATTGTAAGTTTCAAAACTTTCATTTTTAACCTTAAGCAAAAATAATGTTTAACAAAGTTAAACATGGTAAATTAATAAGACCTATTTTAGTTCTACTAACTTTCTAGGTTCCAGAAATATGGTTTTGGAAATGAAACATAAGGAAAGTTTATATGGAAAAGATTCTACCTTAAATAATATATAATCTTACTTATTAGAGTATACAAAAGTATAATAAAGTATAAGAAGGTTATAATTTCTTCCTTTATCAAAATAAAATAGAAATAAACTTGAAACAAAACAAGTAACAAGTATAAAATATATTAACCTAAAGAGTAAGGTATCCAAAAAAATTAGATTAAGGTCTCTTGATTTATACTTTCAAGAAAGTCTATCTTACCCACACTTGGGTAATACCTTGATAGGAATATCAGAATCTTTCTTGCTACCCCCACAAGACCATAAACTTTAACTTAGTCGGCACATCTGTCTTCTTATCCCTGGAAGTCCTCAAACGTTAAGGTAGTCGACACCTCTATCTTCCTATCCTCGGAACTCCTCGATTGTACACAACAACAATCACAGTCGCACGAAGCAATATGAACAAGTTGTTCATAACGCACAAGGAATGAGAGTCTCTCTCTCTAGAAATTACTTCAACAACATGCAATATCTTGAGTGATTAGCAAGTTTTTCTCAGTACCGATCTCATTCAAATGAGATCTTATTTACAGGCACTTCTCCAATGGCTGAATCTCTCCTCCAATGGTCATATTTTTCCTTGAATCTCAGAGGGACATGTACACGTGTCACTCAAATAGTGGTTATTTAGAAACTGATTGTACGACATCATTTCATAATATGTTTAAGTAAAATGAAGTTGTTTAACCTAATTTATTTTTTGAAGTCTAGGAAAAAATAAATTTCGGAGTCTAACAAAAAAAATATTCAGATTCTATAAGACATGGATATTTGTATTTTGTTTTCCAAGGAATTAGGAACCTAAATTATATTGATTTCAAAGTATGAATTCTGAGGAATTCAGATTATGAATTTTAGAGAATTTAGAGTCTGAATTTTGAGAATTCAGAATCCAAATTTCAAAGAATTTAGATTTTGAATTATGAGGAATTCAGAGTCTAAATTTTGAGTAATTTGGAGTCTGGATTATAAGGAATTTGGGGTCGAAATTATAAGGAATTCAGAATCATAATTTTAGAGAATTCAGAGATTGAATTTCAGAGGATTCGTATTCTGAATTTTAGAGAATTTGGACTCTGAATTTCAGAGAATTTGTAATATGAATTTTAGAGAATTCGAAGTCTGGATTCTGAGAATTCAAAATCTGAATTTCAGAGAATTTGAAGTATGAATTCTAAAAAAATTAGAGTCTGAATTCTGAGGAATTTGGAGTTTGATTTCTAAGGAATTCAGAGTCTGAATTCTATGGAATTCGAAGTATGAATTCTAAGGAATTCATGACCTAAATTTTAGAGAATTCAAATCCTGAAAAAAGAATACTCTATAACCAAGGATTTATAGGATTCTGAGGTTTTAGATGTGAAACTAAATTTTAAACATAGGAATAAAATGTGTTATATTTATAGAGACTATAAAATGAACAATGAAAACATAGGTGAGGATAAAAATTTTCATAGAAAATGAAAATTTTCTTTATTAAGATAATTCTTAAGGAAAATAAAATTTTCCTTAAGATTGAGTGTTTTTGATTTTCAAAACATAGAGGAATGGAAAAGTCATAAAGAAACCTTATTGACTCAATAGAAATATAAGAAACGAACGATATTATATGCTCAGTAAGGTATAAATAATGAAATCACAACATAACATGGGTAATAATTAGCACATAACATAAGAATATGAACATAAGAACATAAATATAAGTACATGAGGTATAACATGATCATAAAGACACAAATCATAACTCGGAAATGTTTCTATAACAAAAAACTCGATACATTCTTAAGAATATCCCCAAAATCCATAACTATGGTGTCATAAAATAATATTAACAAGGTTATTCACCAAGGTATTATAAAACATTACCAAGACATGCTTACAAAGTATCAAAATTATGTCAACTCAAGAAATTAATTATTTACCTAATGTATTGGATCACTATCAGGCCTCACTATGTCGTCTATAGATATTTATTCTTTACCCAATGCATTGGAGTACTATCCAGGAAAACCCTTCATACGTCAAACATTATGTGTTCCATATAATGAAATCATACATAATTCTATTAAATCATAATTAACCCAATGATGAAATGTGTTACATGATAATACACAAAATAATCATTGTCTATCTAGAGAAATAAGGTGGATGATATCAAATTATAGTGACATAGGAATGATTAGAGGATGTTGACATAGATATAAGGTACCTTGTATATATTTTTGGGTAAATAACTAAAAAAATAAATTCCCCTTTTCATTTTAAAATCATTAAAAATTAGGTTTTTTGGTGAAATATTTTAAAACATGGAAATGAATATTCATTGAAAGGAATGGTTAGAATAGTGAAATGATGTGTTTACATGAAACAAAAACACAAAATATATTTTATAAAACTTTTGTAAAATTATTGCAAGAAGATGATATTACAGGTCACTTTCAAAAGTTATTTTAAAAAAGGTGAAGTGAAAACTTTATAAAGAACTTAATTTTTAAAAATAAACTTCAATAATATATACTTGAAAATAAATAAAGTTTATAAAGAGAAATTTTGGGTGTAATATAAATTTTTTTTAGAGAGGATGAGAAACCTTTTTAATATTTTGAAATACCATTGTTGAAAATCCATATCATAAATAGATTAACAAAACATCGTTTTTAAAAGATGAGAAAGGTAATATGTAGTTAACATTTAAAAATTAATAACTAGTTTTCCAATTATAAAGGATAACATTGGTGGTAAGTAAATATGGTCCAGGATTGGAAACCATCATTAAATAGGATGAGAATTATTCACAATAATAGTATATTTTTTGAGAAAGAAATTTTATTATGTTGAAATATTTGAATTAAAAGTAAATTTTCCACTAGAGAGTAAGATAATTTAAAAATAAATAAAATATTAGTGTGAAAAAAAAACAATATTGGTAGAAAGAAGTTCAAGAATAAGCATTATAACTCAATATAGGGAGTTGAGTTAACACAAACACTTTCAAATTTGGAATCTATTGAATTGAAATCCATTTAAAGAAAGAACATGATATGGATCTTAAAAATACATGAATTAAATTAATATAGTAAAATAAATTAATTTGGAAAAAAACATATCATGTTAAAAATATAATGGTTCACAATGATAAACATATCTCGTGAATTTAAATTTGAGACAATGGAAACCTTACCATAATTCTAGACATACACTAAAGCCCACAAATCTTCTATACGAAAATATTACTATTTTAATAACATATTTCAGAACATTTTTCATATATATAACGTTTTATAAACTTAATTTATAATTATTCACTTCATGTATATTAGTTAATTATTATGTATTTTTAAAATCGAGTGTGATTAATCATGATCGTTTTGAAATAATTTATTAATTGTGACATTGTTATTCATTTTTCTCTAAAAATTAATTTTTAAAAGATCAAAAAAGATGATATAATTTTGGTTTTATAATTATATATAAATTCATATTTTCGTTTAATACATATTTTATTCATTATATGTGATGATTAAATCAGTTATGATATTGTTTTAGTACTTTGTAACGAACAAATAATATTGCCTAATTAATGATTTAATTGTATATATTACCAATCTATTGTTAAAAATTAAAATTATTTACTTATTAATATCCAATATTAAGTTTCCAAATCCATAATTGATATAAATTTACAATATTTTTCATGTAGGATATTAAACCAACCCAACAAGAAAATATTAAAATCTACATTTGTTCATGGCTATGAAATAGATTCTTTTTTTATAATATAACTAAATAAAATGTAACACCCTGATATTTTAATAGGGGAGCATTATATTTGATAGAAAATATGAAACATAGCACTAATATTATAATATAATGCAACACCATTAGAATTTATGATATATTTATTTTTAAATAAATTCAATCTCTTCGATAGTTTGCAATGCACACAAGACAGAGTTTGAAGAAAAAAGAATACTTTAGTAAAAAATTATTATTCAAAACATGACGATTATAATATAGCTATAAAGAAGGTGGGTATGAATAATAATAAATAAATTATGAAAATTATATGGTGTTAAAATGTATAAAATAAATTAAATTGTAATATATTTATTTGAAATAAAATATGTTCCAATTTAAAGAGAAAAAAAAGTTTGTTAAAAAACAGTATTTTTCTGAAAGGCGGATTAGTCGCACTTTTTGAAAATTTTTCAAAATTAAATTTTAACACTTTTAGAAAATTTATTTAAAAAAACTAACTTAATTATTTAAATATACATGTGAACATTATCTTTGGGTTAATTTTTGAAATTTTTTAAAAAATATTAATTTTTTGATGAATAGTGAAAAATCCTGATTTTTATTAGAAACTTCATTTTCATTTAAATTATTTTCAATGCTAAATTATATTATAAATTGTTTTGAATGTAAAATTAGTTGAATTATATTATAATTTAACTAATTTAGTTCATTTTAATTAGTTTCATATTGAATTTTTATATTAAAACATAATATACTTACGAGAATTTTCTCTTTGGAAATCCTCTCTTTCATTGCGTATGCGGTTTAATTTTAAATTGAATTATACCAATTTTATGAATTGAATTTTGAAAAATTTATTTCATATTTGGAATAATAATTATTAATATTATCTAATAATTTGAACTTAAATTTTGACCATAATTAATAATGAAAACAGAAAAAATTAATTACGGCGGTAGGTTAAAATGAGTTTACTGGGGGGGTTAAACTAAGAATATAAGGGTTAAAATGTTCTAAAAACTTGTGAAAAATACATTTGAGACATATTTATACCCTATAATATCTAAGTTTCAATAATGACCCATTTTGGATGCTTGTGGCATGAGAAAAATGTGGGCGTCACTTATCTTTTCAAAAATTCCATGTGTATCCTCTCTCCCACTTATAAGTGGAAATCCCCTCTTATCCCTTATTTAAACTTAAAAAAAATTTATCTTGGAAAGTACCTGACCAAATAAATTTCTTAAATCCCTACCTAACTCTATATTTCCTTTTTTTATCATAAATACAATCTCGAAAGGATTTAGGTTAAACGTAAAGAGGTAAAATTTTAACTGTGAATTTTCATTTTATTTATTGTCATAACTACTTATAATATTATTAAAATATTATACTATAATTACAATATTATCTCATATATAATAATATTTTATTATGTTAATGTAATAACCCAGACCTATCTTCACTTCCATTAAAACAGAAACAAAATTGTCGATCGTGTGTACGATGAACCGCCACCTCGTGAACCGATGTAATTTTTTTACATAAAGACATTTAATTTTTATATATAATTATTTATTTAACTTATTTATATTATATTTATGAAATTATTATACTTATGGAATTAAATGATAATTTTGATTGTGTGTATGACAGAATAGGGACTCGCAAAGCGATGTGATTCATTTTTCTATTACACTTTGCTTGAAATGTAGTAAGGTTAAAATTAATGAATATTTGTGATATTTATGGCATAAAAATACTTCTTGAAATTTAATATCACATATAAATTATTACCTTCCAATATTTTGGAAAACAATAACGTCGCATGTGTGTACGTGTGGATTAACATCTCCATGTAGCGATGTGAACTATTTTTAATTTATTTTTACATGGATGGTAACAAGGATGAATTTGATTAATATAAATTATATATATGACCTAAAAGTTATTATATAAATATTAATTAACATTTATTTTCCTTTATTTCCATTAATTGAGAAAAATGGAAACAATGTTCGTGCGTACGTACGACCTACCGTCTCCATGAACAATGTAATCTATTTTATGTCTCTAACTTTAATAGATTACTCTAAATACATATATAATGAATATATATGATATTTATATCATGTTTAACATTATAAATATTTTTTAACCATGATAAAATTAAAAGGAACAAAATTACTCAAATAAAACATTCATGAAAAACAAAGAAATTATCACCCCAATGATTTTTAAAAATATTTATTATTAAATGGGTGATAAAAGACTATAAGTGAATAATATATGGTCTGAAATATATTATTATGGTTATAAAATATATTTAAAATAAAATTATTTTAATTTTATAGGAGGTCTGGACACATATGAAGGAAGTCGAACTTGAGGTAAGAGTTTCTTATCTCACTTTTACTTCCATGAGACATTCACCATATTCACCACTTATTCTTTAGAATGGTGTACGTACTTCCAATTTGATATGTTATATAATGAATATTTTTATCTTTATGGTATTTAAAGTTTTATTTGATTATTATTTCTTTTATGGGTCTTATGATTTAGAATTTATCAAAGTGTTAATGGTTTATTTCATAATCTCATCATTATTTAGAACTGTTTTTGTATAAGTACCCTTAACGGAATTATTTGATATTTATATCTTAAAATCCATATATTTTCTTATAATATGGTTATTAATTAATTTTTTCAATCAATAATACCATTTTTACACTCTTTGGTACTTATAATGACTGTAAAAACATTTTTAAGAAATTACGACTTTATTTCTCTCATTGGTCGAAGATCCTTTTTCATCAAAATCCATGTTTTCTAGGAATGTTTTGTATTTTTTTAAACTTTTCCAAATGATTTATTAGATAAATTTTTACCATTTTTTTTAATTTTTACAAATTTTTTTGAATGGAATATTCACGAAGTTTTCAAAATAAGGCTCATTTGGTTTTTTCCAAAAATGTGAAAGGAATATGCATTTTAAAGTGTACCATATGAACATAATTTATTACTATCATGACCAGGAAATGTTTTAAATCTTAATTTATAATTTCATAAGTTATTTTCAAAGAAAATTATTCTTATTTTTTTTAACTTTTAGTTTTAAAAAAAATATATTTTCAAAGTTATAAGGCTATTTTCATAAAAATTGTTTTTAATGAAAATCTTATGGTATTTATATTCATCCATGAAATCAAAAATTTATTTTACTTATGAAACAATAGGGATATATTGTATTTATATAATTATTATCTCTTTATTTGTATGGTTTATGATCAGTTTGGTTGATTATGTATAATTTTACGACCATTCACCATATTACTTTATTTGGTTTATGGTTATATATGTTTATTTTATTGGGGAAAGTATCAACATTTCATATGTGAGTTTCTCAATATAATTGATTATATTGATTATGTTTCACCCATTTTATATGAGGAATTCATTGGAACTAGTAAGTGATGGGTGGGTCCCAATTATAGATAGCCCCTCATTACATCGACATGTCTCATATGACAAATTATTTGGCCGAATTATATTGGTTTCTTTGCACAGATTTAAACTATCTTGAGGGAGGTATTTATAGTTTAAGATGTACAGTATTATTCACTCCCTAATTATGAGATCTTTTATTTCGATGTGATTATTAAATTATTTAGAATATACATGGATGATATTCAATCTTATGTGATTATTTATTTGGATTTATTTTATCATCATTTATTTCATCCATATTATGAACACTTTATTAATTAAATGGAATGTGTTTCAATTATTTACCTTGTTATATAAATTATTAATATTTATTCATGATAGATTCCATAGTATTATTACTTTTATTGATCATCTATTCTCACACATTTCTTATGATTTATTTTCCCCAGGATACTAGGATGTGTTTTTTGATTGATATGAAGGGACATACTAAGGGGAATAATGAAGTTATCGAGGAAAACAATTTGCATAAGTTATGTTTTGAAATGTAATATATATTTTCAAATATGTATCTATTTTATAAAGAATAATAAATTGTTCGGTACTTTAAGATGTGATTCATTGTATCTAGTAAACTTTTAATAAAGTAGACACTAGCTTCGGGTTACCGGGGTTGGGGTCCTTATATTTGGAATCATAGCAGGTTTAGTAGATTTTTTGCGAACAATATTTTCTAAGAAATATATTATGGAACATAAAACTATAATAGAAATTAAGGATAAATATAGAAGAACATCCTAAATTTTTGGCAAGATATATATTATGTTTTTTTTACTAGAAACACATCCCTCTCTAGATACTACGAGTGGATGTGCTTCTGGAACAGATGTACCTAGGGGTAACAACTATGAAAAAGGCATGTCAGTGTTGACTCAAGCGTTACTTGGTACATGAAAATGATCACTAATTTACATCATTTTCAACACTACTGGGGGATATGATTAGTATAATTCAAGTTTTATTTATAAACCATTATAAAGGACTTTATTTTTTTTGATTTGTAAAATTTCCAAAAGAAACCATATTTATGATTATGTGATTATCCCTTCAAAAAATTTTCAATTTTTGTTCAGTGTTTCACTAATTTTGGGAATATACATCATGATACATAATGTTATGATCTAACCTAGTGTATTACATTATTTAAAAGTGGAAACTAGAAGTAGGAATGGGAATAATATTAGTGGACATATTAAAAAGAGTCAGAATGATCGTTTCTTTAATGGGATTTGGAAATATTATGAATGGAAATAGTCACCCAAAAATTATCATTTTAAGAGGATATAATACCATGAGATATCAAAATAGATTAATAATTATATATGTGTTATATATTCTAAGGGTATCAAGTGAAGAATAGGATGATAGAGAAAAAATAGATTAGGGGAAGAAGGGAAAGAAGGGTTTTTCCACATGTGATAATTGTGAAAAGAAACAACCTGGTACTTACTTTAAGGGAATAGTATTTTGATACAAGTGTATAGATAAAGGAAACTATGCTTGTAATTTGAAGGGAAATAATGAATTTTCCAATGTCTAGTGCTTCAACTATAAGGGGATGGGGCCCTATAAAAATTAATGTACCAAGAATCAAGGGAATATACCTCAGAAGAAGCTAAGGGATCATGGTTAAGCTTATGATATTAATAAAATATAAATGGAATGATTAATGTTATTATGTTTGTATTCAAGAATAATTTTGTAAGAGTATTATTATCAATGATATTCTGTTTATAAGAATTATGAAATGTATGAGGATTGTACTACAATAATTTTCCTTTAATGATTTGAGAGCATATGTTGAATGGTACTGATGACCAAGAAAAGCCATTTAGGGGAAATTTAAACCTTTTTTTAAAAACATATGATTAAGTTAGGATGACTATTAATATGTGATTGATGTTGAGATAATAATGACATATTTATGGGGTAATTTTTGTGACCATGAAATTGCTTGGAGGTATGATGGTTTATTTCATCTTTCCTAGATTTCAATGAAAGTATTGATTTATGGAATATATTAAACAATATAAGATTTTATTTTTGGAATAATTAATGTTTTCATTAAGGTTTTATAGTGATAAATTTATTCACATATTTGGAATGTGAGATTAAGAGATACTTTATATTGTCCTAGGAATAAAATGTTTATTTAGTAACCTTCCTTGAATTATTTTGGACTTTGAAGTGGGGAATACATATTTTAGATGAGTATTAGGGTTAAATATAGATAGAATATATTAGGTTGAGCTTTGGGTGTTATTGGATAACTTGTGGTAACCATTTTAATTTTATAATATATATATAGATAGGAAGAATTAATTTTTATTCTAATAATCTATTAAATGTGATTCGGTCATAAAAATTCATTTTAGAAATTAATTTCTTAGAATAAGAAATGAAGTGGGAATTGATTGAGGTAAGAATAAAGGATGAAATTTTTCCTATGGAATATAAAGATATCAAGTAAGTATATTTTCATATGATCTCAGTCTATATAGTAAAGGAATTCTATAACTCAAGGAAAATGATATTGAAATAAAAATATTATCCCAGTACCTTCATTTTCAATAAATCCAATGGTTCCTAACTCATCACATATTTTTGGTTTTATGGTTCTTAAATTTACCTTGATTATTAAATTTTAAATGATCAATGACCACCATCACCCTACATGATTATTTGGGCATTACAATTTTTTTCCATTTCTATATCTTCACTTCCCACCTATATTCTCCTACTCAGAAACCTAGTTACATGATTATTAAAAATGACCTTCATAAATTCCTTTATCTCCTGTCTAAAATATGTTTTATTAACCATTATCATGATTTGTAATTTCAATAAGGAAATTTTTATATGTCAAACCCTTTATTACCGATATCAAGATTAAATTGCATGGATACAATTTAATTAAGGAAGGTAAAATGTAACACCCCAATATTTTAAAGGAGTAACATTATATTTGATAGCATATATGGCATGTAACACCGATATTAGAAGAGAATGTGACACCCTCAGAGTTTATGATATATTTATTTTTAAATAAATTCAATCTATTTGATATATTTCAATGCATGCAAAATCTAGTTTGAATGAAACACAATACTCTATTAAAAAATCAATATTTAAACATGAATATTATAACATATACATTAAGAAGAAGGGTGTGAATAATAATAAATAAAATTTTAAAATTATATGGTTTAAAAATGTATAAAATAAATTCAATGGTTATCTATTGATTATAAATAAAATAAGAACCATTTTAAAGAGAATGAAAAATTTTATGACAAAATAGTATTTTTTTGAAGGAAGATTAGTCATGCCTTGTGCACATATTTTAAAATTAATTTTTACAAGTTTTATAAAATTTATTTTAAAAAATAAACTTCATTTTTTAATTCTACATGTAATAATTATCTTTGGTTTATTTTTTTTAGATTTTTATGAAAATATTAATTTTTTTAATGAATAGTGAAAAATATTGATTTTGATTGAAAATTTCATTTTCATTTAAAATATTTATAAAGTTAAATTATATTTTAAATTGGTTTTAAAGTAAAATTAGTTTTATTATACTACAATTTAACTAATTTATGTCATTGGAATTAGTTCTATATTGATTTTTTATATTAAAACATTCTATACTTATGAGAATCTTCTCTTTGTAGAACTTCTCTTTTTATCACATCTATGGTTTAATTTAAAATTGAATTATTCCACTTATGTTAATTTAGTTTAAAAAAATGTATTAAATATTTTTAATAAGAATAATTTATATTGTATTATAAGTTTAAGTTAAATTTTTACCATAATAAATAGTGAAAATAATAAAGAATAATTGTCGCATTTAATGTAAAAATGGGTTTACGAGGGGGTGGGGGGGTTTAATTAAAATATAAGGGTTAAAATCTTCTGAAAACTTGTCAAACAAAAATTTTAAGGAAATAGTTTTACCCTATAATCTCTAATTTTCAAGAATGACTCATTTTGGAGGCTTGTGTCATGAGAGAAATGAGGGTATCAATTTATCCTTTAAAAAATTCCATGTGTATGCTCTCCACCACTTATAAAAGGCCACCCCATATCCTCCATTATTCACACTTCCAAAACCCTTTGGTTCAACCAATACTTACCCCAATCTATTCCTTTCACCCCTACACAAATCTTATATTCCTTGGATAGAACATACTTCAAATCTAGAAATGATTTAGGTTAAACCTACAAAGGTTTCCCAAAGAAGTAAATTTTTTCACTTTGAACTTTCATTTTACTTATTATTATAAGTTTAAATGGTTATTTTTAAAGAATTTTTTAAAATTTTATTTCAACTTTTAGTTAAAAAATGATATTTTCAAAATGATGATGTTATTTTCGTCAATTTTTTTAATGACATTCTTATGGTATTTTTATTTATCAATGATATCTACCCTTTATTTTACTTATGATACAATAGGGATATGTTATATTGATATAATTATCATTCTTTATTTGGATGTTTTATGATCATTTTGATATTATATTTATAATTTTATCATCATTCCCCATATTACTCTATATGGTTTATGATTATATTTATTTGATTACAGTAAGTATTAACATTTCATATGTTAGTTTTTCAATAAAAATTACTATGTTAATTATGTTTCAACCCTTTCATACGAGGAATGAATTATAATTACTATTTTTTGGTGGATCCCAGTTATATATAGCCCCTATATTCATCTACATGTCTTGTGAGACAAATCAATTGGCCAAATTAGAGGAGCTTTTCCCACAAATTATACTTTCTTAAGGAAGGTCTTGGTAGAATTAGATATCCATTATTATGCATTCCGTCATTATGAGATCAATTATTTCCATGTGATTATTTGATTAGTTATAATATACATGTATATGATTTCATCTTATGTAATTATTTATATGGATTTATTTGATCATCATTTATTTCTACCATATTATGAACACTTTATTGATTAAATGGAACATGTTTTAGTTATTTTATTTTTCACATTAACTATGATTATTTATTCATGATATATTCCACTGTAAACTTACCCCTAATGATCATATATGCTAAAACATTTTTTATGTTTTATTTACCTAGGACACCATAAGTTTTTTGTGATTGATATTCAGGGATATTCTAAGGGGAATAATGTCATTCACAATGAAAACACTTTGTTTATTTTTTGTTTAAAATATAATATTAATTTAAAGTATGTATCTAGTTTACCAATACTTATAAAATATTAATTACTTCAGGATGTGATACCTTTTATCTAGTTTTAATTTAATAAACTAAACACTAAATCTGGGTTACTAGAGTCGGGTTCATTATAGTTGGTATTAGATTATGTTTAATATAAACCTTAGGAAGTAGATTTTGGAAAACATAAATTAGGGAACATAACCTTATGATAGATATTGTCTATAATTATATAATAACATCTCAATGTTCTGTTAGGATAGATATTATGTCATTTTTACTAAAAATAAATCGATCTATGGATACTAAAAGTGGATATGATTCTGGAATAGATGTACTTAGGGGTGATAAATCCAAAAAAGGTACATGGATATTGACTCGAGTGTTACCTGGAATATGGAAATGGGCCATATAGTGCACTTGGTTTGAAACTCCTTGGGGATATGATTAGGATAATTCAAATTTTCTTTTAAATTTATTATGAAGGATTTGAAAATATTTTTATGATTTGGAAACTTTCCCAAAGAAACCATGTTTATGATTATGAGATTATCCATGCTTAAAATTTTCAATTTATGTTAAGTGTTTCACTATTTTTGGGATTATACATTATAATACATAATTTTATAATCAAATATAGTGTATTACGTTATTTATAAATGGAATGGATTGGAAGGAATGGTAACCATATCAATGCAAATAATTCAAAGAGTAAGAATGATTGTTTCTTTGATTGGATTAAGAAAATATTACAAAGGGAACTAGTCTTTGAACCATTATCATCATATGAGAACATAATATCATGTGTTATCAAAACAAAAAAATAATTATCTAATTATTATGGATTTTAAGGGAAGAAATAGAGGAAGAGGATGAAATGGAAAAAATTTGATAAGGGGAATAAGGGAAATAAGAGTTTCCCCACATGTGGTAATTGTGGAAAGAAACACCCTAGTAATTTCTTGGAAGGATGTGTGGAGAGAAATTACACCATGCACATAATTTGAATGTAAAGAAAGAAATTTAAAATGTTCAATGATTTAACTTTATATATATGGATCACTACACAAATTAATTTTCTAATTTTCAAGGGAATATTCCTCAGTATAAGTTGAGGGATCAAGGTCAAGCATATGCCATTACTACAGATTAAGAGAAATGATTAATGTGCTTGTATCTGGATTTAATAATTATTTTATAGGATTATTGTTATCAATTATATTATATTTATAATAATTATTAAATGTATGAGGGTTGTACTGTAGTAATTTTTATTTAAAGATTTGAGATCATATGTTGAATGATACTAATGACCAAGAAAAGTGATTCAATGACTAGTTGAACCTATTGTAAAACACATGATTAAGGGATGATAAAACCTAATATGTTCCTAATGTTTATATAATAATGATATTTTTATGGGAAAGTGTTGGTGACCATGAAATTGGTTATTTGTTTGATGGTTTATGTCAGATTTTTTGGAGTTCACTGCAAGTATTGATTTATGCAATATCTTCAACAATATGATGTTTTAGTTTTTGAAGCATATAAGTTTTAATTAAGTTTTTATGTTGATAAAAGTATTCACTTATTTGTAATGTTACATTATGAGCTAATTTATATTGTCTGCGGAATATAATGTTGATTTAGTGACCTTCCTTCAAAAATTTGGAATTTGAATTTAGACAGACATATTTTGGATGAGTCTCAAGGTTAACTATATATGAAATTAATTAATTTTATATTTTGGTGTTGTTGGATAAATTGTTATAACCATTTTGGTTTTGGAATATATATAGAGATATGAGGAATGAATTTTCATTCTAGTGATCTATTAAATTTGTTTCAGGAATAAAAATTCATTTTGGATTTTTATTTCTTAGAGTAAGAAATGTAAGGGGAATTAATCAAATAAAAACCATAGAATGAAATTATTACTATGAAATAAAAATATATTAAGTAAGTATATTATCATATAATCACATTTTATTACATCTCAAGGAATATATAAATGGTAAAAAATATATTTTTAGCACAAAATACTTATAGTTCAATCAATTACATAACATTAAAGCATAAATATTAAAGAAAACAAGGATATGATTTTAAAACAAAAATCCATTTAATTTCAAAAAAATATATTTTACAAAACAATCTAGAATTAACTAATTAAATATTTATATGTATCAACATCTAGAAACATAATAATCAACATCTAAAAATAGTTTTAATAAACAAATGATATTTATTGAAGAGACAATTTTTCTATTAATAAGGTTATAGATAAATGATAAAATAAAATCATGTGCAAAATTCATTATTCAATTGTATTAGATCAATTATTTTTCTATCATTATTTTATTTATGTTTAATACGATAAGGAAAATCAATGATAATAACAGGCTAAATCATATTATCTGTACAATAATTTGAGGTAATCAATCCTTGGTAAAGAATAATTTCATCAACCCTTCAAACTTGTTTACATTCATAAATTATGAGTCATTATATTCACTAAGTTAACTTAAACCATATAATCATTTAAGATAAATTATATTAATCCAAAACTAACACAAAAAAGAGAGGTCACAAATCGCATGCATTGATTCAAATCTTTAAGGAACACTGCTCAAGAACAGATGAGTAGGGAATCAATACTAGCTAAAATTGATGGAAACCACCTTGAAACCTATAAAATATGATCCATCATTAGATAATACCCAAATAATGACCAAAAATAGAGAAACAATTACTATATTAAAACTATATAATGAAAGGGTACAAAGAGTAAAAGGTGGGGAAGATAAGAGAGTACCTTGATTCAAGAGGGTTCGATCTCAGTGAACCAAGTGGTTAAAATCCTAAAGTGAAATAATTGAGGATCTTTTTGAGAGATCGGGGATAGATAGGGTTAAAAGTGATAAAATAGAAATTCCAACAAAGGAATAACTAACCCTTATTTATATAGATATCCCAAGTGATGTTGACCATGATGTGGTGACTTCAACCACAATTGTGGTTCCCTCGATGAAAATAAGATCTAAATTTTCAACCATTTAAAAATTTCATATCCATTTTGAAACATGTGCTCTTTAAAAAAATACGTTCAATAGTCATGAACAACATAATAACATTCACCACTATGTGGAAGAAGCTATTTCCTTCCCCATATGACCACCACTTCTTCTCACTATGGAATAAAGAAAATTCCATCACTGTTTTAGCTCATAATGACAAAGATAAGGGAGTGGTGAAAGCATGGTCACTTCTACCCTTCATCCTTACAAGATCATCCCCTACTTGAATACATGTTTGCAAAACCACACCCAAAAAAATAAATACACCTATGGGTATAGTGATCCACACACTGAAAAAGGAAAATACACTAGACTCCCCATGACACCATTCCCACCACTATGGGTATAGAGGACTTCCTCATATTATACAAGGAATTTACCTAGGCAATAAACCCTTAAAAATAGGACTAACCACATCATGCATCATCACCATGATAAGAAAATTTACCTAAAATGGATGTTTATAACCCTAGAATCGCCAACTTTAAAAAATACCTAGCTCACCATGCCAAAAACACCCCCCATGACTTCTACCATTAGATCCACCATGGTGAGGAAAACCTACAGAGAGACAAACACATTCTCTAAACTTCTAGAAAAAATCAAACTCTAAATAATCACCTTAAAGACCCAATAAAATTAAAAGGGATGGTTTTATAAAACCAATCCCTTACATTACACGTTGAAGATAAATTTTATTCCTATTAATATTATTTGATGAATCATCAAGCTATCATTGAATAGCTAGGGGATGAACTTAAGGAGGTCATGATGAGTTTATTCCATTCATAATAAGATTTTTAAATTTGAATATCTATGAATCCCCAAAGATCAATACTATAAATTATACACTGTTTTACTAAGAGGCTCATAATATTTTTAACATTTTCCCCCTATAATATAGTGTTGAAAAATCACAAGAAAGAAAATATACCTTTTCATTGGCTTCTTGAACTCAAAGGATCTCTAAAATGAGGAAGGACATTAATTATAATAAAAAATGTTAGAAGTAGTATTTAAGGATCAATAATGATGGAAAAAATCTTTTGAAATATATTGGTGATTCAAATATAGGTATTCTAAAGAAAAAGAATCCCAAGGGTGAATAGGTTAAAAAAAGGAGATATCAACTTTGAGGATGTTGGATTCATTGAACCTCCTACCCAGAAGTTAAACACCCAAAACTTACATAGTGGAAACATGAATAGTAACAAAAAAATCAGAATGAAAACATATCACAATAGGAATTTATGGTAATTGTGACAGGGTATTTTTGATAGACTCCCATCACAAAAAGTCATTTATGATGGGATTTCATCGCAAATAGCCCATCACAGATGGTGGCATCACAAATGTGTTTATTTGCAATGATCTGCCACAAATAATGTTTATTTGCGATAGACAAAGGGTCTGTCACAAAAGACTTCCATAAGGGTCTTTAAATAACCTTTTATGACAATATTTAGAAAAAGGTTCAAATGGTTATTTGCGATGAATGGTTTCATCCATCGTAAATAATAAATTTTTCCATAGAAAAACAAAATAAAAAATAATAATAAAATAATTTTTTTTAAAACATAAAAAAATTTATAATTTTTTTTAAATATATATATTTAGAAAATGTAAATATTAAAAAAAATAAAATTAATTTAAAAAATAAATATACTAAAAAATAATTAAAATAGTTGTAATAATTTGTATTAATTAACATATTAAATATATAGAAAAATTTAAAAAAATATTTAAAAATATTTAAAAAATATAAAATTAATTAAAATATGTTAAAAAAATTTAAAAAATTAATAAATTTACAAATATTTACAAGAATTATGAAAAATTAAAAAAATTAAAATAGACATAAAAGTAATACATCAGTTAAAAAATAACATGCCTGTCATAGAAAATTACAAAAAAAAGTCATAAAAACTTTATAAATCATCAACTATCATCTCATGGAGGAGGATAACTTAAAGGTATAGAGGGAGGATTAGTCAAAGGACTAGGGAGAGGAAACTCCATACATACGCCACACACATGTTATTATATATACTCCATCATCTCCTCATCTCTCAGACACTGCTGCTCACGCTCCTCCCCCCTCACCTTCTATATCTGTTGTATCATCTCATCCTGAGCTCTCAACCTCTCCTCATACTATGTAGTGAATAACGAAATTGATGATGAATCTACACGATAACCCTTTGTGCTCACTGATTCCATTATAAAAGTACCATAATAGCTCATTGGTATCTATTGAGAATCAATACCAATCACTCGAACTTTCTCGACACCCTACGAAGTTTCCTGTATCTAAGCCCCCTCATCAAAACCTGAATCAGTAGTGAAATTCTATTTGATCTCAGCTTGAATCTCCCATAAATGAGAAGTCGTAGCCTCATACGTTTCCTTTAAATATAATGAAAAATTAGAATAACAATAAAATCAATATTCATGAAATTTTTAAACAAAATCACTAACCAAAATTTGGATTTTTCGTTCGCCTATAACTTCTACTGTATGCGGATCAATATACATCTTATTATAGACTTAAAAATCTGTAATAGACGAGTCAGTAGAGACCTATATAATATTACCAAAATTTTATAGTAAAATATATATACATTAATAAATAACATCACTTACCATATGTACTTGATGTATGATAAATGTATAACTCTCGACCCTATGTGTGACCTCTTGCCTCTACCGACTTTGACATGCAGATGATGCTCTCATCCTAAAAGTTTGTCCTATCTATAAGGAGCAGAACCCATCCCATACTTGAGCTGATATATATTCACAATGATGAGAGACTCAAGGATGATCGAAAATAGTAGAATAAGATTTATCTATATCTTACTTTCTGATGTCGTGTAGAAAATGACCAAAGTACTCACATATACATCTATCTTATTCCCCTTGGATATGACCTCTATGGCTATCAAAATCAAAGAAAATAAATTCTGCAGTAAATTTTTAAAAAATATGTTATTAATTAAATAAATTTTAAAAAGGTATATATTATTTAATAACGTACAATCCAGTGGTTGAACATCTTGTCATGCATGATGATGGGTACCAGGTTTCATGACACCCATAGGTCAGAAAAACAATTTATTAGAATCACACCAGCCTATCCAATGACTAAATAAAAAAATTGTACAAATTGAAAAAAATATAATCATAAAATTATTATCAAAATTAATACACTTAGTCAATATAAATTAAATATCTTAAACAATAAAACAAACCTTTGTAAACAAGGATCAAAATCAATAGATGGTATTCTCTCTAGAATAGGATTTGGAATCAATAATCGAGCAAGACCATGCCCCTTCATAGTAGGAGCACCGACCTGAGGAGGAGGAGCTAAATCGTTATTATAAACATAAAGTTCAACATTAGTGAGAGAACTTAATATATTTTTATGACCATATCCAACCATATGAAACAAATATTATCACTTGTAAGATATTGTTAATATAAAAATAAAATATAAAAAAATAATAAATTTTAGAATAAAATAATGTTAGCTCCAACATATTATTAATACAAATATAAAATTTTAAAAACTAATAAATATTAGATTATAATAATTACCTATAACTAATGACATGAATATAATACATTAATCATCATCTTCATCACCATTTTAATTTAAAACAATTTATTTATCCTCACCTTCAGCATTGTCAACTTACGTATGAATTTTAGTTTCATCATCCCTTATTACTCCATCAACATTATCTATATCATCGAACATTAAATAGGGGATTTCATCATCGATATTTATATCCCATTAGGTAAGAGATATATTTTGGGATGTTTCTTGAAAAATTTCAATATGTTACACTTCCACAGAACAATTTTCATTTTCAATAAACTGATTGTCATGTGATTTTATTTTTATCACACTCCACCAGTCCTTTTAATCTCTCAAAAAATCACATTAATTTGAATAATAAAATTTTTGTGCTTTATGTGCCATCATAAATGGTTCATTTGATGCAAGAAGATTTTTATATTTAATTTCAATGACTCAATGTCATGGATGAACTCGCAACCCCCGATCAGTATCAAACCAATGACATTTAAACACTGCAACATAATTTGTCCCCAGATAACATAACTGAATTATTTCAACTAGCATACCACAAAAATAAACTTCACCCTCCTTATAATGGTATCCTTTAAAACTAACACCATTGTTCATTGTTTTCTTTGAGTCATCGTATATGCATGTTTGGAATAAAAAAATATTAACCACATACTCATTATAAGATTTTACCAATTTCAATGGAGGGTTTTTGAGAACAGATAATATACTATTAATTTTATTTTCATGTTGTTTTACCAATAAAAAGTAAAAATTATTAATAATATATATCATTGAAAAATTGATTTAATATTCCATCTAAAGAAACTTATCTTACCAGTTTTTGAAATCGATATAATTTTTTTGTTGCCGACGTTCTACAAGAGAAACATATGTAATTTGTATAATTTGTTTTTGATAGGTCATCATATAGTCTAAAATAAGTTAATGTAAATAAAGATATATTTTTTAAATATTTAATGAAATAATAAAAATTTTTTACTTACTGCACAAATCATGTCATTACCTCACAATTTAGCAGAATATAAGTATGAGCTCTATACAGTTCTTCATCTGTAAGCCATCGCTCACGATAACCATTGAAACCAATATTAGGCTGATTAAGAACTGGAAACTGAGGGTCCGTGGAATCATCAACATTTGTCTCATTGCAACCCATGTGATTATGTTTTGAAGGATATTTTGACTGTAAATAATAGGGGCAGAAATTTAAAATTCCCTCCAGCAAGTACGCTTCTGTAATAAACCATTCAACTGATGCTTTGTTATGTACTTTCTTCATTAATTTTTTCATACATCTCTCTAATGGATACATCCACTGGAATTGTACCAGCCATCCACATTTATCTTTATATGGAAAATTCATTATTAAATGTTCCATGGAATCATAGAAGCCCGATGTGAATATTTTCTCCAATTTACATAAAATTAAAACAACATTTTTTCCCAAAATCTCAATGCATAATAGTCCAATGTTTCCACACAAGTATCTCAAAATATATACGATATTTTGTTCAAAATATCCCAGATTTAATAATTCAATATCCCTCTAAGACCAACAGAAAGTAATATTTCAATAATGACATGACAATAATGATTTTTAACGTGGTAATATGCACATTTCTAATTCAATTAGAAAAATTAAAATCATAAACATCTGGTAAACTCAAATCTCTAATCCATTGATAGAATAATAAAAAAATTTCTTTACAAAGTGAGTAAGATGATTTTGGATTGATTAATTTGTGTGATCTTTCATCTTCAAATAATTAAAGTTCAGGAAATCTACAAATCAACGCAAGATCTAACAGCATCTTTACATTATCTTTGGTCTTACCAGGTTTTTCAAAAATGGAATAAAACATATTATCAAAAACATTATTCTCCATATGCATTATATATAACATGCGACAAACCAAAAAATCAGACCAATATGGAAGGTCTTAAAAAATACTCCTCTTTATCCATTATCTCTCCCAAAACCATTTGTCCTTTTCTCATTTATGGTTAGTCAAAATGTAACATGAAGTAATGTAGATATAATATATTTTACCTGATTACTTGAGAGAACTGCTGTAGGTGCATCTATTTCAATTTGATCTTTTGTAAAATTAATATTGTTCCTTCGAAAAGTGTGATCCGGAGGAAGAAATCTTCGATGACAGTCAAAATAAATAACCCTTCTCCCATTACCAATCATAAACACTTTATTATCTTCCATGCAGTAAAAATATGATTTTAAACCATGTTTTCTCTATCTAGATAACATATCAAACAACATAAAGTCACTAATCATCCATATTAATACAACCTCCAATATAAAATTATAACATGCAGTTATGTCAAATGTAGTCACACTATTGTTCCAAAATGGAATTAACTCATCAATTAGTGGATTCAAATAAACACCAATATCCTTCTTTGGATGTCTTGGAATTAATAGCTTCAAATATATATATAGTTCCTTTATCAACATCCAAGGAGGAAAGTTGTAAAGAGTAATGAAAACATACCAACAAGAATATTGACTTTCATAAGTACTAAATGAACAAAAACCATCAGTAGAAAGGCCTGACCATATGTTACGATATTTTGAAGAAATAAAAGGATGTCTCTAATTTTTTTTTCTATGAATCACCATCACATGGGTGATTTAATCTTTTTTTGTGATGGAAATATTCGATTTATTCCATGTAATCAAACCAACTGTGTTGTGAGACATAAATAAATGTTGTAAATTAGGTGTAATTGGAAAATATCTCACTTATTTCATGGGAACTCTAGACTTTCATTTTTTTACATCTTTATACCTAAATTTTACACATCTTGGAAAATTAACCAAAGATTCATAATCACTATAATATAATTTATGGTCATTTGAATATTTATAGATCTTCTAATAACTTAGACCCAAATTATGAAGAAACCTTTTAATTTTATAGAAACTAATAAGTAATGTAATTCTGTCTGGAAATAATGACTTAACCAATGATAAAATCTGATTGAAACAACTATTAGATATTCCAAAATATGATTTTATAGGTATAAATTTTGTAACAACTTTAATTTTTCTCATTTGGATTCCTAGATATAAGGCCTCCTTAGTAAATTTCAAAAAATTGTAAAATTAAAATGGTTATGATTTAGGATTTGGAATATCATTCTGAGTTGTTATTTCAAGAATAGACGGACCATCCACCTCATGTATTAAATTCTAAAATAATGGATCTAGAACCATTTTTTTTTATTTTCTACTGAAGTATTTTCACCATGTTAATACCAAAAAATATAATCTTTTTAAAAACCGAAATGTTATAGATGAAGTTAAACTGTGTCAAAATTTTTGAATCTCCTAATATCACATTTCTGAAAAAGACATGTAATTGTTCCTTTAGAAACAAAATCTAGATTTGATGATAAAATTGAAATAAATGTTTCAACACCTTCAATGTAGAAATGATTTAAAAAAGATTTTTTTAGATTTTAGGATTATTTATCTAGTCTTGATCACATAATAAATACTAGTTTTTACTTCCCGAGTCCATAGTTATCAAATAAAAACAAGAATATGAATAATTATTTTTGATCATTTTGACTAGTTGAAAATTATTATTATATTTTACCATCTTGAAATATTCTAAGGAATATGAGCAGAGTGAGGTATTGGGTTAGCACTAGATTACAAGTCCCGTAGAGGCTCAGTGCAGATAAAATAAAAATATTAAATATATTATATAAGACACAAGGTATTTTTTGAAAATTCACTACTGGAAAATGGTCATATACCCACGATTTTGGGCAAAACTGTGGTTATAGGGGGCCATATAAAAACGGTTTTCCCAAAACCATGGGTATAAGTATAGTATGGGGCCTATACCAATTGTTTTGGGAAAACCATGGGTATAGGTTTTTATCAAGACCTATACCCACAATTTTACCTAAACCCTGTGTATAGGGTTGGTTTTTGGGGACCTATACCCATAGTTTTCTAAAACCGTGGGTATAGCTTTCCTACATTTTGGAAGGATTATTTTTTCTACGGGACACAAAATAAATTTCATGGGAAGACCTATTCCCATGGTTTTCTAGCTATAACCTTGGTTTATATAAATATTTATATGTAAATATATATTTATATACCAATAAGAAAAACATGGTAGTGGTTAGGTGCCAGATGTGTTCACAGGCGGTCTAGGGATCGAATCCCATGGGCACGTTTTTTTGTCAAAGCTATACCCATAGTCTTAAAATCATGGGCATGGGTCAGTGACATGGTGGAATGGACCTAGAACCATAGTTTCCAAAACCGTGGGTATAGGTTGAGACTATAGCGATGCCTCAGTTACCCACGATTCATTGAAACTATTTGTATAGCCTATACCCATGGTTTCAAACTGTGGATATAGGGAAATTTTCCAGTAGTGATAATAGAATATATCTTGAATGATATATCATATGATAAATAGTAGATCACTGTTGTGTTCGAGATGTGGGGTTTACCTTAGACACAATATTAGATTTGTGAGCGTTAGGTGTTCAATTAAATTATAGGTGAGGGTAATTCATTTAATATTTTTATTATGAATTATTATAAAAATTTAATGTATCTTTCAAACTGTGTATCATATGATAAATTGAAGATCACCATTGGGTTAGGGATGTGGGGTTTACCCTAGGTGCGACATAAAATTTGTGAGCGTCGGGTGTTTAGTGACATTGCACGAGAGGGTAATTCATTTAATATTTTTATTATAGTTTATTATAAAAATTTAACATATCTTTCAAACTGTGTATCATATGATAAATTGGAGATCATCGTTGGGTTTGGGATGTGGGGTTTATCCAAGACGCAACATAGCATTTGAATTTTTAATAAATATTTCTAATATTTAACAATTACTCATATTTTTTCTTTTACAAATTTTGATAAACTTTCATAATTTTCTCGTATTTTAAAATTATTAATAATATTTTTTAATTAATAATTATATTTAATATCTATTAATAATATTAATAAATTTATTATTAATTATTATAAATTATGTAATGATTATTATTAATGTAATTTTTATTAATTTATTAATATTTTTTATTTTTTATTTTTTTAAAAGGTTGGGGCCGAAGCCTCATTTATTATTAAAGAAAAGAAAATACCTATTTAACTGGGTAGAGGGAGACCCATTACATAGCCCAAAGACCCTGTGTGCATTTATCCCATTACATGGCCCGTAGGCCCATTTTTTTTGGCACAAAGCCCATTCTGTGAATAGTGCTGCTATAGTACCCGCACTGCTACAATACCCGCTGCTGCTACAGTGCTCTGTCACCGCATTTTATATTTTATATTTGTTTTTATATATTTTTAAAATATATTATTATGATTTTAAAATTATTAGTAATGGTAACAATTTATTAAAAATAATGACTCAGTAATTATTAAATATTATAAATTATTTAAATAAATACAACATTTTTTTTTATTAATATTTTTTACAATTTTTTAATAAGTCTTATAATTGATATAATTTTTATTAAGTATTATAAAAAATTCCTATAAATATTATTAGTTAGGTTTTTAATAAATATTTCATATTTTAATTTCTTTCCATAAAACCAATTTTTTAATGTTTTTAATATAAAAAAATCTTATATATAACATTCATTTGAAATGTTTTCTTTAAATTATTTTTCTCATTATTGTTAAAAAACAATTATTACTATTTATTTCATAAAATATATATATAACACATAATTAATCAAATCTATTTACATAAAATTATTTTTTACAGATTTTTTCAAACAAATTAACATATCAGATCTAATACATAGATATATATATATATACATATATACATATTTACTATTTATTAATAATATTGACTAATTAAATATTAATTATTAAAAATTATGTAAATATTAGTATTAATTATTTAAATTATTATTAAATATTTAATAATTAGTATAAATATGTATATCACGATTTCATAATTAATATAAATACATAAAATGTATACTAACTATTTTTTAAACAAATATACATATCAAATATAAATAAATAAATATAAATAAATATATTGTATACATCTTCATGTGTTAATATATATATAAAAAAACCTTACTCATTTTTTACAACTTATATATATATATATATGCATATAAAAATAATTCACATTATGTGTGTATATATATAAGCATGTGTACAACTTATAAGAATATATATATATATATATACATATATATATTTGTAAGAATATATATCAACTAATATATAAAAGCTTATATATACATATATTATGTGTGTATATATATATAAATTCACATTTTTTCATAACTTATATATATATATATATATATATAAATGAAAAACCTGACTCAATTTTTAAAATGTTTATATAGGTCTATGTGTGTGTGTATATATATATCAATATCATGATTTCGTAATTAATATAAATACATAAAATATATTCTAACACTTACAAATATACATATTAAATTTATATAATCACATATATATATATACATGTGTGTATATATATATAAAACATTATACATTTTTTAAACCTGATATATATATATATATATATATTATAAACCATACATGTTTATATATAATCACACATGTTTTTTAAATAAATATATATAAATATTCACACGTTAATATATATATATATATATATATATATATAAATATATAACCGTATATACAAATAACAAAATTAAAAATTTAGAGAAATAACTACAAATAAATTAAAATAAATAGATCATACACGAAAAACAAATAAATTATTAAACCAGATCATGCATGATAAATAGATCCTGCATGATAAATAAATAAACAGATCAGACATGATAAACAAATAAACAGATAAATTACTAGATCAGGCATTACACATTTTTTTAACATGAAAATATTGTATAAAAAAATAGTATGAATCCTAAATACCCAATTAGTAATGATACATAGATAAATTATTAAACATAGGGTTTTCTAAAAATGAAAAAATTAAATAAAATATATAAAAATAAAAAATAATAAACATACAGACAAGAGGAATCAATACCATGGAGAGTCGAGCCCAGATCTTGTAAAAAATAGTACAAATAGAATTTTATTAAGTAGAATGGGGGTTGGGTGGTCCGACGTGTGATTCGGAGGGGCTGCATCGTAGCTGTGCGAGAGAGGGAGAATGATTTTGTGGTGCAGCGGAGTGGTGCAGTGGCGCAGTGGAGCATCGTGGTGGTGCGGCGTGGAAGAGGGGAGGTTTGGTGGTATGGTGTGGAGGAGGGCTGACATCTTTGTGTGGGAGAGGAGGAAGAATAGGAGAGTAGGAGAAAGGATGATCCACATAGGTTAAATCAGTGAATTTTTTGCATCAGACTATTTGCGACAGAATTAATGCTATCGAAAGTAGTCATTCAGTAAAATGTATTTGCAATTGATTTTAAATTCCTTCAAAAATAATTTTGACCAAATTACTATTTGAGACAGAATACGTCTTTAATCCCAAAAAATCCGTCACCAATTACTTTGGTTCTAGTCAGTAAAAAATCTCGCCAAAACTATTTGCGATGGGCCAGTTTTCCACCACAAATGACCTATTGTAATAAATAAATTTTATAGTTGTGTATACATGTTTATTCAAAACATAGAAGAAATTTTTCTCCTAATTCATCACACCATGATAGACATAAACAATACAGATAGAAACTTACAAAATAAAAATTAAAAGAAAAAATCCAAAAGAATAAAAAAAGTTTATATAGTTCAAACTTAGTCTTACTCAATGGGTGGAACACTATAGGTTCTTTTATTAGTGAATTTTAATATTATTACATTGAGGATTTCAATTAAAAATGAACGTCATACAATATATAATAGAGCCCATCTAGTTCAATGGGTTCCACTTTCTTCTGATCTTATAGGAGAGTAATCCCAACTCGACATGATCAAAGTGGGAATCACTAAACTTGTTTAAAGACATCCATAACCTTAATTTATACTTTTGATGAATCATTCATGGCTCTATAAAATCTTCTAGTGTATGTTGTACCTCTCGTTCCCCTCGTTGTTTGATTTTCATGATCACAATCACCTTATTATTTGTCTAATTTTGTTTGAAGTGTTTTTGAATGATAGGCACAAGGTTGCCAAGAAGTTGGCCCAAGAATGGACAAGAAGTGGACTGAAATTCAGTCCACCGGCCAACCGGTGTGATAGCACCGGCCAGCCGGTGGACCTGGCAGAGGCATTGCCCACTGCCAGGTTCCACTGGTCAGCCGGTGGCTCTATCACCGGCCAGCCGGTGGAAACCTGATGCAACAGTGATGGCTACTGCCTCACCACCGGCCAGCCGGTGGCTCTGTCACCGGTCAGCCGGTGCTGCCTGGGCAGAAGGCCTTCTCAACGTCCAAGGCACCGGCCAGCCGGTGGCCCTGCACCGGCCAGCCGGTAGCCCAGTCAAACTAGCCGTTGGCTTTGACCAGTCAACTCCCATTTGGCCTCCAACGGCTCCGAGGCCCTTTACAACGGCTCCGAAGACTCCCCAAGGGTTCCATGCCTATAAATAAAGGCCAAGGAAGCCCCGGACACCAACCGGATCATATACGAAGCCAACGAACATATTTTGTATCAATTGTCCAACCTCCAGCGACTTACTTCAAAGGAACCTCAAGTGATCCAACAACTTCCACATCCAAGGAGCTCCACCAAAGAAGCTTGGGAGCGGCCTTCAACATCTCCAATCAATCAAAGGCACCCAAGACTTCCTCAAATACGGTTTTTATTGTATATTTATTTTGAGCTTTAAATTTGGGTTTGTGCCTACAAACCCCAACACCTTTTCTTATCCCTCTTTCTTTTGGGTTTCACATCACCACTAAGGTGTGAAGAGGTTTCTTCAAGCCTTTCCTTTTAAAAGGCTTGTGTAATAGGTGAGCTAGCCTTCACCTGTAAGAAGGCTAGTGGGTTCTTTCTCAACCATTAAAATCAAGTGGGTTCTTGCTAAACCAATTCAAAAGCAAGCTGTAATAGGTCCTAGTGCTACCTCAAAGCCTAGTGGGTTTCTTGCTAAAACCATTGAAAAGCAAGCGGTAGGAATCTCTCAACGGTTGAGTTGGGAGCGGAGACGTAGGCCGGGTTTTTGGCCGAACTCCGTTATCAATTCTTGTGTCTTGCCTCTTTATTTCCGATGCACCTTTAACTTTGATTTTAATTTGTTAATCTTTTTTTAAAAGGCAATTCACCCCCCCCTCTTTCCATCCTTCCTGTTTTTCTCCGCCTAACAATTGGTATCAGAGGAAAAATTTGAGTAATACCTTAACTGGTTTCAAATTAAAGATCCTTTTTGATGGCTTCTACCGCTTCTTCTTCTCAAACCCTCGAAGGTCATTCCTTGGGTCGTGCTCTATTGTTTGATGGAACCGACTATTCTTTTTGGAAAACCCGCATGACCACTTTTTTGGTTATCCTATTTATAAAATTGTTATGCAAGGATTTTCCCTCTCCTCTCCCGATGAGTCTAAATGGACCCCCAATGACATTGCTTTTTTTGAGCTTGATGGAAAAGCCATGAACGCTCTTCATTGTGGTCTTGACCGTAATATTTTTAATTGCATTTCTACTTGCTCTACTTCGCATGATATTTGGAAATATTTAGAGCTAACCCATGAAGGTACTACCAAGGCTCAAAAGCTAGAACCCGCTCAAAAGCAAGAACCCGATGCAAAATCCGTACCCGCTTGCCCACTTCACAAGAAAAGGGCCAAGAAGAAGAAAAAGAAGAAGGCTTCAAAGGCAACATGGAGTGATAGCTCCTCCTTCTCCTCCTTCTCCTCGAGCGACCAAGGTAAAAAATGCCTAATGGCAAAACATGAGGTATCATCATCCTCTTCCTCTTCTTCCTCCTCTACTTCTTCTAATTCTTTCAATCATTTGTCATATGAAGAACTCCAACATGCTAGAGACCAATTAGAAAATGGTTTTCAAGAACTTTCTTCTAAATTTGTTTCTTTGAAAAAGAATTTCAAAAAAATTTCCTCCGAAAAAGAACAACTTCTCAAAGAGAAGGAGGAACTCTCCCTAAAAATCCAAAATTTCCCAAATGTTGATTCTTTGGAATCAACCATTAAAGACCTAAGGGAATCTTTAGCCAAGTTCACCCAAGGTGAACAAAATTTTTCCAAACTCTTAGGTTCTCAACGAGTATCTAGAACCACCAATGGACTTGGCTACACTAATATAGCTTCCTCCTCCCATGCACCCACTGTTTTTGTAAGGGGGAGCTCTAGTTTTAAATTTTGTAATTATTGTAAGAAACCCGGGCACCTCATTTATGAGTGTGATTGCAAAAATGCCCAGTACGGTCAACCCAAATCTATTTTTTATTCGTACGAGTTTTATAGGAGAATACCCGCCATGAAACAAATTTGGATTGAAAAATCCCTTTTGGCGAGTCTCTCCGGGCCAAAAATAGTTTCGTTTCCCCGATGATCTTTTGTTTTATTTAGGGGGAGAAATTTTCTTAAATTCAAAAATCTCTTTCGATTCATTTTTCAATTTAAATTTTCAATTCATTTTTTATTCAAAACATTCAATTCAAACTTTCAAATTTCTTCAATTTCAAATTCTCATTTCAAAATTTTATTCAAATTTTTCAATTCAATTTTCAAAAATTCCAATTGATCTTGTTTTTCAAACTCATTTTCCCTCAATCAAGTTTTATGCCCCGAGCTATTTTGATAATCACAAAGGGGGAGAAATTCTTGATTGATTGGGGGAGAATCCTTTTGATCATGCTTAGCATTTACTTTCTTTATCCTTTAAGCATGTCTTTCATTTCATTTTTACTTTCATTTTTTGGTGATTGTGATCATCAAAATAGGGGTAGATTGTTGTACCTCTCGTTCCCCTAGTTGTTTGATTTTCATGATCACAATCACCTTATTATTTTGTCTAATTTTGTTTGAAGTGTTTTTGAATGATAGGCACAAGGTTGCCAAGAAGTTGGCCCAAGAGTGGACAAGAAGTGGACTGAAATTCAGTCCACCGGCCAACCGGTGTGATAGCACCGGCCAGCCGGTGGACCTGGCAGAGGCATTGCCCACTGCCAGGTTCCACCGGTCAGCCGGTGGCTCTGTCACCGGCCAGCCGGTGGCAACCTGATGCAACAGTGATGGCTACTGCCTCACCACCGGCCAGCCGGTGGCTCTTTCACCGGTCAGCCGGTGCTGCCTGGGCAGAAGGCCTTCTCAACGTCCAAGGCACCGGCCAGCCGGTGGCCCTGCACCGGCCAGCCGGTAGCCCAGTCAAACTAGCCGTTGGCTTTGACCAGTCAACTCCCATTTGGCCTCCAACGGCTCCGAGGCCCTTTACAACGGCTCCGAAGACTCCCCAAGGGTTCCATGCCTATAAATAAAGGCCAAGGAAGCCCCGGACACCAACCGGATCATATACGAAGCCAACAGACATATTTTGTATCAATTGGCCATCCTCCGGCGACTTCCTTCAAAGGAACCTCAAGTGCTCCACCAAAGAAGCTTGGGAGCGGCCTTCAACATCTCCAATCAATCAAAGGCGCCCAAGACTTCCTCAAATACGGTTTTTATTGTATATTTATTTTGAGCTTTAAATTTGGGTTTGTGCCTACAAACCCCAACACCTTTTCTCATCCCTCTTTCTTTTGGGTTTCACATCACCACTAAGGTGTGAAGAGGTTTTTTCAAGCCTTTCCTTTTAAAAGGCTTGTGTCATAGGTGAGCTAGCCTTCACCTGTAAGAAGGCTAGTGGGTTCTTGCTCAACCATTAAAAGCAAGTGGGTTCTTGCTAAACCAATTCAAAAGCAAGATGTAATAGGTCCTAGTGCTACCTCAAAGCCTAGTGGGTTTCTTGCTAAAACCATTGAAAAGCAAGCGGTAGGAATATCTCAACAGTTGAGTTGGGAGCGGAGACGTAGGCCGAGTTTTTGGCCAAACTCCGTTATCAATTCTTGTGTCTTGCCTCTTTATTTCCGCTGCACCTTTAACTTTGATTTTAATTTGTTAATCTTTTTTTAAAAGGCAATTCACCCCCCTCTTGCCATCCTTCCCGTTTTTCTCCGCCTAACAGTGTACTCTTTTGTATCATTATAAATATCCTTACGTATTCAGTTTTCTAAAGATCACTATGAAAATACATATCATTAGAAAAACCCTTACATATTAACAAAGAAAAATTTATGCAAGTCCTTTGTATCTACAAACACCTCCTTTCAGACTTGTCGTTGTATCATTTGATTTCCTACTTTAAAATGCATACTTTTAGTTTTTGATGTACTAAAATTTTGGACATCCATACTTTGTAGTTACCAGTCCACCATCTCTATTAAAAATTTAGAAATTAGATTTTTTAAACCTCTCATTGTATTAGATATAATTAATTATCCATAAAATGGTTTTCACATGGCTAAATCAAACAATGCCCCACCTGAGAATCATTTTAATGCTTCAATACCAAGTCCTCTTTTAACATCTATAAATCTATTTCACTCTCAATATTTCATTACAACTAAATAGATCCCCATAGTGATTCAAGTTATCCGAGACCAACCGACATTCAACATCACCTCAACACATCAAAAAATTCAAACTTTGTTTTTATATCTATAAGATTATGAATTATACATTCCTTCAATAAATATAACAATTTTTCCTTTAAAAACTTCCATATGAAGTGATAATTGAACTGAATATTCTTTTTCCATGAATAAGAAATCATATTATTGAAAAAATAGACCACACATTTTGAATCATAGAAAAATTTCACAACCTCCTACGTTATTTAGAGATCTTCCAATAGACCCTTAATCTTTATCAAATCCTTATTATCTTCCATTAATTCATCATAATGTACAACTCACAACTGTTCCTCCATGAGTGACCTCATAAATTTTAGTGATCTTTCTATTATCTGTATTTTCCCCAATGTATGAATAAAAAAAAACCCTATAATGATTTATTCTAAAAAAAGGATATATACTTTTAGAATCCTTGAGAGAATGAAGAATCTATTTTATCACTTCCCAGAGTTCATTTCCAAGATTATTTTTTAACATTACAACTACTCCCATTGAATGTGTAATGTTTGATCATATGGAAACTATGAAATATATCAATCTTCGAACTAATGATACATTGGGAACCTTTACTATATACTTAGCCTCTTATTCTAATATTTATTCCTCCTATTTTCATAAACTAAAATTTCCAACTTGGGGATTGGTAACCAGTTTCACCTCACTCATTCTGTAGCATTGTACGAGATTTTCGATATAGTCTTCTTGAGATAGAAACAATATTCCAGACATTAAATTTATTTTATCCACATCCCTAAAATCTATTTTTTATAGACCAATATCCTTCATGTGATAAAATATATACAAATTATCTTTAATCTCATCAATACATTCCTTCAATGAACAATTGGTAAGAATTTCATCAACATAGAGATTCATGATGATGGTAATTCAATCATTGAGCATCTAACTATAATATAAGTAATCAATATTTATCTAGTTGAAATTACCTTCCACCGTAAAGGAATTGGAATTATAATTCCACCACCTCAATTCTTGATTCAATCTATAAAGGGTCCATTTAATAATTATCCATTATACTATAAGACTTATCCACATAAAATTATTCTTTTAAGTCTCCATGATAAAATTCTAACTTTAAATTTAACTAATCCAGTTGTAACCTTAAATGGAAACCATGATAAGTACTATATAAATAGACGTGTGTTTAAAAAATAGAGTAAATATATCAGAAAAATATACACCATCCATTTATTGAAACCCCTCCATGACAAGAATTTCTTTATACCTCAATATATCATGGTCTTCTCCCTTCATCCGATAAACTATTTTATTCTAAAGTAATCTATTCCAATTAGATAATTATATTAGCTCCCATGTCCTCAAAACATGTTTGAAATCTATCACATACCTCATATACATTTCTCACATAATTGATTCTTTTAGAATTTTATCCTCTTCCAGGCTTTCAGGATCTTTATATTCCATGAGAAGAAAATAGTGAAATTCACTTCCACATTGTTTCACTTGACATCTAATCTTGTTAAACCTATGTAACTGACCCTTTAGATTTTATTCTTACATAACCTTTGATTCCAGAACTTCACCTTCCAGAGATCTTCCATGATCTTCCACGATTCATGAGATGTTTGTTTCTTATAGCCATGAAAACACCATCATAAATTGAACTTTATTAAAAATATCATCTAGATAGTATTATGTTTATATAAGTTTCATACCCTATAATCCCTTCCAAAATTGGGATGTAAAGCAGGGGTCACGATCTGAGATGATTGTCGAAGGAACCCCTTTAAGCTGCACTATCTTTTAGATGTAGAGGTGTGTCAAGACCTCTACCTGTACCTTCTCCTAGATGGGTACGAAGTGATCCGCCTTGGTGAGTCGGTCAACAATCACCCAAATAGAATCATGACCTCTGAATGTATGTGGTAACCCCTTCACAAATTCCATCTAGATACCATCCCGCTTCCACTCCAGTACCTCAAGTGGCTGGGTCAAGCCTGCTGGAACCTGATGCTCGGCCTTTACTTACTGACAAGTAAGGTATCGTGAAACCAACCCAGCAACTACTCTCTTCATCCCCGACCACCAATACTAATGTCGGTGGTCCTTGTAAATCTTTTCCAATCCGGGATGTACTACCAAAGGGGACGTATGGAATTCCTTTAACAAATCCTCCATCAATGTCACTGGTACAATGGTGCACACTCTAAAAATTATGGTGTTCTCCCTACCTTTCGAAAATACGTCAAGAGACCGTCCTGAGGATAACTGAGCATGCAGGGCCTCACAGTCAACATCCACCAGTTGTAACTCCCTGAATTGCTGTAAGAGTGGAGGAGTAATAGTCATCGACCAAAGTTAAGTAGCTCCACTATCATCCACAAATGATATCTGAATCATGGATAATTGCTATGTTGCCTCACTCAGCAGCTGCAAACCGGTCCTCCTACTGAGTGCGTCTGCCACTACGTTCCCCTTCCCAGGTGTATAGATTATATCAATGTAATAGTCATGGAGGAACTATATCCATCACCACTATCTCTTGTTGAGGTCCTTCTAGGAGAATATATTCCTGATAATCTTGTGGTCAGAGTAAACTTTAAACCGCTTACCCATCAAGTAGTGTTGCCATATCTTCAAGACAAAGACTACTGATGCTAACTCCAGGTCATGTGTCGCATATTTATTCTTAGCTGCCTCAACTGGTGTGAGATGTAGGTGATCACTACTTACTACTACCTCAGGACACAACCCTGTCCAGTCCCTGATGTGTCGCAGTAAACTACATACCCAATTCCCTCCTCTAGTAGTCTCAAGATGAGGGAACCAGTCAGTCTCTTCCTCAGCTCTTGGTAACTTTGCTAGCATTTTTTTCCACAAAAGGGTTATCCATTCCATGTCCTGGATGATAAGGGTGCTTCTACTCTGGAGAAGTCAGGAATGAACCTCTGATAGTAACCAGACAACCCCAAGAATCTCTACAGCTCAGTCATGCTCCTGGGTAGTTCCCAAGAAATCAACTACTCTATCTTCACTAGATCCACTACAACTCCTACCTCTGAGATGACGTGTCTTAGAAAGTGGAATTCCCAAATCCCAAAATGACACATTGAGAGCTTCCATTAAAGCTGGTACTCTTAGAGTGTATCCAGGACTATCCATAGGTGTGTAGCATGCTCCTCCTCTGATGCTGAGTACTCCAGGATATCATCGATGAAGACCATGATGAACCGATCAAGGTAAGGCTGGAAGATCTTGGTCATGAGGCCCATGAACACTGATAGGTAATTGTTCATGCTAGAAGGCATCACCAGGAACTCATAGTAGCCATACCAGATTCTGAAGCTTGTCTTCGGTACATCCTCATCCCCTACTCGAAGCTGGTGATAGCCTAATTTGAGATCTATCTTTGAGAACCACTTCTCTCCCTTAAGCCTTTTGAATAGGTCATCTATTCTTGGTAGTGTATACCTTTTCTTCACTATCACTTTGTTGAGGCGCTGGAAGTACATGAACAACCTCAAAACCCCGTTTTCCTTCTTGGAAAAAAGCACCGGGGATTCCCATGGTGAGACAATAGGCCTTACAAACCTCTTCTTCTGCAAGTCCTCTAGATATACCCTCAGCTCGTGGAGATCTATGGGAGACATCCGATATGCCAGTGTGAATATCGGCATCATATTGGGGTACAGGTTGATGCAAAATCTACCTATATGTGAGGAGGTAGTCCCGGAACATCCTGTGGAAAAAAATCCTCATAATCGTCCACTACTATAGGAAAGATCGGGCTCCTCTCATCCATTTCACCGAGGGTGAGGCTAGCCAATTGGTGAGTGATTGGATAAAACCTCCTCTGAAAAAGTCCAACTTGCACTACAAGATTTTTTTTCTCACCGGTGAAGGAAAACCTGATCCCATATCCACAGATACACTGCACTGTATGCCTAAAATAGTCGATCTGAGCATGGACTTTGGATAACCACTCCATACCCAATATGATATCATAAGGACTAGACAAAGATACTTGGAGATCCCAACCAAAGCTCTTTCCTCCTAAAGTAAGATCACACTACCAGAACCTTTGTGTAATATTTAAATCCCCTTTCGTAGAAGTCTATAGTCGTAAGGATTGAGCCAAAAGATCCATCAGAATCTCTGAGCTCCAAATGGGAGTCATGGAAAGGAAGGAGTGACTAGAACCTGTGTCTATAAGAACACAATATAGGGTGGCGAAGACACATATCGCACCTCATATCATATCTGGAGTGCCATGGTCATAATACTCTACTGCCTAGAGATGATCTCACCCCTTCCTTCCTACTCTCTAAGGCCGGGGTGGACCACATGGGGGTGATAGCAGTAATGCCTAAAACCTTTTCCCACTTCTTGATGCTCAGCCAGCTCTCCTTCCATGTCTGTCGCCCTGCGGACCTCCTCGCTCAAATCGCTACCTGAGTCTCAGCAGTCCCTCGACCATATTATGGTCATCCGTACTATGGGTTGGGATGTCAGGTTCCTGGTTTCCCAGGCCGCCAGATTCAAAGCACTACCTGCATTCATACTGGCTCCCACTGGACTGGTATCCCCACACTACTGACCCTGAGTCCTGAGGTCAGCCTCTGAAAAATATAGCCCACTTGGGCCCATGTGTCTGTTGTCTTCTACCTACTAAATACTCCAGTGTCCAGGGTCTGCTGGCGGCTCTTGTTGTCGATGCATACTTCACTAAGAATATCTCCACAAGAAGGGATCACTCTAGCACCTTGGCCTGGGTAGAGATACTGATAGATAACACTGATGCCCTAATCTATAGCCTGAGTCACATCTCAAAGGCTCTAGACCTGAAGAAAGGATCTTCCACCATATTTGTGGAGTAGAGAGATAGCTTGGTGAACCTTTCTGAGTACTCGGCTATCATCATGATTCCCTTATAAAGGTGAAGAAACTTTTGAATGCGCACATAGCATAAGGTTGTGGGAAAAAACTCCTCTAAAAAAAGTCCCTCAAATACTATCCAGGTGGGGGTCGCCTCATCAGGTATATGGGTGGTCAAACTCCACCATCTCCCTACTGATCCATGCAGAAGGATCACTTCCAAGATCACCATCTGGTTAGGAAATGTCCTCACTAAGTGGAAGACTCACATCACAACCTCCATCCAGTCCTCAATGACCTAAGTATCTGTATCTCCCCTGAACATGGGAGGTCTCTATCTCTAAAACTCATGTAGGGAACTGATCCAATGAATGTCCTCTGCTGAAACCGCCAACAGTAGATACTGAACACTGGGTGGTGGTAGCACTGGTGCATCACCCAGTGGGCCCATATTAATCACTGGTCACTGAGCAGGTGCCTCGTCGCTAGGCGGGCTATCCTCACAACCTCGTATCAGGATCCTGACAAGTCTTCCACATGGAAGCATCATGAAGTAGATAAATACATACCAGTATTATAAGGTTATACCCGGTGAGCTTAATTATATTAAAAAGAACATAAACAGACACTTATGCAACCAATGTTTTCATGTATTGATCCAAAAAGCATAATTTAAGGTCCTGGTGTATGGATATGTCGGCTGCCACACCAACACTAGACTCCCAGAATCTGAAAGTCAAACTCGTAACACTCGACAATGTTGACCGAAAACAAAATGTCGACTCCCAGCCTTTGTGGTAGGACCGACTGACCTATGATACAACTTTGTCATAACACGTCCCCTAGGGCCCGTACTTTGACTACCCCAAGCCCACCTCCCGAAGGCCAAGGGCTAGTGACTAGCACCGAAGGCTTCAAACTACACATGGGAGGCATTTTCCTGAGTACCTGTACGCACACACATACCCAACCACATCCCAACACACTAAAAGGGGAGAGAAAGTACAATAAAACAAGAATGAGTACAAAGTACAGTTGAAAGAAAGTGGTCTAGAATACAAACCCAACAAAAATAATTGAAACAACAAAGTACAAAAAGGAACTCTGATGGCCATCCGTGGAAAACCCCACCTGATCATAAGAGTAGTGAAGAAACTGGAAGCTAAAGTAGTATGTCCTGTCCACCTGGTCCAATGGGGCCCCACCTACTCCTAGGCCACTGGTTGTGCCCAAATTTACCCTATAGGCATGTAGTTTTTGTAGTACAAGTAGGGGTCCAATCTACATGGACCAAAGAAGAAACCTAGAGACACTTTGATTTTGGAAGGATTTGGATATGGAGTGGCCAAAAATTTGGATTTATTTGATTGGAATAACTACTGATTTAATTTAAATAAAATAAATTAAAACATATAATTACTTATTCTAAAATAATTAATGGATATGAGTTGATCCTAAGTTGTTTCTAGGGTTAGATTGGATGTATTTATTTTCTTATAACGTTCGTTTCACTAATTCAAGACGTATCCACAAAATAATATAATTCCTCAACATCATTAACCAATTTAATACCTACAGAACTCCAAGGCTAATAAAAAATGCACTTATAGGATCAATTTAATGATCACTCCAAGTAATTGGACCATACTAGCACTCGAAATGTGTCATTGTTAAAGTTTGCGAAGATGAAGAAGAAAATAAAACATCAAGTGGAAATCTTAAAATAATGAAATTATTATAGAATTTAAGATAATAAAATAACATCCAATATTCCACATGCAACTCACTAGGACCATACCATAAGGGTTTATCCCTTTATTGATTCTATGATCTCAAAGGAAGCAGAAATTAGACTCATAGGGGCGGAATTGAAGAAGAAAAATAAAACAAAGAAACGATCACTCCACTGTTGTGTGAATAAATTCACAAGTGTTGGTGTGATTAAGATCAAAACTTGTGGAAAAGGTATCAATGTGAAAATAAGAACAAAAGAAATAGAGGAAATGAAGAACTTTTATTAATAACTAATGTGTTTCAAACAACTTACATGAGAATGAAGAACGATTACAACATCAAATGGAAAAGATAACATTATAATGAAGCAAAGCACCAAAGGTCCCTAAATCCTCCACCACTACTGCGTTAAATAGGAATTTAGGAAGCCTTTTTCTGATCCCCCATGTTTCCATGTTCATTTAATTAATTATGGGAGGCCAAAGTGGGTGGACATTTAATGTAGAGGAGACTTTTCAACTCTTGCCTTGAAGTGGGAGCTAGCTTGCATCCACTGAACAGAAGCACCAAAATCACCTTCTATAAGGCCGAAGTGGAGTGGGACATAGAAGACTTAAATTAACCCCCGAATGTTCCCTAATATCCAGTAAAATTTCATCCCAAACTACTTTGTGGTTTGCGAGATATGATTTAAAAGGTGGGTTGTTTTTCTGGGATGCGGAATCTGGCCCAGAATTGCATCTTCAACTTGGTCCACCTGGAACTCCATTAAAACATTTGAATTAGCATGGTACACTGTTGAATTAAATGTTCCACATGATGTATTATATCTCCAGTTAAATTTTTAGACTCTTTGGGCTTCAATCATGGCCTCTATAGTACTTTTATTGGGCTTCTATCCAGCTCACTTCTCCCAAAATGTGGGTAGTTCAAAGCCCACTTTGGTGGTCTTTCAAATTGAATCTCCAAGTGCCCCAATAGAATGAATTTTTCCTTATAGAATGGGAGACATGAAAATAAAATATTAAAATGAAATCAAGACCATTTGGTGTTTTATGAGATGTTCAAAATGTACCATGTAATAGTGTATTTTAGGAAAGAATTGCAATCATGATTTGAAATGATGTTCAAAGTGTAAAATGCACTAAAATTGTATTTATTAATAACAAGTAACATGAAAACTATATAAATTAACAATGAATATTAGCCTCTTCCAGTGGATAATCACACTCCTCAAGATGAGTTTTGCTAGTCCCAAGAAAAATATATCTCACAAACATGAAATTCAAATGACCTTTTCCAAAAACATTTTAATACATATTACTCACCCAAAGACCTCATACCAAAAAATTATGAAACCCATCAATATCATTTAAAACATGCTAAGTCCAAAGGAATAACCCAAACCCAAGCCCATTCCTTTGTTCAAATTCATCGCCATATTTCATCAAATTTCAATTAAGCATGACGAAGTGTTGGGCATCTCAATAGGCATGGGGGTTAATATTCATTTAAAGGGAGAAAAGATGGAAGAATTAGGAGGAATGAAATTTTAATATTAAGATGAGTATTCATTTTTTTTTCTTTTTTTTTGATTTTGTTTTTTTTTGTTTTTTGTTTTTTGTTTTTTTTGAAAATTTTCCATGGTAATTGAAATTGAATTCAATCGAGTCAACCCATGTAGTAAGACTTTTCCAATGACTCCCAAGATCAAAGACCATAGGGAACCAAGTGAAGCTTACATACTCGGGCATTATCTCGAGTTTGCTCAATAAAAAAAACTGAAATTACCACAAATAGAGATAAAATTCCCATCTCCGGGCCAGACAACTATGGAGTCACGATCACCAAGTGCCAAAATCCACGCATTTGGTCATTTCATTGCTCTACGTTCAAATTGATTTTTTTTTGAATTCTCATGATAAAATTAAAATTATCACCAAACCTATGCCATTTATTATGGGACCCCAAGAACTCAACCTAAAACCCCACAGTCTAGAGGACGTGCATTGTGTTTTTTTATTAAATGGATGAAAATATAACTGTGAAAAATCACATCATACAATCGAACTTTACAAAATCTATGCAGATGAACCTAAACTTGCATTAAAATCAGAATCAAGGCATGAAAAATTATTTTATATTCAATTTCAGAGATTGCAATGTGTGTTGTCATGTTCAAGGTTAATGAAAATTTTCCATCCACACATTTTTTTGCACATAAGATCTAAATTTTTATTTCATATCCCCCCAACATAGAATAACACTGTCCCCAGTGTTTAAAGAAAAGAAAAGTTATAAGGGGGGTATGAGGGGAGTTCAAAGAGGAAATTGAAAATGATAAACATGGAACAAATTCACCTGATTTTTGAAGTTGAAGTTTATGATGCTCCAGATTACTCTTTTGATCTCTTAGGGGATGTAGGCACCTCCTTGATTGAACATGTATCACCCAAAATAGTCCCTGAACCATAAAAAGAAGAACAAACCAGACAAAACAAACAACACAATGATTTATTTAATTCCAAGTATCATCATTTTTATGGTTTTCCCTATTTTTTTTGTTTTTTTTAAATCAAACTAATGATACATTGTCTTCTTTTAAATTTTTGGGAAAGGTATTACTCAGGAATCACATCGCGTGACTTGGATGAATAAGGTGCTCCCCTTTCATACCCATTCATACTCATAAAAGAAGAACAGGTCAGTAGTCTAAATTTTTTTAACCTACAAAAACATAAATAAAATAAAATAAACTGATGATACATTGTATTATTTTAAATTTCTGGGTAAGGAATTACTTAGGGATCACACCGCGTGACACGAATGAATACAGTGCTCCCCTTTTATACCCATCCATACTCATAAAATTTGAACAGGTCAACAGTATACATTTTTTTAACCTACAAAAACATAAATAAAATAAAATAAACTGATGATACATTGTCTTATTTTAAATTTCTGGGTAAGGTATTACTCAGGGATCACACCGCATGACACAGATGAATATGGTGCCCCCCTTTCATATCTATCCATACTTATAAAAGAAGAATAGGTAAATAGTATAAATTTTCTTAACCTACAAACAAATAAATAAAATAAAATAAACTGATGATACATTGTCTTCTTTTAAATTTCTAGGCAAGGTATTACTCAGGGATCACACCGCGTGAAATGGATGAATACGATGCTCCCCTTTAATACCGATCCATACTCATAAAATAAGAATAGGTCAATGGTCTAAGGTAGAATAAAATTATATCAAAATGAACCACAAATCCTATTTGAAATATAATGTTTATTAAAACAAAAAAATGATTGGAAACTTGAAAACCACGGGTTTCCTCCTATGAAACACTTAATTTAACGTCTTTAGCTTGACTTGAACCCCCAAAATTATCCAATTACAACTTTAAAAATTTTAATGACCTCAATTTTCACCACTTCAACATGATTGAGAATGTATATCCCTTGTGGTTGGTAAAAAGATTTTGAATTTGATTCATGAACAATACTATTTTCTAAAATGAATGGGAAAATCCAAGGAATATCAGAAATGGTTGATCTTTTTTCTTCTGTAGTCTTTCCTAAAAAATAAAAGATCAAACCCCCTTTTTGGGTTTCATGAGATGAATGAATGAAAACCCAAATCTCTTTATTAACACAAATGATGGGATACTCGAGTGGGGAAGGGAGGACAATGATTTTGAGTTTGTGTTGATTGAATTTTCTTAAAGCAGATTGGAAATTTGAATCAAAATCAGTTTCTTCTACAAAATTTTTAGAATGATTAGGTTACTTATAAAAATATGATTCATCCCCAAAAGTGTCCATTTGAATTCTAGGAGTGGTTATGAGCTCAATGTTTGGGATTTCTTCCAATGGTTCAGTGATCGGTGGTCCTAAAAATTCACCAATGGAGCCACGTTCAGGAAACTCATTCCATGATGTCAAGTTATTATCTTTTGAATTCAAAAAATCAATTTCCTCCTCATTTAAACAATCTTCAACTTGACTTTCAACATTACCTGACCAATTCAATTCATTATCTAACTCTGAATTTCCAAATTCTAAAGTGAGTTCTTCACATGTTTTAAAGTTTTTTAGTTCTAACCTCAAAGATGAAACCTCAGAATTCATTATCTCCATTTGATTACACAATTGTTCAAGAAATTATTGAGGAATAGATATGATGGGATGTTGAAAATTATGGAATTCACTAATATTGGAATCTTTAATCATCCTTTAAAGGGAAGGAAATTGATCATTTAAACATTCATTATCCCATTGATTGTACGTCTCACCGGGTGCGGGGTAATCATTCAAGAGTTGATAAAAGTAATTACATAAGTTTTTTGATTCCCAAAATTGATTTTTAATTTTATTCCAGCTTGGTTCTATGTTGGGGTATTGCTGAAGGTAATCCATTGTATTAGAGAGAGATTTGGATTTCATATTTTTAGGACACAAAAAAACAGAAAAGGGAAGAGGGAAGAGAAATGGAGGTGAAAAAAGAGAATTTGGGGTGAGAAAAGAAATTGAGTATCTATGGTGACTTACTTGGGTCCCCAGAAATGGCACCAAAATTTGGTTTCACCCAAATTTACCCTACAGGTATGCAGTTGTTATAGTACAAGTAGGGGTCGAATCCACAGGGACCGAAGAAGAAACCTAGAGACACTCTGATTTTGGAAGGATTTGGCTATGGAGTGGCCAAATATTTGGATTGATTTGATTTTAATAACTAATTATTTAATATAAATAAAATAAATTAAAATATACAATTACTTAGTCTAAAACAATTAATGGATATGAGTTGATCCTAAGTTGTTACTAGGGTTAAATTGGATGTATTTATTTTCTTATAACTTTCGTTTCACTAATTCAAGACATATTCATAAAATGATATAATACCTCAACATAATTCACCGATTTAATCCCAAAAAAAATCCAAGGCTAATCACCAATTCACTTAGAGGATCAATTTAATGACCACTCCAAGTAATTCGATCATACTAGCACTCGAAATGTGTCATTGTTAAAGTTTGCGAAGACAAAGAAGAAAATAAATCATCAAATGGAAATCTTAAAATAATAAAATTATTACAGAATTTAAGATCATAAAATAACATCCAATATTACCCATTCAACTACCTAGGAACAAACCATAAGGTTTTAGCCCTCCATTGATTCTATGATCTCAAAGGAAGTGGAAAGTAGACTCATAGGGGCTGAATTGAAGAAGAAAAATAAAACAAAGAAATGATCACTCCACTGTTGTGTGAATAAATTCACAAGTTCTGGTGTGAATAAGATCACACCTTGTGGAAACAATATCAATATGAAAATAATAACAAAATAAATATCGGAAATGAAGAACTTTTATGAAGAACTAATGTGATTCAAACAACTTACATGAGAATGATGAACGATTAAAACATCAAATGGACACCATAACATTATAATGAAACAAAGCACAAAAGATCCCTAAATACTCCACCAATACTACCTTAAATAGGAATTTATTAAGACTTTGGATGATACCCCATCTTCCCATGTGCCTTTAATTAATTGTGGGAGGGAAAAGTGGGTGGACATTTAATGTAGAGGAGACTTTTCAACTCTTGCCTTGAAGTGGGAGCCAGATTGAATCCATCGAACAGAAGCACCTAAATAACCTTCTATAAGGCTGAAGTGGAGTGGGACATAAAATACTTAAATTAATCCCAATATGTCCCCTAATATCCTCTAAAATTTCAGCCCATAATACTTTGTTGTTTGTGATATATGATTTAAATGGTGGGATGTTGTTTTGGGCTGCAGAATCTGGCCCAAAATTGAATCTTCAACTTGGTCCATCTGGAACTCCATTAAAAAATTCTAATTAGCTTGGTCCACTGTCGAATTAAATGTTCCCCATGATGTATTCTATCTCCAGTTAAATTTTTAGACTATTTGGGCTTGAATCATGTCTGCTACAGTACTTTTATTGGGCTGTTGTCTAGCTCACTTTGCCCAGAATGTGGTTGGTTCAAAGCCCACTTTGGTGATCTTTCAAATTGAATCTCCAAGTGATCCAAAAGAATGAATTGTTTCTTATAGCATGGGAGATATTAAAATAAAATATTAAAATGATATCAAGACCATTTGGTGTTTTATTATATGTTCAAAATGTACCATGTAATAGTTCATTTTAGGAAATAATTGCAATCATGATGTGAAATGATGTTCAAAGTGTAAAATGAACTAAAATGGTATTTATGAATAAAAAATCACATGAAAACTATATAAATTAACATTGAATATTATCCTCTTCCAGTGGATAATCAGCCACTAATTCCACCATCTAAGTGTCGATCGGCCCCCTCTCACTGGGCTCCACTGGGTCCTGGTCCACCAAGGTCTCTATCGAAGTGTCGATCATCGCCACGGGACCCGACACAAATGGGTGGGGCCTATGCCGGTGTGAGTAAAACGAAACTCATTAGGGACCCCAAAATAAAAAGGAAAGACCACACAAAAATCCTCAAAGTAAATCATGAAGCAGAATACATCTCACACTAGGTATACATTTAGGGAAGTGATTGAAGAATCATTAGTCACATCATCGAATTCCTCGGATACTGGGGAACTACTCATCTATCGAGTACAGTGGGCCTTCTGGGTCACATAGAAGCCACTTCCCACAAACCTTGGACTACTATGGTACTCATTCCTAATGATTACCATGGGTATACTAGGTCACACAAAGCCGCTCCCCACCATGGTCCTACCGGGTCACATAGAGCCGCTTCCAACCATGGTCGAACTGAGGTACTACTTCTGTCATTTACCATGGGTATGTTGGGTCACATAGAGCCACTCCCCACCATGGGCCTGCTGGGACACACAGAACTACTTCCCAATAGGTTGTCGTCGAGCAGTTTTTAGGTCTCATCCAACCTTAGGGTTCTGTATGTAGCGTGATTGGAAGAACCACTCCTCAGTCCATTTGTCAAATGTCGACATACATGAAAGTCACAAAAAATCATTAAAAAATATCTGCCTCATCAAGAGGGTCCCAATGCTATGAACATCCCATCAATTGGACACACAGTTTGCAAGATACTAGTGTTTTAGTAACCAGGGGAACCGTTGCAATGGGGCCCAGTCCGACCCGACAATCCCAGCCTGGGGGTCTAACATACCCCAGTTTAATTTAAATGGGCCCGACCTGACCTAGTTTGGGTCGGGGTAGGTATGGTCTAGCCTAGCTAGTGGGCCAAGACCAATGGGCCTCACTGGACTCAGCCCAGTTTGGCCGAGGGTCCAGCCCGTCGGGTCACTCGGTGACTTGGTCTCATCCGGCCTGACCCAAAGGGCGTCGGTCTGGTCTGTCGTCGTAGTACCGGACCACCAGGTGTGAGTTAGGCTTTCTAGGTTGCAGTTTTGGCCTGCCAGTGCGGGACCGACCCACTGGATTGGGTGTGGCATGCCAACCCAAAGCCCGGTCCGCCAGGAGGCAGACTGGTGGGGTGTCATCCAGCTAGGACACGGAAGCCGCACTGCGTCTGGCCTCCACTGGCCCCGTAAAATCGGAGCCTCCTCTAGTCGCGTTTGATAGACCATGGATTTCCAACTTCCCGAATGTACTAGATATGGGTTGTCCCTCCATGCAGTGCCCGCCTGGTGCTATGACTCTCACCGCTGCAGCACGCCACTACCCTCTATTGCGGCCAGCAAGGGTCGATCGCCTCTACTGCTTCCGCGATGCCAGTTGGCACTGGCCCCTTCCCAAAACCATTGTTTTTCGGCAGTGCTGCACCGAAGTCACCTTCCGCAGGCCCCCTGTTTTTCTATGTTGGTCTGTTTTCTGATCCGTTTGTGCCTACGGGCTTCTCGGGTTTCCGCTATCACTGCTCAGGCCCCAAAATCTAATTGCTTCTACTTTGAAAATGAGGCCACCAAGAATGCATGATCAGAGGTGCTCATGACTTTTCCGTGTTAGTCCGAACCCTCCACGTTAGAGGTTTATAATAAGAGGTGAGGTTTGGGGATTGGAGTCCAATCATTTCATGCAAAGTTTTAATCTTGAATAATAAATCCCCAAGAAAAGTCACCCTCCCGCAAAAATGCACGAGTCGTGGATGAAATTGTTTGTGGGTTGATTCGTGATCATCATTTCTAGAAAATGAAGAGTGAGGAAGAACTTTGAAATAAAAATTAAACCCTTTCCTTGCTGATGTTCAATTTCGTAGCATTAATCCTTGAGTGTTCAAGGAGTCGACACCATCACTTCTGGCTCTGTTCTTCGAGGTTCTTCAAAGTTGGTGAAGTCTTTCCATCGTTCACCATTCTTCATTGGGGAGGAAGTTCGTCAGAGGTTTTTCAAAGAATCCTCAAAGTTTAATTATCCTTATACCAATGCGTTAGAAAATAAAAAGGAAATCACGTCACAGTGTTTTAGTTACGCAACGATGTCACGTCGTTACGCTGTTTCATTTATGAAACAATGTTGCTGTTATGCTTCCTTTGTTGCATTGTTATGATGCATGATACAAGCCATTAATGAGCCTCATTGATGCGCCCCATTTCCATCTTGTCACTGCACCACAACTTCACCATCCTCCTCTCAATGGATGTGAAAGAATATAAAATAACTTTTTAAGTTATTTTTTTATTTTTATCGAAAAGTCCAAAAATAAACTTTTCCATTCAGCCCTTGCCAGCCGAAGTTAAGTCCATTCTAGAAGAATAATAGTGTTCTGAATTCAACAGTGTTATAATATTTTTGATCTGAGCACTGGTTCAAAAGTTATAAAAAACCACTCGCGAATTTACTGAACGTGCCTTAAAAAAGTTCAAAATTCCGTTTCGGGCTCTCCGGGCCTCGAAATCACATTCCGTCATCACGTGCAGTCTCTAAATAATTCCATATAAAAAAAATTTACATGGAATTTATGAAACATTACACATTCTTTGAAGTCATTCTATATCTTGTCTTTCTCCTTGGAATCAACATGGCTATAGGAAGGAGAACCCAATATTTTGATATGGGAGAATTCAATATTTCATCTCGACCAACATGAATTTAAATATTCCTTCCCTAAAAGCGATTATGGACTCTTATTTATCAAGTAGGATGAAATATTCATGTCATATACCCAAAAATACTTGGAAAAAATAGCAAGAATCCTCAAGATCTTTTCCTTATCAACATGTTTCTAATTCATCCTCTCTGTGACACTATTTTTTTCCAGAATACCTTGTACAATATTCCCAAACCATATTCATTTCTACTAGAATAAACTTTTGAACTCCCTGTATCCATATTAAAAACCATTTTTAGACCTTAAGTATTTCAATTTACTCCCAATATCTTTTCCCATGTGGATCACAATTAAATGAAGGTTATGAATACGTTGAACTTATTCTTGATAAATAACACCCAAACATTTCTTTTCAAATCATCGATTAAGGTAACATAGTAAAATGAAACTCTATGAGAAAAAACTGGATATGGTATTCATATGTCCATATCGAGCAGTTCTATCATTTGAGCCTTGGATGTTTTACCTTATGTTTAGAATGAAACCTTTTTCTACTTTCTAGGAGTTAATTATTTAGGTTTTTTATAATCCATTCCACAAATTGTCATGGGTCAACCCAACACATCACTCAAACCAACTCAAATAATTACTCAAGAATGCCTCCCCATATTTTAGAGGCATCTGATTAGTGGTGAGGGAGATAAAGTGAATATTAGGGAGACTATACCCTAATATCAGAGTACAATAATAGTAAAAATAACAAAACTCGTAAACATCCATAATAATAGAGTATAAAAGAAAAATAAACAAAATAAAATCTATTGATATAAAATAAAAATATCATATTGAAACTCACAATCATGCAAGGACAGATCAACTGATCTCCCATTAGTCTAAATACATATACATAATAAATAAAATAAATGAATTAAAAAAAGATATACTACCATCTCTAAGTTATACCTTATAAATTTTTAAATATGTGTACAAACCATACATAATGTAAAATTTACAAGGGACACTTGAACATGTAACCTACACAGACTCCAGTAAAGTACCCTACACAAACACTAGCTATATACCTCGCACGATGTCTAGATGTGTGCCCTACACAACCATGTGACCCAACCATGGGTGTTTAGTTGATTACCCTGAACACAAATCGATTAACCCTACAAGGTGTGTTTGAAACACATACACACATCATGTAACCCAATATTATACCCTTAACCTAAAAAATAAGAACACATGATATGTGTTATTGAATTACACATTTTATGATCATGTTTTCTTGAATAGAGAATCTATTACAAACACTCAAGACCCCATATTCTACCAACAACACCCCATATTGGCTCAAGAATAACTTACAACACATTTAAGACTTTAAAAATTTAAGATTATGGATTAAAATGGGAAAAATGGAAAACAAAAAACTGAACTACCTCAGTGTGTAAATCACAAAACGTTGAGCCCAAATCCACTCCATGCAATCACCACATCCCAATCTACTTCTGTGGAAGAATCCCAACAGACAATCTCTCCTACCTCTACCTCAACTCTCTTAGCTAGCAATGTGATGTGGGGGGGGGGGGGGTCCATATCAACATATAAAAAATCCATGGGTAAGTGGAAAAGGAAAATGGAATATAAAAACAATGAAAATAAAAATAAAAGAAAAAATAATAGAAAATTACCACTTAAATGGACCAACTAGAGTCTTGGAACCCAAAGTAAGTTTATACCTATCCCTAGTAAAACACCCCATTCTAGTCTCAAATAAAAATTATAATTTTAATATGAGACTCCATTCAAGAGATATCACCATTCTCCTATGTGAAATTAATTAATATTTAATTAAAATATTACATGATAATACGAATGGATCATAATTTCGCTAAAATGTGATCATACGATAAATACAATATTCTAGGACTAATTAAGAGGTCGAATTTTTTTGAGAGACCATTTTCTAGGGTAAAATTATCATTTTAGCCCTCATAAATACACATGAATGAATATGAAAATTTACTCTTATTTTCTCAAGATTCAATGATAAAATTCTTTACAAATTATCGACCATAATGTTTCTTACCCCTAAGAAGCTATAGAGGTCTATCCGTGTCCATGATTTCAATTTTAGCACTAGTGAATCTGATGCCTCCCTGACCAACAAATGACCAGTATCACAGTTCCCCTGATCTTTCCCACACCAGGTTTTTCATCCATGATGGATATGATACTCCCCAACATAAGAGTATCCTTATCATCACCTCATGAAAAAATCACCGAACTGCATGGAAAACACTCTATTAAATCCCAAACATAGTGAATGGATGTGATCTACTCACTCACATGCGAGAGATAACATAAAATAACAACCATCACCTCTTCCCGACTCATTAAAAACAATATCTCCCATTCTCAATAAACAACTTATAACAAGGATCACACCCTCGAATGACCCATGGTGCACTCCCCACCATAAGTCTTCCCTAACACCTCTCCTCGAGCATAGACCTCAATAAGTCCCCCAAAACTACACCACTCAATCTTTTCTAACACAAAAGACATCTTAACTAATCCTAATAGTCACACAATCTTGGATAACCTGATCAGAAAACCAGAATCATTCTCTCATGAGACACACCAGAAACAACCTAGGCTAATGTGCCTAAAACACTAACCATAATATACTCGTATGTCATTTTCAAAACCATGAACGCCTACCCATGTACACAACATGCCATAAAAAACAAAACAAAAAAAAATTGAACCAATATAGAACAGCATACAACCAATAATTACCCCTCATCCAAACCTCAAATCTAAGAGAAATCATAGAGATATAGCTCTCAAGGCCCAGAAAACCTCATGAATGACCATAAACCTCTTAGAAATTCCTTCCATCATTAAACTACCACCAAGGAACCCAAACCCCATACTTACCCACCAGGGTCTCCACACTTCCCGTAATAAAGGGAATACATTTCTATCACCAGAGTTAATACCATCACAAGATCTAGAAGACTTATTATCAAAGAAAAAAAACCCCATGATTCCACTGAGTATAATACTACTGAGAATATATATGTGACACTTCTATATAGGTTGTTGTTGAAACTTTAAATTGAACCTCTATCATTTATAAAATCACACATATTCACATGTCATTTGAATAATAATTTCCCAATATGATGCATGAAAAAATTCTTCTTTCCATCAGGTTAAGATCCAAAAAAACACAATAAATATTAAAATACAAAAACTCAACTACATCACACTAGGTGAAATCATACAACTATAACATCAAAAACCAAGAACAACAATCTCATACCCATGGTAACCTATACTTTTTATCAAAAAAGGTATTCTAAATGAACTATTCTGATATCCATCGTAAGATCTAACACATTCTTAAAACACTTTTCAACTATTTACTAAATAATAATAAAAAATAAAAAAAGACAGCTGAAATATCATTTTATCCTGAACTAGCCTGATTTGATCAGACACATTAGTTGATCTAGATCATAAAAAATAATTAAGCACACTTCCACATATGGTAAAAGCTACTAAATAGAAACTAGTGTGATAAAGAGAACAATGGGGAGACTATAACATCATATTATAATATAATAATATTATAAAATATCAAAAACCATAAATATACAAAACATTATACTATTAAGTGAAAAAAAACATATTCATTCTATATCAAATGAAAATTTCACATACTGACTCAAAATCATGAAATAAAAATATAATAATTTCCCATTAGGTGAACCAAATATAAAAAATAAATAAAAGAAATAAGATAAACAAGGCTCTTCTTCCATCACCAAGTTGTATATAAAATTTTACCTCCAATAATTGCTGAGTTGCTCCAACCCGATCCAAGAATCCTCATGATCACTACTACCCAGTCATGGTACACAATACCTCCACACAATCCACCATAAAATACATACTCATCCTAAACAAATACATAAGGTCAACAAGGTTTACGAAGTTCCTAGATATGGGGTTATAAATAAATCTTAGTAGGCCACCACCAATAGTGGTCCAAAAATCCACTATAATAACAAGTTCATGGACCACTTTATATGATCATCCTTGTTAAAAAAGAATTTTTATAAATTTAAGAAACTAGAAAAAAGGTTTTAATGAAATAAAAATACCACAACAAACATCAGGTTCTAAGGTTTCACATAAGATTTATCTACTTCATTCTAGGAAGATCCAAAAGACTTAGAGCGTGCTGCTCATCATGTTAAACAAACTAGGAATCTTCATTAGTACTAATGGAAGGTCATGGTGTCTAACACAATAGTCATGAATTATAGATCCTAGGATATCACTATAGGCATCAAATAAAATAACATGTACCACTATCCAGATCTAGTACCACAATAGTATGATCTGAACTGGAGATAATAACCACTTTAATGACACACTAGATAACCTATAAGTGTCCTGAGAGTCTAAATACACTATCCAGGATATAAAATTCCTATTAACATAAATCTTATTGAGTAGGCCTAAACCAATTATTTGTATATTTCCATATCCATATCAATCCCCGAATCACAACAACATCTAGTGGGATCTAAACCCTATCTAGAGAAAACTTTTAAACCAGGGGGTAAATGTACACTCATATAGATCTCCTATTAGCTACCTAGAACCAAATAACCTTATCAAACAATAGAGGAGAGAATATAATGAAAAATAGTACTAACACCGATTCCAATTAAATCCAAAATTTATCCTCTCACATCCAAAAACTAAATAGGAAAAACCTCAAAAATCCTAGATACAATCCATAATATCAAGGTTTATCTTTGTGTCAAACCCACAATAAAATTTTTTTAAAACCAACACTAACCCTATCAGGTTCAGAAAAACATGGTTAACTATAAAGGGTCCCTTGAGCCTCATTATGAACATGAAACCCTATAAGGGGATCCTCTAGATTAATAAATATCTTAGGTTTATCCCATCGACATAAAGTTTAACCAACCTCTCTAGTATAGAACCTATCCCCAAATAAAACCTTTAATATAAGGGAAACCTAAAAATAGTCCCTCAAACTCATATAAACCTTAAATAAATGGATCCCAACCATTCCCAATACCCCATGATGTTTCTCTAACCCAAAATCTCTAAGCGAACTAAACCTTAAGAAAATGATTAGTTTAATACATCCAAAAATCTAATCGGTCCTGTCTATATGGATCCCTATAAAATAATTCCAAACTAAACTATTGAAACCCACACTTTTTATATATAGATATTAAATCTTATTAGATGAATATTCATTGAATAACCTAATGATCCATTCTATAATCATATAGGTATTGTATCTTTAGAAACTTGGGTATATAAAAAACTAATTCACAAGTGAACTATAATATCTCCCAATAAGTTCTTCATAACAAGAACCCTTATTAGACATATAATACTCAATATATTTCTTCATAACATAAGAAAATTAAATGTAATAAATAGTGAGATCAGATGACAAGTAATGGTAAACATGAGATATATCAATGATCACTTAAACATAACATAAAACTAAGGGTATGAGAACATTATATTTTTTTTTTAAAATTATACACTGCATATCATTGATCAAAATATTGAGGCCTGATATAAATTTGGGTAGTTAATAATACATGAATCATAAAGGAATCAAATAACATGGGACTTAGAAGAATAACATTGGATTAAGACCAAGAATTGTGACATACTAATAAACATAAAAAATAATTTACTTAACAGTCAAGGATCATTTCCAAGAATATCAGTGGATTGAGTACACTCCCCATTAAATTATAGTAGTTAAAGTTTAATACCAAGAAAATCATTGTGGATAGATTCCCTTACTGAATTGGGTTAACTCCCCATTCCTGTCCTATTTGTCTCATGAGATATCCATCTTTTCCCAATTAATTAAAGGGATATATAATTTTGGTCCTAACCATCACATAATGAAAACCATACAAGTGTGTTCCAAAAGATCATAAAATTTTCTTCATATCATTATATCATAACCCATGAAAAGATTTTGGTTTTCATAAACATCTCATAATAATAACAATAAACCATACAGATAAATAATAAGGATGGTATCATTGGATAATATCCCTAATAAAACATAATTACTATCAAAGGATGTTATCCTAGATGAATGTTCATTCAAAACACTCACGGAAATATTTCCTGAGTAAAATACCATTTTTTCTTTGAAATATATTATTTAAAATAAAAAAATTTCCCGAATATTAAGTAAATATTTTTATTTGAAAATAATCCTTGAACCTTTTAAAGGAATCTTAAATTTTTTTATCAGTACTTATGGTGGTAAATTCCATTCATGCCGTATTTTTTTAAAACCCAAATTCTATTCTCATTTTCATTGATAAGTCAAAAGTACCTTATTCAAAAAATGAAAAGAAAATATCTTGTAAACAATTTTTTATAAATTAAAACATGGGTAAAAATAACTTTATACTTTTTTAGGATAATATTAAAATCATTCCTAATTTTTTTTAAAAAAATTCATATGGAAGAGAATGTTTTTTAAACTTAAGAAATAAATAAATTCATTTTCCTTATAAATGTTATTTCACTCTATTAAGTACTTAAATTGAGAAAAATAAAGAGAAAAAATTTATTCTCAATAAATAAATATATGAAAATAAATGTCATGTGTTTATTTGGATTTATTTTTGGAAATTTCATCGTTGAAAACTTAATCATAAAAAATCCCAAAATACAATGAGATTGTAACATAAAACCCTTACATTGAGTTCCAATTTCAGAGAAATAACACTATGATCCTATATAATAAATTTAATTTTATCATAGTAATATTATAATAAATTTAATTATAATATTATATATGGTTTACTTATAAAATTTCAATACCTATATATATTAATAACTCCTTATTAAAATCGATGTTTCCAGGTGTTAACTCTTTTTTTTACATGAGAATTTCAATTGGATGGTTCTATTCCAAATAATTTTATCACGGTTCCATCATCTATATAATGTTAATCATGATATAAATTTCATATATATTTATTATATAAATTTTTAGATTCAACGATAAAAGGTAGATATAAAAAAATAATTACAACATTCATGGATACAATAGGTCGTACGTATGCATGAATGATATTTTCAATTTTTGAAAGATGGAAAAAAGAAAGGTAAATAATGATTAAACTTTAAAAATAAAATTATTAAATCATATATATCATATATATTCATTAAATATATCCTTATTACCATCCAAGTAAAACATAAATAAAAAACATCACACTGCTTCGTTGAGGTGGTAGTCCACACGTATGCATGAGAGACATTATCATTTACAACGGATTGCAAGGTAAGTTGTTAGATGTGATATTTTAATTCCAAATCATAATTATATCATAAATGTAATATATAAAATTTAAACCCATCATAATAATCATCCATGATATATAGTTATGGAAAATTAATTGTATCGCTACGTAGAGGCGGTAGTCCACATATACGCACATGAGATACTTTCACTCCCCATTTGATGAAATAGAGGGTGGATATTGGTGGTCAAATAATGATATTAAAAATTAATAATATTTAGGATACTTAATCTACTATTTTATGATAAATACCATATATTTATAGGAGGAAATATAATAATTAAAATAAAGTTATAGGTTAATGTGATTACCTCTTCTTTGATAGAAATCCATTAGATATCCTCTTAAGGACCACATGGTTGGCATTTTAGAGAGAAACAAATATCTAGAAAATGTATAGGTAATTTTAACATATTATTAGGTAGGTTTTGGTTGATCTAGAAGGCTTAATGTAATGTAAAGAAAAGAAAGGATATGTGTTCTTTTATAAGGGAGGGAGAGGACATACTTGGAATTTTTTATAAGATTAAAATATATTAAATTTATTGTACATAAAAATGATTTTAAATGTCCATTAATCTGAATTAAAATATTATAGGGTTGAAAGAACATCAAATAATTCAATTTATACTCGTTTTGGTGTCATTGTTAACCTTATTGTTTTTTATTAACCCCTTGGTCAAGAATTTTTAACCTTAACTGCGGTAATAATTATACCCCCTTAAAAAGAATTTATCCCTCAAAATTACATTAATCCAATACAATAAATTGAGGATATATATGTTTCAATACATCCTTGGGTTTCTAAAATGTTTATTTTAATTTATTAATCACCTAGATAACTTTAAATAGGTGAGTATTATTGTTCCGTTGCACTATATTTCTATAATTAAAGATTTTTTTCCAATTGTTCATCATAGGAATGATCGTGATTTAATAAGACGACCTATGAGTTCATTAATTTTTAAGGATCAGGTATATACTTACTTAGGAGAGATACATGGGGAACATCGTGAACTTGATATAGGATTGTTGGAATCTACAAGTGATAATCTACCATCCCTAGTCGATTAAGAATCACAAAGGGGACAATATACGAATGACTCAACTTTCCCTTCTCTAAAAATCTCACAACCTTATTCCGTAGATAAATTCATCAGAGTAACTTAACACTAACATCATATTCCATATTTCACCAATGATTATAAACATAATTTTTTTTGTTGAATTTGAGCTTCCTTGATGTGCCGTTGAATGGATTTGACTTTATAATAGCCACGAACCTGCATTTTTTTATCTGGTTCGAAAAAAATATTATTCAGATTTATGGTTTTGATATTGATTAATGTGATAGAATTTAAGCCATCCAAAATTAAAACATCAAAAAGGAAATATTAGATAATTTCAAAACCTAAGGATCTTTTTAAATTTTAGAGTTTTAGAGAATTATGAAAAACTATTTTAGAGCGGACATTTTCATATAGTATCAATTTTTCCAAAAAATAGGTTCTTTATAAATGCTTGAATGGTTCACTTAAGGTAACATCCATATATGAAACTATAACTATATTTAAATTTATAAACATATTTAAAACACTGTGTAAAACATTTAAAAAATGTTTTATGAGCATAGAAAATATTAATAAGGGACATATAAAATGAAATAAAGAAACTTGTTTATTCATGAATACTTATACAAGATTTCTATTTTCAAAATTAATCTTTAGGATCAAAATAAAGATTTCATTACCCAAAGAACCAAATTTTCTACCCAAAACATTTAATTAAACATTTAATAAAAAATATTATAGGAAAAATTATTTTCATAAAATTTCCTTTTCAATCATGAAGAACATGTGAATTTTTTTTCAAAAAAAGTTATACGTTTTACCCGTACAAAGTAACATATACATTCCTTTAAACACAATCTACTAAGTAATCACATGGGAGAATAAAATAAAGAACATGGAATTATAATATCATGGAAACATAATAAATGTGGAAATGACAATAAACATGTAATAATCATAAGTCAAGGATAACTACCAAGACAATATCACAAGGTGGACAGAGTCCAATAGTGGATTAGGTTTAGTCCTTAATATGATACATGAAATCTCATTAGAAAAAAGATTTATCCAATGAATTGGAATGATATCTGGGAATACCCATCATAAAATGTTCATTATTATGTGTTCCACAAAATGGAGTTAATAATAAGTAATAATCATAAAAATTACCTAGGGAAAGAAATGGGTTGTATAATCTTTCTTTATATCATAATCAAAAGAAATTTCATAATAAATGCTTTTTAGAAATGAACATAAGGAATGTATTAACCCATTATAGGGAAGTGTAATAAAACAATTATAGACTTGAGATACATATATATATATATTTATATAAGTTAGAATAATTCCATAACTTTAAAGAGAGAGAGTGTAAAAATGAGTTAGAAGGAGAATGGTCATAACCTGAAAAAGGGTGGTTTAGAGAGACCCCTTACCTTTAAAACCCAATTCTAAAAACTTAAATTTCTAGAACAATGGAATGGAGGGATTTTTTTTGAATAAAACATGAAATATTATAAAGTAATAAAGACATCAAATAATGGTTATAGACGCAGGAAATTCCATGTTCTCCATATAGGTTAATATAGAACATTCATTTTTTCCTTTTATAAAGAATGTACAAATTTTTCATATAAAATATGTATAAATATTCCTATTGAAATCATTTGAATGAAATTAAAAATAAATTTAAAATGTATTTATAATTCATATATGTATATATAAATACATTTATATAATAATTTTAAGAATATATATATAGAAGAAAAAGATTTTGAAAATAAATCTTTAAAATATTTCAAATAAGGTTTTTAAAGTAAAGTTTCCCTTACATAAAACATTAAAAGGATTTATTTTTAGGAAAATTATAAAGAAAGTTAAATATGGTAAAAAGGAGATTTATCATCCATTGAATCATAAATAAACATTTTACTAAAGCATTTTGAACAACTTGGATATGGAATTAGAATAGTTGTAAGGGAAAATTTAAAACATGATTTTTTAAAATAATGTTCCTTACCTTGAGTCTAACTCATCACATACATTCATTATCTACCCATTATTCATACAGAATATTTATGATTATAACCAAATCATTTCTAAAAGGGTTTTATAATTATAAAAAACCATTTAGGATGTGGTAAGTGATGTAAGGAAGAGAGTTGTGAAGGTATTGGCCAAACCAAAAGGCTTTTTAAGTGTGAAGAAAAGAGGGGAGGATGCACCCTTTTTCGGTGAGGGTATGATAACTCTTGAAATTTTATTAAAGAATAAAATATAAAAATATAATTTTCTATAAAAATTATTCTAAATGGAAACATAATAAAATATATGGTAGAATTTTAATCCCATTAAATAATAAAATTTTAGCAAGTTTGAGTGGTGTTTTAAAACATATATTCTAGTTTAACCCCTTAATTAACCTATTTTAACCTTAGACATAATAATACCATTTTCACTATTAAAGGGTTAATATTTTACTTATAAGGTGAAAATTGGATCATAAATTTCCAAGGGATATAATTTTTGACCATATATTATACAAATTTTCTACTTTCAATACTTCTCATAATTTTTAAATACTTTAATAAACTTTTATTTTTAAAAAATATCAATAATGAAATTTTTGGAACTATTAATTTAAATACACCAAGATAAAGCTGGAATTCTAATATAATCATTTAAAACACCCTTAATGTATCATGTGTACCTAAAAAAATCACGGAACATAATAAATCACTCAAATTATATTACTTTTAATATTTTTAAAATCAATTTTTTTTATTTTTTATTAATTGAATAATTACAATGTCGACCCTTTATAAGAGTAAATGAAATTATTAAATCAATAAAAATTATAAATTAATTAAAATCAGGAAATAATTTAATTATGATCAAAATTACTATTTATATTACTTCATAACGTTATTTTTTCCCTTTGTAAATGCATAGAAAGTATTTAAATGTGAGAGAATGAAATTTTTTGTTTTTTATTACATAAAATATTATATAGGTTATTTTGGTAGAAAAGTTTCTCATAAATAAATGAATCTAGAAGGTAATGTGATAATGGTAGAAATAAATTCATCCAATAAGAACTAAGATGAAAAAGTGTTTTCTTATCAGTTAGTTTTAACCTAGGTTAACCTAATTTTCCTTTTTACTGTGATGAATATTTTTTTTACTGTTGTTACTATTTATTATAAAAAAAAATTAAGATGATATTATTGAATAACATAATTTATTATGAATCCAAACATGTAATCCATTTTACCAAATTAAATCTCTATAATTGGTAGAAATTCATTTTATTATAATTCTATAAAATGCGATGAAAAGCGTTTTTCTGAAAAATGCATTTTTCTAGAAATTGATGATCTTATATTAATTCAATGAATAGTAATAATAAATATATGAATTTAAATTCACATAAAAAGATATATGAACTATAAATTTTATTTAAATAACTCTTTATTATGGGTTATTTTAATTAATTAAAATGTATACATTTTTATGCACTTAAAAATAGATTTTGGAAAGCCGTATTTTTTAGAATAAAAATAAACTTATACCAAAATAATGAAAATTTTAGTATAAAATGAAATTAATTATATTATTATAAATAATTTTTTATATTTAAATTTAATATTAAATAAAAAATAACAGTACCTTGAAATTACTTTATTTAATGAAAAGGAATGATAATATTTTAAAAATTGATATTTTTCAATATTCATTAAAAAATCTATAATTTCTAGAAAAAAAATAAAAAAAATTCACCATAAGTTTTTTTTTGATATTTCTATTTAACAATTATATATATTTTTTATAATATATAAATTTTAAACATTTTATAAATTAATTATAATATACTCATAAAATATAAATAAAAATATTTTTAAAGAAAACATATTTTTGAAGCATAAAATGGATTTAATAAAAAATGATTACTTAGTTATTATAAATTAATATAATAATTTAGATTATATAAGAAATTTAGATATATTTTTTACAATATTCTAATTCCTATTCATATATCCAATTTTAATATCCACAATTTAAGTAATAATATTTTAATAAAACATTGTAGTTTATTTAAGCTTTGTGTTATGTGTCTTATACGCTATCGAATGTAGTGTTCTTATTTTAAAATCATGGGGTGTTACATTTCCCCCCAAATTTAATAAATTTCTTTCTCTCAATTTTATGTTGATCTCAGTGATCCATGATTTCATGTTTAAAAACACTTTTATTAAAATCCCACTTCATAAAAAGGGTTAATTGAACTTCCTTTGGAAAAAAGAGAAAAGGGGAGTGAAATGGTCATCTCGAATGACACATAACTTTGTTTAAAAATAGGATAACATTAATGGTAAGTGAAAAATATGGGAATGGAGGAGAAAATTAACACACAAGGACTAATTGGGAGTGATAGAAAACTTGGCCCTGAGAATGTTAATGACCACAAAACCTTAAATATGTGAATAGGGAAAAGACCTTTAGTTTATAAAAAATTAAGGTAAATGAATATTTTTCTATTTAAATATCTTTTCTAAATGTTTTGGAATTAATTTAACTTCTATACTAAGAATATAAATGAATATAATTAATTGGTAATTATAATTTCTTCCTTTAATCAATTTCCACCAAAATCTCTTATTTTTACTCAAACAATGAGTATTTAAGATGATTAATTATGTCTGAAGCACTAAAATAAACTTCCAACAAAACACATAACCCAAAAAATGATAACAAGCTATTCCTCCTATCTCATACATTAATGAAAACCAAAATGGCTAGAACAAGGTAATACAATTCCCAAAATGAATAAACCTTCTTATGATAAAATATGAAAATAATATCTAAATCCTCGACAAAAACACCCAAAGTTCAAATTAAACCATTTGATTTGTAAATAAAATTAAAATTCTTCAAAATATTCCTGACTAAGATTGAAACCCAAATATTATAACGATTTGATCATAATTTCTTCCAATATTTTTTTAACATTTATCTCCAATTAAACTTATTCACTCATAAATTCATATACTCAAAAAAAATTTGTGCCCAAATCAAATAATATCTAAAATATGATAATCATTTCCATAAATAACCTGAATCACCCTAAATCCACATTAAAATAATTTACGCTTCAAAAATATAGTTCAAACTTTAATACTTAAATAAAATCTCATATTATTTAGTAATATTTAGTTTGCCTTATTCATATATGTTTCCAAAAATAGTGAAATTATTCTAAAAGAACATTTATCTCTTAATTACCAAATCACCTTTCAACCCCATAGTTATCTATATGATCAAATATATGTTCCCAAGTTGTAATAAACTATAATTATATCAATGTAAAAGATCATATAAACCCTATAGGTTATCCATATCTTTCAACTTATGTCCATAAAATATAAAATCATTACTCCATAGATAAAATTTTCACTAAAACACATACTAAATAAAAGGGTTGTATTTCCATAAATGTCCCTCAAAATACTCTTAGTCATCTTAAACTTGAATCACCTAAAACCTCAAAAAGGGTGTCTAAGCCTTTGAACTTACAATAAACCATGAACTTGTAAACCCACGATGTTATCCGTACCTCTTAAGATAACCTCACATGATAACTTCAAAATCACTATAGTTTTCTATACCCTGATCTGATACCAACTATTATAGCCTTAAACCCTCACTTCTGGATCCAATGATAAATACAATATATTTATATTTCTGGTTTTCATACTAATAAATTTGACCTTATTTTATCTATCCAAAATTAAAACATAAAAATAAAATATTGGATCACTTATAAACACAAGGAACTTTTTAGGTTTAGAGTTTTAGAGAATTAGGTTAAAATATTTCATAGAGGACATTCACACGCATTTTCCATTTTACCCAAAAAATAGGTTCTCTATAATGACATGAATTCATCACTCAAGGTAACTTTAATATCTAGAACTTCTACTTTATCAACCATTTTTAATCATACTTATATCCGTATGAAAAACCTTTAAAAAATGGGATGAAAACAATTAAATCAATAGGGTACATACAAAAGGAATTAAAGAAACCAGTTAGTTCATGAATTCTTACGCAATATTTTAATTTTCAAAATTAAACTTTGGGTAAAAAATAAAGAATTTATTACCAAAGAAATCAAATTTTATAAGAAAAAAATTTAATAAAACATTTCATAAGAAATATTAAAGCTAAAATTATAATCATAAATTTTCCATTGAAATCATGAAAATCTTATCAAAGGTTTTTCAGAAAAATTTATAAACTTCACCCTTATGAAATTTGATATACACTATTTTAAACATAGGCTCATTAATAATCAAATATTAGACTAACATAGTGAATATTTTAACATAGGATCATGGAAACAAAATAAATGTCGTCAAAACAAAAAACACGACATAAAAATAAGTTGAGGTTCATTACCAAAACAGCATCACATGGCAGACATAGTACCATAGTGGATTATATTTATGCCCTAATCCCATACATAATTTCTCACAAGAAAAAATATTTACCAAATCAAATTGATCATTATCTAGGTGAACCCATCATAACTTTTTCATGATTATGTGTGACATAAAATGGAGTCAATTATATATAATAATAATAGAAATTACCCATGTATAGAAATGAGTTTCATAATCTTTCCTCATATCACAATCAAAGAAAATTTCATAATAAAGGTATTTGAGAAATGAACATAAGTCATGTATTACCCCATTATAGGAAAATAGAATAATCTTGGTAAATATGTGATAGACATATATAAATAATTTATAAGAATTATTTAACTTTAAAGGTAAAGATAGAAATTGAGTTAGAGGGAGAATGGCCATAACATGAAAAAGGGTAGTTTAGAGAGATCCCTTACGTTTAAAACCCAATTTTCAAAACTAAAATTTCTAGAACAAAGGAAATGAGGGTTTTTCTTAAAAAAACATGAAATATAGAAAATAAAGACTAATATAAAATAATGGTTATGGTGGCTGGAAAATATTTTGTCACCATATAGGTTAAAAAAGAAAATTCCATTTTTTCTTTTGTAGAGAAAGTAAAAACACTCTGTATAAAATATGTAAAAAAGATTCCTTTTAAAATCCTTTGAAACAAATTCAAAATAAACATTAAATACTTTTTTAATTCATTTATGTATAAATAAATACATTAATAAAATAACTATAAGAATAAGTACATATAATAAAAATAATTAGAAAAAATATATTTAAAACATTTAAAACATGGTTTTTAAAGCAAAGTATCCCATACGTAAAACCATAAAATATTCCTTTTTAAAAACATTGTAATGAAAGTTAATTGTTTTATAACATGAAAATTATCATCTATTGAAGCATAAATAAGAATTTCATTGAAATATTTTGAAGAACATGGACATGGATGACAAATATATATAAGTTAAACCTTAAAATATATTTTTAGACAAGAAATTCCTTTACATTGAGTCTGACTCATCTCATACATTCTTTATCTTCATCTTCTCCAAACATCCTCTTTATGATTACACCAAAATAATTACTATAAGGATTTTATAATAAAACCAAGGACTTTTTTATGTGGGAATGGAATCAACGAATGAATTTGGGTAGGTATTGGACAAACCAAAATGATTTGGAGTGTGAAAAAATAGGAGATGAGGAACCATTTTATATGTAAGGGGAAGGGTACTCTTGGAATTTATTAATAGAGTAAAATATAAAAATTTTCATTTTTATCCAAATGAATCCAAATGGATAAATTTTTAATTATATGGTAGGATTTTCTTTAAATACCATTAACCACTAAAATTTGTACAAGTTTGAGTGGTTTTTTAAGCCTTATCTTTTGGTTTAACACCTTAGTTAACCCATTAGAACCTTAAATGTGGTACATACTTTTCACTCTTAAAGGGTTATTATTTTACTTATAAGGTGAAAATTGGATTATAAATGGACAAGGTATAATATTATAGACCATATCTTATACAAAATTTTGTCTTTCAAAATTTTTACTATTGGTAAATATTTTAATAAAATATTATTTTAATAAAATATAAATAATTTTATTTTGAAACTATTAATTTAATTTTACTTTAAAGGAAAAGAATAAAAATTTGGAATTTTAATATTATATTTTCACACAGGCCTAATATATCATATATATCTTAAAAATTCATTGAATATAATAATTCACTCAAATTATATTACTTTTAATATTTTTAATATCATTTATTATTTTTTTATTAATTGAATAAATAAAATGTTCATGTTTCATAAGTGTTAATGTAATTATTTAGTCACTAAAGATTATAAATAAATTATCACCAGGAAAATAATTTTATAATTATCAAAATAACCATTTATATTCTTTCGGAACTTGATTTATACTTATGTGAACACATAGGTGATATTTAAAAGAGAAAGGGTGATATTTTGTCTCTTTCATCACTTAAAATATTATATAGGTCATTTTCATTAAAAAGTGCCCCACAAATAATTTAATCTCAACCCTAAGTTGATAATGGTATAAATATAGTCTTATTTTTATAATTAAGATAAAAAATTGTGGCTTCATCACTTAGTTTTGACCTAGGTTAATCCAATTTTCCCTTTCACTGTGTTGATTTTTTTTTACTATCTTTACTTTTAAATATGTCAAAAAATTACATTAAACTAATTAAATAATATAAATTATTATTATTAAAAATATTTAATCCATTTTACCAAATTTAATCCCTATAAGTTCCATAAATTCATTTTATAATAATTCCCCAAAAGATGACAGGAGTTAGTTTTTTAGGAAAAAGCATTTTCCATGCAGTAAATGATCTTATATGAATTCTATGAATAATAATCCTAATTATATGAATTTAAATTCATATGAATAGATATATAATATATAAAATTAATTTAAATCATCTATTATTAGGTGTAACATCCTGACCCAGATGCCACTAAACAGTGCTCCGAGAGGGTGGTTACAAGGCCTCAAGAGAACCTCCCCATAATCCATAGGCTGCCAACTAGAAGTCAGGGACTCAGGTGTGATAGTGGGAAGACTATTACCTCATACTAGAGTAAGAAAAAATAAAAAATTACTACGTATCATACACAGTGGAATGTATAATATATTGTGGAAGTAGTAAACAACTAAGATTGAACATGCTTTAATAATAAATGAAATTCCATGAAATCCTGAACAAATATGCCATACAATACAAAAATGGTTACCCACTAGTCTGACCATAGAGACATAGGAGTAAAATAGAAACTGAAAGTAAAAGTACATGGCTATAATAACAACTCAGAGCTAGACCACATACCTAGTCCTGTGACACTATCGAATTGCATCGACTTAATCAAAATAACTCACGACTAGCTCTGCTCGAACATGAAACTCTAAGCCTCATTCGTATTCACCATGAAACTCGTGATCAACCAGAAAAGTAGAAATATTGTCTACAAATACACTGAGGTGCACATGTAGGGGTAAGATGTAATCTCAGTAGGAAACCCTGACAAGAAACCTATAAAACATGCTTCTGTAAGTGTATGCAAAAGAAACAGCTCATTATCGTTGAGAAACAACTAAAAAGGTAAGTAAATCCAAAAGTGAAACCACAGTCAACCCAGGGTCCATAATCCTTATCAATGAGGAAAGTTCCACCATGGATGTTCATATCTATATATGTATACATGTATATTCCCATACCTATACATATAAAAATATATATGTATATTTATGAGAATGTGAATCAAATAACATGAAACGACATCCGAAGTCAATCCTTGGGTCCGTAATCCTGATCGTATGGACATATTGTTCAAGGGAATTGAGTTGGACATAGTGCCACTCAAGTTGTGTATCATCAAGTCAATCTATGGGTCTTCAATCCTAATTTACATATACCTACTTCAGCCTACACCGGAAAAGTATATGTGCAAGCTACGTCACCACTGGGGGAAACTCATCCAACACCTAGGTCACCCGTACTCGCCTCTAATCATCGAAACAAGGATACCGTATACTGATGACCAATCCTATAAAGAAGGATACCACATAATGATGGTCAATCCTGTAAAGTGGGATTCTGGGGAGTACATCCGGACATCCTGTAAAAGGTCAATGAGTCAATCAGCATGCTGAACAGGCCCGTAAATCCAGTACAATGTCTTAGCCCAAGGTCTTAGTCCATTGGCGGTCACACATTGGGAACTTGGATTAACCCTAAGGGGCATAACCTTTGGTGATATGTAAAGAGAACTCACTGGTGAGATGCCATGATACACCCCTCGAGTCTTGTAATTGGTCCAAAATAGTATAATCATTATGATCATAGGCCGATGAGATCGTAATCATCAAAACCAATCAGGAGATTATAATCGACCCCAAGTCTTGGGTCCCCATGCCTGTATAAAGAGAAATCACCGGTGAGATTCCATGCTACACCCCTTGAGTATTGAATCTGATTTGGAAGGCCATAATCATTCCGATCATAGTCTGAGGAGATCATATTAATACCCACCACTCTGGAGTGTGTAATCTACCACGAGTCTTGGGTCTCCATGTCCATATAGAGATAACTGACTGGTGAGACACCATTATACATCCCTCGAGTAGTGTAACTGATCCAGAAGAGCGTAATAATTCCGATAATAGGATGAGGAGGTCGTGATAATCCCTACCACTCGGGAGTTTGTAATCTACCATGAGTCTTGGGTCACCATGATTGAATAGAGAATAGTGTAATCATCCTCCCCACATATCTCTAGCCCATGAGTATATCCAAGGAATTCCCACAACAAGAAACCCAAGTATCACTCAAGGAATACTTGTCAACATGTAATTCTCAACAATAAAATACCAGTAAACACCTATGTACATCCCAAAAATATAAATATCATAATATATATACATTCAGGCTCAACATCCAAGTCCTAGGTAGTACCTCTAAGTATACAGTAAATATCTGAAATAACATGGATCAGAAGATGGATCCCAAGTAAGAACATATGGGCATCCCAACATATAATATGGATCCTAATAAGAATGTAGGGGCATGCCAAAAGAAAAAAATATGCGTCACGTACGACTCAACAACAACTAACCAGGAATCACCTCTGATAACCATCACTACATCAATAATAACCATTTCAAAGATATAAACAAACGAGTGAGGGTGGCCCGAATGCCCAACCCAACAATCCAACTGTTACCCCATGAGCTTACCAATTCTACATGGATTCTAAGGTGACACCCAACCACCATCTCTACCCAAAACTGACATACTTGTTAGGGTCGATCAAATAAAGGGCACTCCCTGGGTCCCTAAAGACAAACACTGAAGAGGAATCCTACTCAGGTTCTTATGGTCTAAACACAAGTGAAGGCATCCTACTTTCATGAACCAACCCGAGTCGACCCTGAATCGGTCACCCAAGTCGGTCCTCAGCATGGCCTGAGGGGCATTCCCGACCCCCATGAGCTAGAAACCAGTGTCGGGCATAAAATTTAATCGCTGAGAATGATTTCTCCCTTGAAGAAAAATAAATAAACAAGAATAAAAATACAATAAAACTGAACTCTAGTACTGACAAATAAAAAAACAAAACAACTCAAACATACCACCACATGAACCTTATAGTTCACATCCCAACGAAAGTCCAACCTTTCCCTAATAATGAGGAATCCATCCAAGACAACCTGAGCAAAGGGAACCTTTAAATGGAATGATAAAATAGGCGTGAGCATTAAAAATGCTCCGTAATGTTTCCATGATAAACCACATAATCCAACGTCTCCTTTCCCAAAACCACCCATTAACACAAGTTTGAAGTAAAACTATAAAAGTAGGGTTTTCACATTCTAAAATAAGGAACATGTTTTTAACATTTAAAAATCCAACACACGTGAAATACCATTTACAAAACCATTTTTCATTTCAAAATAAAAACCCAAAACAAAAGATACCAAATCTGGGATAAAGTAGAATAGGGAAAAAATGAAAGTAGGAAATAAAATATTATAGCATAAAGTAAACAAGAAATGTAAATAATCAAGTAACTATGGGTAATTCTAAACATCCCTAGAAGACCCCTGGATGTACTCACTTTCAGAACAACCTACCGGCGTATGGTGAAGCTCCAAAGTCTACAACCAACTGTCCACCCAAAACAATCCAATCTAGTGGAAAAGCCCACCTGGCCTAAAAACCAATCCAGGGGGTACCAACCCGTCTAATCGGGGCTGATCAGCAACCATCACTCGATTATCTAAAATATGCCTAGGAACCCATGGTGGGTTTAATGATACTGTGTATGTAGGAGGTCCTCACATGCATGACTCATCTCACCACACTTTCCTACCCCAAACACAGACACCGATATACGAGAACCCTCATGTGATATCCTCCATATAAAGGTTACCCATATTTATATACATACATTTCATATCTCATTAAGGTGCCAACCGGGTCGCCATACCGTATAACATTTAAAAAATTTCATAAAATGATTAAAGTTTCCAACTAGACATACATTTTCTCCAGAACAAAATCTCCTTTAAAAGATAGTACAAACATTACCCTTGGGTTAAAAGTGGTAAACGGGCCTTCATGTCACATCATTTCGAAACCATTTTTTTTCTAAAAACATTTTAAATCCCCAAACAGACACACACAATTTTCCAAACCACATCCCTTAATAAAATCTTAGTCAACAATAACCTTTTAAGATCAATCAAAATGGGCCCTTGGATACCAACCACACTCAAAATTTTCATATTTACCAAAAGAGACCTTATTTTTTCCAACACACACCAAATAATGTTTCAAGGCCAAATGGCCAAACTTTAAAGAATACATTAAAAACCATTTTAAGAGCCACAAAAAATACCAAACCTCATCTGGAAGGAATGAACGATTTATAAAAAAACATTCAAGGAAATGTCAATTTAAAACACCACATTCATTTGACGACACATCCATGTATTCACCTAGTGCTCCCATAGATGTTAAAAAATCTAGTGGCACTCCAAACATCCAAAGAGACACTCAGATGCTATTTACATAAATCACCAATTTAATTTAAACCATAACTAACCAAACAATTTGTAAATAATTTCATAAACAAACAAAACATTATATAAACAGGCTAAATAATTTATAAACAACTTTATAAAAAAACCAAAAAATTTAGTGGAAACCCCCAATCCCACTTTAAAGAACTACATAATTTAAATTAAACATCCTAGGTATCTTAACTTGGGAAATTTTCAAAAACCCCTAGAAAACTTATTTTTAGTAAATCATAACAAAGAAAAACAATAATTACATCAAACTATAAATATAATAGATGTTAAATTAACCTTTAAGAAGCAATTGATAACATGAAAGTGCCAATAAATCATTTCGGAAAGGAAGGATTGGAGACACCTACCTCAATGTCGAGCACTGATAAAACAACACTTCCGTGGAAAGACGAACAACACCCAACGAACCATTTTCATGCCATAGACAACGAGAAAAATGTGAAAAACACTAATCATGATATTATGATTCAACCAGAAAAAATAAAAATACCACGTATGAAATGAAGAAAAAATAATCAAATAAATAAGTAAATAAATAAATAAATAAATTAATTAATAAATATACCGGATGAGGAGACAGTTTCCAGCAAGGAGGGATACATCCAAGATGGAGGAAGAAGGCTAGAGAAAAGGATGGGGTTCGCTGTCAGCCAGAGCAAGGGAGATAAGGAGTGCGGGAGACAGGACTGCCGAGCGAGGGCGAGGTCGGCGTGAGGTTGGGCTACTGGGTGAGGGACGAAGGCATATAAGGTGCAAAGTGCATGATGTGGATAGGAGCCTTGGGGTGAGGCGGGTTGTCTGCTGGAGTAGGAGGGGGGAGAGGCTAACACTGGCGAGAGAACCAGGTGGGAGGGAGGGGTCCTGCAGGTGGAAACCGGGAGACAAGAGTGAGGCCGAGGTCGGCTGGGGCTGGTCAGTAGGCTAGAGGTGAGGGACGAGGGCCTGGGTGCTGAATGAGGGAACTAGAAGAGTGAAGGATGTGGCATAGGCAAGTACCTGGAGGCGAGCTGGTGCTTGGAACTGGGGGAGGGGCAACTTCAGGAGGGGTGAGGGTAGTGGTGCTGGGCAAAGGCAATGCCCTGGGCGAGGTCGTGCAAGGGGCGAGAGAGGCAGAGGGATATGGTACTGGGCCTAGGCATGGTGGCTTGAGGGTGAGGGATTGAAGGTCAGGGATGGGACGCGCAACACAGAACCAGGGAGGGAGAGGGGCGCCACACAACAGATGTTGGAAGGGGGGGACCAGGTAGCTAGGTTTTTCTAGATTTTTTTTCAATTTATTATAGAAATAATATTAATATTACAATAAAAATAAAAATAATAATAATAATAAAACCAAAAATAGATAATTAATAGTTTCAATAATAATAATAATATTAAAACCAAATATAATAGTAATAATAAGAAGAAGAATAACAACAACACAAAAATTAATTACAAAAATAATAATAATAATAATAATAATAATACAATAATAACAATAATAACAATAATAATAATAATAATGAGAAATTTCCTGACTCCTGATCCGACTGCACAGCTACCGCCAACCGCGCGATGACCGCACATGGGTCTGAAGCCCAGTAAAAATATTAAACGACAAAAAATTTTAATCTGAGACCCAGCCTGGACCTTAGCGCGAGAACCCAGAGCCAAGAAGTAATAAAATAAAAATAAGTTAAATATCAGGTGTGATAATTCTCCCCACCACAGACACTTTTTTCCCCTAGAATGTCACCCAGCTGAAAACTAGACAAAACCAGAAATCATGCTCGGTTGAAACAAAAAGAAACCACGACATAAGAGAACATGATAACACGGGGGGGGGGGGGGGGTTCCACACCACAAGAACTCAGATAGCGTGGAAATTTAACACCTAACCATAGAACCCCGGGAAGGGGGGGCATATGCGGGAACTCCCAACCGATCCAAACTAACTTCTATAGCGTGAGAAAAACAACACCTCCGCTAAAACTTGGCACTCTTGACCCAGACCAAGAATCCAAAACACTAGAGAAAAAACCTCTAAGAACTTACCCAAGCAGTGAACAAGAGATTAACTGCAAACATAGATTCTTCCACACACACTTAAATCTCAAAATGAACATATCTAAGCCGAGATCAACCCATACAAAGGTCAAACACACTTTTAAAAAAATGCACGATTCAAAAAACCCTGAACTGACAAACAAAACTATTTGGATTATAATAGAACTTGTTCATCATAACTATATGATGAAACAATGAACTTACAATGACGTCAAAACTTTAATAGCATAAAAACAAGAACATAAAAGACTTTAAATGTTCCACTGCCAACACGGAACACAAAAACCAAGCCGAGGAATCACACCCCCGACAACTCCTAACTGTACACGAGCTTCACCCCGAACTGACCAGACTAGTGGAAAACCACTGAACGGTCTGATGAACTGGAAGCCAGAACAATTACAAAGGACTCTCTATAAATAGGTTCCTCTAGCACACCCTGCTCTCCAGATGGGGAACCTTTAGAAGAAACTGGATACGCTAGGTTACCATCCATCTACGCTCTGGAGACCAACTTAGCTAGAAACACCTCATCCACCAACTTCTCAAAATGATGGTCCCTAGAAGAGAGGACCCGCTCCTTGATCTCTGGAAAAATACCCCTAATGAATATAGAAGTCTTCATCAAATATAGAAATGCTACTTCGAGATAAAATGACACAAGTTCCTTGAAGTGGTCAACATATGCTTTCACCGCCTATTGGACTTGTTGAATATGCATTAGATCTTCCCTTTTATTCATATTCACCTCCTCAGGTATTAAACTTCAAATGAAGATCAATTTAAAGACATACCACTTCATCCCAACTTTCATTAACAGTGGGGCGAACAACTCCCATTCTCTTAGAGCAGAACCTTCGAACAGACCCAAAACAGTACACACTCTGACAGCTTCGGGAGTTCCCAATAGTCTAAATACGCGATCGACCTCTTCATTCCACTCTACTACTCCTAACGGACCTCGATCACTATGAAGGATAGGAAACATCTGAAAAGGGCCAAAAACTTGGCATGAATTATCAGAAACCTTCGGGACCTTTCTAGGAAACATTTTCTGAACAACATATAAAACATAGAGCCAAAACCAATATTAAGCTGAAGCAACACTATTGAAATAACCTTCATCCAAAAACAACCATCTTAAAAAATAAAAAAAATAAAAACAAAACCCGAAATTACTTTTTCAAAATCCCCTTTTCATTTTATATTTCAAAACCGCCTTCTTTCAAGGACACTTTCCAAACCAAATTCAATTTCCAGAATCATTTCCCTTTTTTAACTTTAGAAAAACAAGGAAAAGACTTTAATTCCAAGTCCACACCCCAGTAATCCCATGAACCATTTCACATACCTTCATCATATTTCATCCATACGCACCAACATAGACTTCCCATTCATTCCCTCACAAGTGCAAATCTTAATAAAGAGTACCCGAGGTTTCACACAAACCATTTCTCTACCAGTTCCAAGCAAACACCAGATTTTCAGACCAAAAGCTTTCAATTTTAAAACCCATTTAACAAATTTAAATCCATTTAAATGAAATCATTCTAATTTCAAAACCCCTTTTTCATTTTCAAAAGTTCACTTACACCAACCAAAAACAAAACAAAACTCAACTTGCATCAAACTACGAGAGTGAGGGACTAATAGTCATACTTAACCTAGAAACATGGTAATGGGACATGCCCCAAGTAAACATCAAAAAGTAAAAGGAACTTAAACCATATACTCGGACTCCACGTGGGTCACTAGTCTATGAAAAATCACGACGTAACATTGGTTTGCCTCCATTTTCATCCCTCAATCTAAAACAAACCTGAACGAGACAAGGACTCAATTTCTGAACTACTCCTGACAACTCGAGGTTTAGAACAAGAGAGGGTTCATGAAGTCCTTCCTTTACCTATGTCTAGAGTCCCAACAGTCCTAATATCCATCTACTGGACCCCCAAAATAACAATAACCTCTCCTAATACCATTTTATCATGAACCAACCTGAGTCAACCCTAAACCGGTCACCCGAGCCGGTCCTCATCATGAAACGAGGGGCGTTCCCGATCCCCACGGGCTTGAAACCAGTGCCGGGAATCAAAATTTAATCACTGGGAACGATTTGGACCATAAAGATAAATAAATAAACAAGAATAAACAAACAATAAAATTGAACTCTAGCAACGATAAAGAAATAAACAGAACAACTCAACATACCTCCACGTGACCTTCTTGGTCACCTCCCAACCAAAGGCCAACCTTGACCTAACAATGATCAATCCATCAAAGATAACCCGAGTGAAGGGAACCTACAACTGGAATGATAAAATAGGTGTGAGCATTAAAAATGCTCAATAGGGTTGCCAAGATAAACCACAGAATCCAACATCTCCTTTATCGAAACTATCCATTAACAGAAGTTTGAAATACAACTATAAAATTAGGGTTTTCACATTTTAAAATAAGCAACATGTTTTTACCATTAAAAAATACAACACACACAACATACCATTTCCAAAACCATTTGTCATTTCAAAATAAAAACCGGAAAAAAAAGATACCAAAGATGGGATAAAGTAGAATAGGGAAAAAGTGAAAGATGGAAATAAACTAGTGTAACAGATAATAAAAATACAGTGTAAATAATCAAGTAACCATGGGTAATCCTAAACATACCTAGAAGAACCCTAGACGTACTCAGTTTCAGAACCACCTACCGGCATATGGTGAAGCTCCTAAGTCTATAACTAACTCTCCACCCTAAATTGACTAATCCAATGGAAAAGACCACCTGGCCTAACAACCAATCTAGGGGGTACCAACCCATCTAATCAGGGTTTATCAATAACCATCACTCGATCATTTAAAAGACACCCATGAACCCAAGGTGGTTTTAATGATACTATTTATGTAGGAGGCCTTCGCACCTATGAATCATCTCACTGCACTTGCCTACCCCAAACACAGACACCAATATAAAACAATCCTCATGGGATATCCCTACTATAACGGTGCCCCATATTTATATACATACATTTCATATCACATAAAGGTTCCAACCGGGCCTCCATACCATCTAAAATTTAATCCATTTCATAAAATTCTCAAAGTTTCCAACTAGACATACACTTTCACCAAAAAATAATATCCATTAAAAGTTAGTACAAACATTACCCTTAGGTTAAAAGTGAAAAATGGGCCTTCATGCCACATCATGTCGAAAACATTTTTTTTCTAAAAACATTTTAAAGCCCTGAACAGACACACAAAATTTTACAAACCACATCCCTTAATAAAATCTTAGTCAACAATCACCTTTTAAGTTCATAGTGCCAAATGGGCCTTTGGATACCAACCACACTCAAATGTTTCATATTTACCAAATGAACCCTTATTCTTTCCAGACACACACAAAATAATGTTTCAAGTCCAAATGACCAGACATTAAGGAATAATTTTAAAACCATTTTAAGAACCACACAAAAGACCCAACCTCATCTAGAAGGCATAAACCATTTAGAAAACCAAAATTTCAAGGAAATTTCAATTAAAAAACTACCTTCATTTGACGACACATTAATGTGTTCACCTAGTGAACCCATGGATGTTCCAATATATTGTGGCACCCAAACATCCAAAGATACACTCAGATAAAATTTCCAGAAAACCCCAATTTCCTTTAAACCAAAACTGACCAAAAAAATTGTAAATAATTTCATAAACAAACCAAATAGTAAATAAATTGAATAAATTTTTTTTAAACAACTTTAAAAATGGGCCAAAAAATTTAGTGGAAACCCCCAATACCACTTTGAATAACAACATCATTTAAATTAAACATCCCAGGTATCTTAACTTGGGAAATTTACACAAACCCCTAGAAAAATCATTTTTAGTATATCCTAAAAAGATAAAAAACACTAATAACATCAAACCATAGATATAATAGAGGTGAAATTAAATTTTTATAAGCAATTGAGAACATTCAAGGTCCAATGAATCATTTTGTAAAGGAAGGATTGGAAACACCTACCTCAAATTCGATCATAGATACAATGATGCATCTGTGGAAAGACGAAAAACACCCGACAGACCATTTGCACACCCTAGACAATGAGTAGAATGTTCAAAACACAAATCATGATATTATGATTCATCCAGAATAAATAGAAAACACCACAGATGAAATGAAGAATAAATAAATAAATAAATAAATAAATAAATAAAAAAATAAATAAATAAATGAATAAATGAATAAATATAAATGATGAGGAGATGGTTGCCGGAAAGGTGGGATGCGGCCATACCGGAGCAAGGAGACCAGAGAAAAAGATGGGATTTATCGTTAGCCGGAGCAAGGGAGAGTAAGAGTGCGTGAAGCCAAAGGCCAGAATGCTGGCCAAGGGTGAAGGCAACATATGGTTGGGCTGCTGGGCGAGGGGAAAAGGTCAATGTGGCATGAAGGGAAGGAGGAGAACAAGATCCAGGGGGTGAGGCAGGTTGTTGGTTGGAGTAGGAGGGAGGTGAGGCTGTCACTGGCGAGGGAACCAAGAGGGATAGAGGGGTCCTGTAGGAGGAAACCAGGAGCCAAGGTAGAGGCTGGGGTCGTCTGTAGCTAGTATGTAGGCTGGAGGCGTGTGATGAGGGCATTGGGTGAGCAGAGGCTGAGGTGCAGGAGGGATCCTGGAGGTGAGAAGGTTCTGGGCGTTGGGACTGGGGCAACTGCAGGAGGGGTGAGGGCGACCATGCTGGGAAAAGGCAACTCCTGGGGCAAGGTCGTGCAAGGGGAGAGAGAGGAAGAGGGCTGGGGAACTGGGCATGTGCACAAAAACTTGAGGGTGAGGGATCGAAGAGTGGGGATGGGACGAGTAGCGTGGAACCAGGGAGAGAGAGCGGCGCTGCACAGCTGATGTGGGAAAGGGGGGAGACCGGGTAGCTAGGGTTTTCCAGGTTTTTTTTTCATTTTATTAGATTAATAATAATATTATAGAATAATAATAATAATAATAATAATAATAAAACTAGCTATAGATAATTAATATTTTCAATAATAATAATAATAATAAACCAAAGATAATAATAATAATAAGAACAAAAACAACACCAAAATTAATTACAATAATAATAGTAATAGTAGTAATAATAATAAAAATAATAATAACAATAATACAATAATAAAAACAATAATAATAGTAAGAATAAAAATCAATTTCCTGACTCATGAGCCGACTGCGCAGCTACCGCCAACAGTGCAATGACCGCGCATGGGTCCGAATCCCATTAAAAATATTAAATGACAAAAAATTTTAATTCGGGACACAGCCCGAACCTTGGCACGAGAACTTGAAGCCAAGAATTAATAAAATAAAAATAAATTAAATATGGGGGGTGACACCTACTCCAGATCCTTAGATATAAAAGGTCAAAGAGGAATACTACATGGGATCCTCAAATGACAAGAAAATGGAAGAATCCTATAAGGTATCATCAAATGGAAAGAATATGGAGGCATCCTATAAGGGATCCTCGAAATGACACACAAGTAAGGGATTCTATAAGGGATTCCCTAGATCAGCATATAAGAAAAGGACTCCCTTAAAGGATCCTTGGTAACCAGATAGAAGATATAGGAATCCTACATAGGATCATTGATAATGACTATTCTCACAGCCTCTCAGGCCAGAAGGGAACATATCATAAGAGAGACATCCTCAAAGTAAAACCATAAAGGTATCAACCACAAAAGATAACTCTCATATAATTTCAGAACAAAGTCTCAAACTAGGTGGGTCCAAATAACCAACCTACAATTCACATTGAAGTATCTGTCTCAGGGATGACTGAAGTAGATTACTGGATGAAGAACCTCTTCATTTAGAAAGAAGCCACACAACATCCCTTAGGAGTCCTTAGAACAATCCATAGGTTTCACCATCATGATCTACATGGAAAACTATAAATAAAATAATTTTCTCAATTCCAATTCTAAATTTGAGGAACAAAATAGGATAAAAACCTCAAAGGGTACCAAGAGAGAAGTACACAACATGTACTGACCGTACACGGCGTGTAACCTTAGATTGCCACATGGTGGTTTACTTTTGCCAGCCTAGGCGTGTAAACAACCTAGGTACACAACCTATAAGGCGAGTACATGACATGTACCCTACATGGGGTACATGCTCGTGTCCCTTAACTAGCCTAACTAGATACTTGGCTAGGTCATGTACTTTACATGGTGTGCCACCCACATGGGGTCTTGGTCATGTACTCTACATGACCATATACCCTTACACGGTTTCAACTGTCCGTGTACTCGGCTACATGACCGAGTACCAGTACATGATGTGTATGACCCCATACACAGGTTGTACTCCCAAAACATCATCTTCACCAAATGGAAAGAACAAAAGGCATTTTACATGGGACTATATGCCATGTTTTCCGGTTTTCCCAAACGAAAACTCCCCAGATTTCCCAAAACCTCAGTTTCTACCCCTAAAACAACATATCAGGCCTCTATGGGACATTATCAAGAATAATAAGATATTATATTTAGAAAAAAATGAATCTACGTGGTATTTATAGTGAAAATACAAATAAGACTACCTTTGGGCTGAAACCGCTGAAGCTTCATTCGATTCCACGGTCCATGGCTGTTGCGCGTCGATCCAGCGAATCGAGGGCTTTACGAGGGTACCTCCTTTTCTCTCCCCTCTCTTTCTCTCTTCCTATCCCTTTATCTGTTAGGTTATGGAAAAAGAGGATCTACATAGGATGTGTACACAAGAAGGAGGAAGTAAAATAGAGAAAAGAAAAGGAAAGAAATAAAAAGAAGAAAAAGAAAAGAAAAGAAAAAGGGGTCCATGCCGATCCTGGCACCCATCTCGAGTTTATTCCTCACCTAGGGTGAACTTCCTATTACAGACTCAAAAGAGAAGATAAAATCTCATTCCGGAACTCCGTTAAAAAGATAAGGCCAAATGAACCTGCATGAACAATTCATTATTTAATTTATTATATATTAACTATTAATTATTCTTCTAAAATTCGAATGACTTAAAATTCCACAAAACTTCTATACTAAGGTAAAAACCCAATTTTTGGACTAACGAAGAGGTAAAAAAAATTATACAAGGTCCTTTTCCTTGTGAAAATTACGATTTTACCCCTTTATAAGTATCTTCCAGCAAAAATTCAAATTTCTACTCAAAATTGCAGTTCAAAAAAACACAAGGCCTTACATTAGGGGTTATTTTAATTAATTTAAATGGATAAACCTTATACACTTAAAAATAGTTTTCCAAAAACTGCATTTTTAAGAATAAAAATAAACTTATATAAAAAGCCAATAAAATTGTAGATAAAAATGAAATTAGTTAGATTATTATAAATAAAATTTATTATATTAAAATATAATATTATTTAAAAAATATAGTGTCACTTTTAAATTACCTGATTTAATGAAAAGAAATTAAATAATTTTAAAAATCGGTATTTTTCACTATTCACTGAAAAATCAAACATTTCAAAAAAATCCAATATTTTCATCATATGATAATTTTGATATTCTGATTTAAAAAATGGAAATATTTTTATAAAATAACATTACTACATATTTAGAACTTTATTATATTATCACCAATTAAAATAAATAAAAATCATTTTTGAAGAAAACTCATTTTTGAAGTATAAAATGAATTTCTTAAAAATTTGGTAATTATTTATTTTAAATTAATCAATAAATTTAGATTAAATAAAAACCTTAGATATATTTTTCATAATATGGTTATTCCTATTCATACCACCAATTTTAATGGATACATTTAAATAATAATATTTTTATACTATATCACTGTTCGTTTATGATCATTGTTGCGTGTCATATATGATTTCAAACATAGTGTTCTTATTTTAATATATCAATGTGTTACAAAATTTAGCTACCATTTCCCAAGATAGCTCAAGTATTAATATTTTTTTTCTCCAACTTCATCCCAACATGTTGGTGTTCTAAAATTCATTCCATAGAGGCATTCATAAGGATCCATTTGAACGCTCAATTGAAAGATATTATTTCAAGAAAACTATACTAGAGGAAGTTGTTAATCCCAAACACATTTTAAATACATAGAACAATATATCATCATATATTGTAGTGTTTTAATGGTTCTCTCAGACTAACTATTATATCTAAGGATGGTAAGGAGTAATGAATCTCAACTCTATATCTAGAGCCTGATGAAGACATCACCAGAACTCCATGGTAAGCCTCAGATCCCAATTATATACAATATAATGAGGTATTACATCCAACCTTATCATTTTTTACTTTATATTTTGAAAATATTATCAAGAGAAAAATTTTCCCAAATAATAATGAGTTGTGTTGACTATATAATGAAATCGACTATAAACCAAATAATATTTTGACCTTTAGATGTTTTGGGATATCCGATGACCAAATCCATGTTGATGTTTTCCTATTTCCATTTTGGTTTGGGTAATTTTTGTTGAATCCCATTAAAATTTTATCTCTTAGTCTTAACTTACTGATATACCAAGCATTGGGAAACAAACTATTTATCTTCATTTTTTCTCACAAGAAATACTCTTTCAAATCTATATATATCTTTTTAATTTTAGGATGAATAGGGAATGATGAACTATTAGCCTCTTCCAATAGATCCTTATTCAATTTTTGTATTTGTTTGTCATATACATTGTTCTTGAAACTTATCATTCCATCAATATCAAATTTAAACTCCAGAATATTTCTGACCATCTTCTTTAGCTACACATCTTTTTATGCTCACATTTAATTTTAAAATGGATAAATGGTTGAAAATTCATTTGAGAAATATAATATTTACACCCTTTAATAAATATTTCTATATCCATCCTTTTAAAATAAAAAAATATTGAATCTTTTGTGATCCTCATCATAGAAAATCTTTCAGAATTCTTTTTACTCATAGCATTTTAAACTTTGTTTTTTACTAGGTTAGTAATGTATTGAGTAATCATAATCTTTAATCAAGTCTATCCATATTCTCTAGAATAGATTCAACTATATTAGAGTGAATATGTACTTTAAAATTTTATTATCATTATATATATCACATATTTACCCATATTGATAATGTCTCTATATCTTTAATTAAAAAATTAGCACAACTAACTCTAAATCATGTATTGGGTAATTTTTCTCATGAAACCTCAACTTTCATGAGGAATAAGCTATAACCTTATAATTTTTCATGATAACACATCCAATCCCCTTATTATTTGTATCACTATAAATTTAAAACCTTTCCCTACTATAGGGTAATGTAAGAAGAAGTGCGAAGAATAACCTTATCTTTAGTTCCTTGAAAGTTTCCTCGCAATCATCTATCCAAAGGAACTTGACTGCATTATGAGTTAACTTGATTAGTGGATTATATATTCATGAGAAATTATCCACAAAGAATCAATAATATCCTTAAAAAAAAATAAAAGAAAATTATAGATATCAGTTACTGTGTTTGTCTAGGCCAACGTTTATAACTTCTGTCATTTATGGATCCACTGATATACCCTCTATATAGATTATATGACCTAAAGATGAAACTTTTGGTTAGAAAAATTTACACGTTTTAATTTTCATAAAGATTCTCTTTCCTTAGGGAGTTCAGTAAAATCCTCAAGGAATCTTTATTCTCTTCCTTACTCTTTGAATATATAAAAATATCATCTATGAATATCATCACAAACTGATAAAGGTGTTCTATAAATACTATTAATTAAATCCATGAATATATGAGGGAAATTAGTAAGATTAAATTACATAACTATATTTTCACAGTGTCTGTACCTTGTATGGAATGTCATCTAGGGTATATCCTCCTTTTTGACCCTCAAATATTGACACCCATAATGGAAACCAATCTTATAAAGGTAACGAGTTCCACATAGTTGATCAAACAAGTAATCAATATGATATAGATAATACTTATTCTTTATTGTGATCATGTTAAGTTTCTAATAATAAATATAGAGTCACATTGATCCAAATTTCTACTTAATAAAAAGAATAGGTGCACACTAAGGCGATATACTTGGTCAAATAAATCCTTTATCAAGATTCTATTAGAGTTTCTTCTTCAATTCCTACAAATCAATTGTAGTTATTCTATATGGATTCCTTGAAATACGTGTTTCACTAAGTATGAGTTATATTAATATATCAACTTCAAGATTCAATGGAATACTAGGAAACTATTCCATAAATACATTAATAAATTCCTGAACAGTAGTTATATTGTTGATGTTGGGTTTCTCCCCAACAACCTGAGATAAAAACCTTTTTTGAATAGAAATGAAGACCCATACAATCGATATAATTTCCATTGGAAGTTAAAATTTATCATATCATTGATATAAGATCATAGTTTGGTTTTTAATATCAAATTTGGCTTCTCTTCCTCATAAATATTTGTGTTTTTTATGTATTGAAATCCAATCCATGCCCAAAATAAAATTCCTTTCAACAATAGGTAGAATAATGATATTTGTAGGAAGAAAATTCCAATAAAATTCAATCAAATAAGAATAATAGAATTGTGATGTGATCATCATACCATTAGGTATTTTCTCTACTAATTCAATATAAATTCATTGAGGTGGTACTATGATACCCTTAGAAAATTCTTCAGATATTAAAGACTAGGTTGATCCTGAATCAAATAAGACATTAGCAGTTCTAGAGTGGATGGTAAGTCTACCATTTACCACTTCGTTATCATACTCTAAATCAATAATAGCGATCACATAAAATTTCCATTTTTCTTGGGGATTAAGATTTTGTTGACATTTATCATCTTCATTAAACTTTGGGTTTGAGAACTGATTACCATAATTCCCATACTCCTTGATTTTGAAACACTGGAGTTTGGGTGGTTCATTTTGTGGTACTTTTACCCCATCATTTAATAATTTCTTCCCATAATGATGACATTTGTTTACCTGATGGCATAACTTTTCACACTTAAAAAATTTACCTATCCCCTTGAGATAATTTCTACCATATTTTCTTCCATACTTCATACATAAAGATAATCTCATATTATTCTCTCCATATTTTCTAGAATTTACTTTATATTACATCTTTATTTTTTCAATCAAAACCATGATATTTATCAGTAACTCCAATCCCCATTTCCACATTGATAGCACGTTAATAAATTTATACATAATTACTAAGGTATATTATGGACGACACCCTTAGGAGACTTTGTTTTAAACTAGTGAAGAATCGATCAACCATACATTTAAGTAGGATGATAATACTTGAATCGTACCTCACAAGACTTGTAAAATTTTCATCATTGGTAGTAACAGATTAATCATCCTTTTTCTTTATCTTTGAAAATCATTTAACCATTTTCATAAGAAGAATACAAGTAAAGTACACTCATCTCAATCTATGGAGTCAATTTCTTTCTGTTGCCTTATGTTCCAGATAAGATTCCACCACTAATCTGTTTCACCTTCCAAAGGATAAAAAACTAAAACAACTTTTTCTTGTTTTGAAGAGTGGAGAATGGAAATATGTTTTCAGTGATAATGATCCATTACTTATCAACTAGTGTATCATATGACCCACTGAAATAAGGTAGGTGTTGCTTCATAGAGGACTCAACAGAACCTTGTTCCCACCTTTTTTCATTTTTAAGATCAACGTGATTATAACATTATAAATTTATATCGACATAAAAATGATATTTTTTATTCTAGATCCTATAACATTTGGTGGTTCATGAGGAAAATAGTTTCATTTTCCTTAACATTTAGTATTAACATAATTCCTTTGGATTCCATCCATTGAATAAAACTAAAAAGTTTAGTGTGAGCAACAATTATCATAGTGATACACTACATAACGATGAAAAATAATTTATATGATGTCTAAATAATAAGACATTGTTTTCAATATATTAAAACTTTGGTTTAACTATGGTTATCCATGATCATTACCAAAACTTTAGGATATTATATTATATGTATAATTATCTCTAAGGTTATCATTAATGTTTTTTCATCTTAATTTCCAAATTCAACTAAACCTTCCTATGATACGAACTATAATGACCCATAATTTTCATACATAAATATTACATATTATTAGTTTAATATTCATTACCTAAAATAATATTTCATGCTAGAATCATGCATATATAATATCTTTGGAAACTTATATATGTATATAAAACTTTAGTTCATAATTGAATTACATCATATCCCACTAAGTTTTTCATCACTATCACCCTTCATAGAAATATCATACTTAATACCTTTATTTATAACTTGGGGAGATGAAACATAATAAAGGGTGAGTTTAGATGCTTCATAAGAGTAAATAAGGAAGATAACAATGATTAATTAAACATAACATGAACATTAGGGTATGGTAATATAAGCATAAAATTTGAAAACCATAACCTATATACCATATATCATAATCTTGAGTCATGGAATAAATCTTGGAAGTTCATAAGATAGGAATAATAAATGAATTAAGGAACACGAGCCATGAAATCCTGACATTAGAATACAACAGAAATTTATGGCATAAAAATAAGTATATAAAATCATTTACTTAGTAATAAAGGCTCACTTACCAGACTATCATAATGGATTGGGTTCATTCATCATTTCATTATAGTAGTAAAGGTTCACTCCCAATACTATCATAGTGGATAAAGTCCCTTCCTGATATGGGTTCAATCCTTATCAAAGTCCTGTTTATATCATGATATATCCATCTCTACCCAATGCATTGGTGGTGTATATAATTATGATCCAATCTTTCACATAATGAAAAACATACATCTATGTTCTATAAGATCATAAACCAATCATCATATCATTATATCATAACCCATGCAAAAAAATGGGTTTCATAAAAATTTCATAAATCCATCATATTATAACCCATGAAAAATGAACAGTTTTTATAAGCATATCATCATCATAAAAAAAATATCCATATAAAGAATAATTATGGATTCAATGGATCATATCCTGAGTAAAACATAATTACCATCAAAGGGTTTTATCATAGATGAAAATTCATTTAAAATATTCATTAAAATATTTTCTGAGGAAAATACCCTTTTCACTTTGAACTGAGATATTTAAAATATATATTTTTAAAATATTATAGAAAACGTTTTCCTTGAAAAAATGAGTGGAAAATTTTAAATTAATATTAAAATAATTTAATAGTCACAATGGTAGGAAATTCCATCCATTCCACGTACTTTTAATCAATGATTCCTTCGACAATTTAAGTAAAAATTCAAAAGAGAATCATTCGGAAAATTATAAGAATATTTATTATAAAACATTTTTAAAAGATAATATATTGGTAAAAATGAATTTAAAATTTCATATAATAATATTTAAAACATTATTAAATACATTTTCAGAAAACTTGGATATGGGAGAAAAAGGTTTTCCAACCAAAGAAATAAATGAAGTTGGTTTTCATTATAAATGTTCATTCAATCTATTGAATAATTTAAGTGTGTAAAATTAAAGGAAAACATGTATTATAAATAAAAAACCATATTATAACAAATTTATTGATTTTATTTATAGTTAGATCATGAAATATCATCATTGTAGTCTTAATCATAATCAATCTTGACAAATAATGATATTGTAAAAAAACCCTTGCATTGAGTTTGACTTACTTATAAAACACTCTATATTCCTATATAATAAATTTAAATTTATTATAATTCTATAAAAGAGTCATTTTAACAATCATAATATCATATATTATCCAATTATAACATTTTAACACCCATTTATTAATAATTCTTTAAAATCATCATTTACGGATGATAATGTTTCGTTTTTCATAAGAATTTAAATTTGGTAGTTCCAGTCATTGTACATTGATAATGGTTCAATTATCTCCAGAATGTTAATCATGATATAAATATAATATATATTTTTATATACATTTTTATATTCAACCATATAAGGTGTAGATGAAAACTGAATTACACCGTTCATGGAGATGGAATGCCATACGTATACTTGAATGATGTTTTTACTTTTCAAAGGAAACAATGAAAGAAAGGTAAATAATAAATAAAATTTCCTTAATAATTATTATATCATATATATTCATTAAATATGTACTTATTACCATCCAATAAAAATATAAATGAAAAAAAATCACATCGCTTTGTTGAGGTTGTAGTACACAAGTACCCACAAGTGACATTATCATTTACAACAGATTGAAAGGTAAGAAGGAAGATGTGATATTATAATTATTGAAGTATAATTACATCATAAATATCATATATAATCTTTAAAACCTTCTTGATAATCACCCATGATATATGGTGATTGAAAATGAATTGTATTGCTACGTGGAGGCAATAGTCCACATGTAGTCATAAGTGATACTTTCAGTTCCCATTTGAGGAAATATAGGGTGGTTATTGGTGGTTTCATAATCATAACAAAAATTAATTATAATTATTAATTTTTTATTTTATGATAAATAAAATATATTTATAGAAGGTAAAAGAAAAATTAAAAAGAAATTGACTAGTTAAGGAAGTTACATTTTCTTTGATAAAAATACTTTAGATATATTATTTAGGATAGTAGGGTTGTTTATTTTGTGGAGACCAACACCTCTATAAAATGTATAGGTAAGTTTATAAGAGAATTTTATACGGTTTGGTTGAGCGATAAGGCTCACAGTGGTGTAAATAAGATAATGGAGGGGTGCCCTTTTATAAAAGAGGGAGATGACACACATGGAATTTCTTACAATATTTATACATAATAAATTCATATTAAAGTAAAATGAATCAAATTTCCCATTAATTTTAATAAATAGAGTATAGCATCAAAATTACATTATAAAAAAGAAATTTATAGTGTTTATGTTTCCATTTTAAACCTCATCATTTTGATTGACCCATTTATTAACCACTTTTTACCTTAACCACCATAACAACTATTTCAATCTTAAAGGGTTAGAAATTATACCAAAAATGAAAAAGTGAATCATAAATGAACCATGGTTAATATGTTCTACCATTTTCCATTCACTTGGCGAAATATAACATTTTTATGAATTTTAATTCATTTAATAAATTATTATAAAATATCATTAATATCAATTTTGGGACTATTCATTTAATTTGACTTTATACTCGCCAAGAAAAATATAGAATTTGAATATAATATTTTCACACATCTCTAATACGTCATATTTTTCTAAAAATTCACAGAACATAATAATTCACTAAAAGTTTATTAAATTTAATGTTTTTAAAATCATTTATTTTATTTTTTGTGTTAATTGAATAAATACTGTATTGGTGTTGCATTTTCATTTAAGGTAATTAATCAATTAATATTTTTTTCAATAAATTACTATGTAAAAAAAATTAATTTATATTTAAAATAAATATTTAGGACCAAAATTATCCTCTTTTTATCTTTATGTAAAAATTTTAGAGATATTAAAGTCAAGAGAGTGACATTTTGTATTGATTCTTTTCTTAAATTGACATAAAGGTCATAATGAAGGAAATATGGAACTGAGTGACCATATATTAATTAATTGGATGGAAATTTCAAAACTAAAATCATCCAAGAGGATTAATTCAAGTGTTAAAAAAATTCTAAAATCTTATCCCAAAGATATAACCCTATTTTTCCCGTTTTACCCTTATCGGGGTGACAAAACTTTACAATGGTCACTATTCATATTGGCCAAAATTAAAAAGGAACTATTTAAAAACTTCTATCCTCCTAATTCTAAATATAGAGTGAATTTTTCAAGATTAAAATTCTATAAGTGATGGAAACAAATTTTAAAATAAATCCGCAAAACACGATAAAAACCTACTTTTTAGAAAAATACATTTTAAGCATAACGATAGATATATATTCTTATCTCATACCTTGAATTATTTTTTTGATGGAAGTTAATTTTTTTTATTGAATACATAATATAGAAATTTTATTTAAATTATTCACCTATAGTGATCAATTTAATTTATTAAGATAAAAACACATTGTGTGCATAAAAAATGTTTTTCATAAAAAATTCAATTTTACATAAAAATGAATTTTTATTTTAATTTATAGTCAATTGATAAGAAATGAATTTATTTTATAGATTTTTCTATAATTTAGTTATTCGTATTCATGCCCGTTAATTTAGCATCTAGGTTATAATAATATAATATATTACAGTTCATTTAGGCTTGGGGATTTTTGTATCACGAGCCTTCAAAGAAATTATTTTTTTGGGAATAAATTTATTAGGAAATATTGAGGTGTAAACTAAAGCTATTGGAATCCTCATGAAATGTGTAAAAACAAGTGAAAAAACCTCACATGGTCCTCACACCACACTTCCCTCAAGATGAATTTTAAAAAAACCTCAAAGGAATCCTCTTTCCAAACCACAGACCAACCCAAAACATCTCACTACAAACTCTAATTTCCCCGAGGTCCTTCTATCACATCCCACATGGAAAAACACTTCAAATGGACTACCTAAAAGTCAAATTCTTACACTGGGGGTGATAAAATGACTGAAACACCTTCATGGGTAGGAATACATGTTGTGAACCTCATGTACATGACATATATCTCAAACATAATTCCTAGACATGTACCTCTGACAAACCCTGTGGGTATAACCCTAGTGCATGACATGAACCAACCCTACATGAAATTAAATTTGAAAAGGGTACCTGGAAATGTTCCCTATATGGCCTTTGTCTAGGTACCCTTCATATCCAATTTTTATATACCCCACATGGGGTCTAGTGGTGTGCCCTACATGACCATTTTCGTTGAGATGGGGTATTTGGACGAGTACCTAAGACACACCCTGTAAGAACCTGATTTTTGAATAAGGTGTGGATACTATAAATTTTGCTCTAATTCACTTTTATAAACATAAAGTTGATTCCTAATGAGTTCATGATGGTCTTAGGGGTGTCCGAGGCTCATTCATAGCCCAGAAGCAAACCTTTTGGGGGAAAATGGGCATGTTTCACAGTTAGAGTAAACTGTATGGAGAGGATGAATGGTTAGTCAAAACCATGTATATGATCTACATTTTCAAGAAGATCCATATCACACTATTTTTACATAGTTTCTCAAACATTGCGGCCAAATTGTGTGAGTGCCCCCTCTTCTCTAGGTACCCATGCATGGTTAGCATATGGTTTGGAAAACAGTGTTGCCAAACTGTGCATAATCATTTTGGGTGATTTTAATATTTTACCCTTAATGATCTAATTAACACAACCCTTCTTCCCAATTCGAATTCCAGAGGGATGAACCTCCATTTCTACCATTTTGGAGCTTTTGAAGGCCAAATATAGGGATTGAGAGATCTCCCTTGTCCGGGTTCTGATTGAGCTTCTGTTTGTTATGTTTGATGCACAACGGTAAGTACTCGAGTCATTTTTATCCATTATTCATTTCTATTTATCTCAGTCTAGTTATTGAGATTTATAATTTTATGCCCTTTTTTTCTGATCTACTCTAATCCAAACCATATTAGAGGACGATAATGGATGAGGAGGGTCATATGAGTATGATTTTGGTTGTTTATAAACCATCCTTATAGTTTTTTGATCTTAGAATTGATGTGTGGGGCTCACCGATTGCATTGGGTTCTTTTTATTAAGTTTATATTTTATGCTTATAGTCATTAGAACCATATGGGTTTACTCTTTATATAAATACGATTGGTTGATTTTGGTTATGTCCAAAACTCCCTACACCCCATATAGGGTGATAATCCATAATTTAGTTTTTAGTTTTTTAACACTTTTGATCTATCGTTCAGGTGTCCTTCAGCTTGACCACACTAATAGTAAGCCTCCTTTTATTAAATGACTTTTGAATATTGAAATTGTGAATGTATTTTACTGTGTCACCTCCACTTGATCTGTCTAATGTAAGTGATTGAATGTAAGCAATTGATTTAAATGATATTATGGAAATCATAATTAAGTATATGACTTGGCCTTATTAAATATAAATGAATATTTGGTTTCACATCCCTAGCACACCTTTCCATGTTTTTGGAAGGCATAGGAGTGAATTTTTTTAATCTAATTGACTTACATGGTTTAAATTAAATGGTCGCATGCTACTTGACCTTGTCAAACTAATTAATGGAAATGATTTAACCACACAAATTTTTTTAATTAAATAGTCATTTTATGAACAAATTAATTATAAGGAATTAAATTTAAGGTGAATCTTTATGCACATGAACCTTGACATCTTCATAGGAAGTTTTGACTTGAGTTAGCTCTTGGATTCCCAAGGGAATGCTTTAGCTACTAGAGGAGGTCATTCTAATACAAGGATTCCATTTTCCGTGGAAGTGACCTTCCCAAAAAATCGATCCTTGTCTTCCTATGGATGCTCAATATGAAATTGTAAGATCCCTTATTTATTATTATAGTATTCCTTTGATACTCTCCTTGGATCCAATATTACATGATGTTCCTTGGTAACATCCTTTGGCCCAGACAATACTTATCTCATGTTTTATCTTGGATTCATTCCATGGACTTATTTAGAAACATTATTTTGGTATTGGATTGGATGATGCTCTTAGGATTACACTCTTACAACTTATATGGATTCAGTTACTAATGAGTTATCTACCTCTGCGGTCTAGGTTTCCTTGGTGATTACCATTGAACCACTTTATATTATTTATCTATCATGGTTTTCTTGTTACACCTTAGAAAATTCACTATTTATACTATCACAAGGTGATTTGAGTGATGGATATGCCTCGCATGACCTATTAATATAAATTGGAAATTAATTAATTATTGAATTGGTTACATGTTCAGACACCATCCTAGATATTAATTAGGTACTTGGGTATTTTGTTACATTGTCCTGATTTATTTATATATGCATGTCTGCACAATGTTAAAATTTCCATTATACGGGAAGGATTTTATAGACACCGTTGGTGGTTTCCTAGTAAGATTTTTCTCACACCATATCTAGGTATTGTTTGGTACCTAAGGAAGATTACATGTATACTGATGTTGATAATGAGAAGCATAATTCTTTGAACACTTGATTTATTACAGTTCTAGGATGGAGCTGTTAGCAGATGACTGATCAGTAGATCGGGATACCTGGGATGTTTTATGTATTTCATTTTTTATACATTGTGTTTTTCATGTATACCTACTACTTTGTATCCATGTTTTTTCAGATTTCTAGTGACATGACATGTCACGATCTGACCCTACCTGTCTCGAGCCACAACTACCCCAAGCCTGCCTCCATAGGCCAGGGGATAGAGACAGGAACCGAACGCGTAACAATCATAGGGAGGCCTTTTCCTAAGTACCTGTACACACACACAACCCACTCAATGAAAAAATGCAGAGTAAAAAGGAAACCAAAGGACGAACAACTATAACGCAACCACAGTCATGCATCAACCTTCAAATAGGAAAAAGTAAAGTGCTGACAAGGTGCTAAACATAAAAGGGGAAAAACACGCACTCAACTAGAAAAGTGCCACAACCTGGAAACAGTTAAATGAATGTAAAAAACTGGTGGGTCTCACACCTGAATTACTTACTACGTCCAGTGAACACAGTCCGAGCTCCTGTGCCCTCTACGCTCCTCTGTCGTCTCGATCGACCTGTCTGTCTTCTGCAAGGGCACACCAAGTGCAGGAAAAGACCAAGCCAGGTTGAGTATAAGGATACTCAGTAGGATGCCCTGAAAGCTTGAGGGAGCAACAAAGGAGGTACTAAATGGTAAACGATAGACAAAAAAAATTAAGGGTACAATAGAGAGAGTTCAACTCAACCCAACAAAAGAAAAGAAGTAGAATCGTCCCAACCAAGAGGTGCTAGACACAGAAAGCACATGGCATAACCCGTGTGTCTTCGCCCCTCCTAGAAGGAGAGTAACTGGACCCAACGAGGGGGAACACAAGTAATGTTTTTATATATATATATATATGCTCAACAAGAAACCCGAACGAGTGTGTATGGGGATCTCCATCTCCAAGATCAGCCCAGGATAAGTCGCCAACAACTCTAAGGGTAGCCATCATTGATGCCCAATAGCCCCGCATGTCAAATCCGCCTCATCGTTAAGTCATACCACCAAAAGTCCCGCTCCAGTAATCACAGAGAAAATCCAAAGAATAGTCTCGTCGAAAGGGGTGAAGTCTGAAAGAAGTCATCGGGTAACCCACTGCCCAAACCAATTAGAGGGTAAACCCCAAAAGGTCTTCGGGTGACCCATTGTCCAGCCCTACTGGAGGGTAAACCCTAAAAAGTTGTCGGGTAACCCACTGCCCTGCGCTGCTGGAGGGTAAACCCTAGAAGGTCGTCGGGTAACCCATTGCACAACCCTGCTGGAGGGTAAACCCTAAAGTTAATGGGTAACCCACTGCCCTTCCCTGCTGGAGGGTAAAACCTGAGGTCAACGTGTAACCCATTGCCCAACCCTACTGGAGGGTAAACCCGGAACATGTCCGATAACTCCGCGCTGCCCGCGCCATCACTGGGTGTTGCTAACATCCTGACTGTAAATTAGGTCAGAGTGCGTCAAAGGAACCTCTGACCAACACCCTGTCTTGTTTCCACATTTAATGAGATCTTAAAATAGGCATTTCTCACCCAAACATATTACACCATTGTAATCCTCACGAAAAAACACGCGATATAGACTACTTACTCGCTGAAAATGGACTCCCGATGAAAACGTTATTCCACACCGCTATACGCCCATACAACGTCTCTTGGGGCCCACACCTCTGTCCCGAAAGAGGTCGGGCGAACTGCTCCATCTTGATTCTCTCCGAAAAACACGCCAAAATGACTACTCATTCGCCCTGAACAGACATCTACCGAAAAAGTCGCAAACGCTGCTCACAGCTCAGAAAGACGACCAGTGGGGCCCACACCACAACTCCGGTCTCAACGCCTGAAACCACCCTGGACCACTTCTTCTCGATGCCAGGGTCACAACACCACTGACGAAACCTTAAATGGACCCTGGATGTGTTCGCACCATCCGAAGGAAGAATCCCGGCGTAGTACTTAACGAGCGTGACGCGCCACCGATCCCCTGGCTCAGGAATTAAAAATTCTTGAGACTATCTCAAAATATTCCTCTCGATTCTAGGGTTTCACTTCCACATATGAAACGCAAAAAGGAAACCCATAGTGGAAGTTACGGGTGTCCGAAGACTGGAAGGGACGAACCCCTTTGGGTTGGACCGGCCCTGTCCGGCCGGTCCACCCTACCTGGGCCGGCCCGTGCCGGCCGACCCAGTCCGCAGCGTCGGCATGCGGCCTTGCTGCGTGGCCCAGATCTAGACCCATGTTCTACAATGTCGACAAAACCTCGTCGCCGATCACTGGTTTGAGCGGAGACCCGCCAAAGGCGGGTCTCAGTCTCCACTGGGGTCACGCACCGCGACCCCCCCCCCCCCCCATCGCGCCTGCACCGGCGAGCTCGCCTGCCGCCACTGGGAGCCCCCCTCCGCCTGGTTCCGGTGTGCTACTTGGGTCTTCCACCGCACCACCTAGGTCCGGTGCCATGCCTCCCTCCCGGAAACTGTCTCCACCGCTGGGAGCCCGCCGGACCTCCATGCCGACCGCCGAACCGCCCCGGGAACCACCGGAGAACGGAGAAAACGACCGAAAAACATCCCGGGGTTACCTCGGACACCCCGGGACTCACAAATTCAATCCAAAAAGGGCGTCAGAAATCTTGGATCGATCACTATATATCTATGGTCTCTGCTTGATGATTTGATAGAAATTCGACACATGAAATTCAATTTATGGACGATGTGGAAAACAAAAATGAAAAACGAAACTTCTTACCTCGTTGAGCGTAGCCCAAAGCTTCATGAATGGTCCTCCGGAGTCACCGCGCCATGCCAGAGAGGTGGAGTGAGGCTTGAAGAGGTTATAACTTGTTGGGAAGAACTTGTGCCAAGGGGAAGAACAATGGGGAGAAGAGGGTGGCAGTGGTGTGTTTAAATAGAAAACACTTAAACCCCCCGCCCGTAGGCCCCGTACCCGAACTTTCAACTCGGTCGGGGTTAAGCCAACCCTATGGTGAAATCTACATTATAAACGCAATGTAGTTATCATAATTTTAATCCAATCCTCCGTTCAAAAGTTACAAAGTAAACGCCCGGGGCCGCCAAATTACGAAAATGCCCCTGGTGGCTTTTTTCACAGAAGGGTCACGCCTGCGGAAGTTACACCCCTCCTAGGGTAAAAGGCACGCTCCAGACTCAACGATGCCCTCATTTTTCCTATCCGAGCAACATTTAAGAAGTTATTCTTTTTATTTGGCTTGTCCAGTGTGAACACTCTTAAAGATTGATTTCGGCCACCCCGGGGCTCGGAATCTCAAGCCGTCTGAACGCCCTGCTCTGGAATAACATGAAGAAAATTTTAAAGTCTTACAGGCTCAAAACCCGGGTTCTTACATCATTTCCTCCTTCAATAATTTCTTCCCTGAAAAACAAAACTAAAAAAACAACTCGGGATACTAAGTCCACATCTGGCTCTCCTGTTCCCAGGTGCTCTCCTGCACTCTCCCATGCTGCCACAACACATGAACCAAAGGAATGGTCCGCCCACACAGTGTTCACTCTTTCCAGTCCTCAATCGCCACCAGGTGCTCCGCAAAGGTGGATCCATCCTCAATGTATAGCTCTCCCCAGTCAATAACATGCATGGGGTCTTGCACGTATTTCGTCAGCTGCGACACATGGAAGATGTCGTGCACCCTTTCTAGCTGTGGTGGTAGAGCAAGATGGTAGGCCACCTCACCCACCCTGCACATGATAAAATGGGCCCGATGAACCTCAGAGAAAGCTTACATCCCCTGCTGAACCTCCGAGTACCACGCCGCGGGGAGACCCTAAAAAAGACATGGTCCCCCTGCTCGAACTCTAAAGGTCTGTGACGACGATCTGCGTAGAACTTCTGTCTGCTCTGAGCCATCCTCATCCGCTCCCAGATGACTTGCACCTTCTCCGTCGTCACCTGCACCAATTTTGGGCCCATGAGGGTGGTCTCCCCAACCACCGTCCAACACAACGGTGACCTGCAGGGTCTCCCGTAGAGGGCCACAAAATGTTCCATGTCGATAGTAGAGTGGTAACTGTTGTTGTATGTGAACTCCACTATGGGAAGGTGATACTCCCACCTCAAGACAAAGTCTAACATGGACGCCCTGAGCATATCCTCCATCACCTGGATAGTGCACTCAGTCTGCCCGTCTGTCAAGGAATGAAAAGCTGTACTCATCCACAGCTGGGTCCCGAATGCCTCCTGTAGGCCTCGACACAATCGCGACATAAACCGCACGTCATAGTCAGAGATAATATTCAATGGTAATCCATAAAGGTGGAAGATTTCTTGAACGTACATCCACCCCACACTCTCCACCGGGCTCTACTCCCTGATGGCAAGGAAGTGCACCGACTTCGCGAGTCGGTCCACTATCACCGAAATGGAATCATGGCCCTTCACTATGCATGTGAGCCCTATGATGAAGTCCTTAGATATGCCATCCCACTTCCAATCCGGGATATAAAGGGGCTACAATAACCCTGCCAGAACCTAATGCTCTGCCTTCACCTGCTGATAGGTAAGACACCGAGAAATGAACTCAGCTATGCTCCGCTTCATGCCAGACCACCAAAAATGCCACTGATGGTCTTTGTACATCTTCCCCACACCGGGATGTACAACTGACAGGGCTTATAATTTACACATTTTTTTAATGAATTTACATTGTTTTAAACATCCCAAGATAACATTTTGAGCTTATATGTTAAAATTTTGTATTTAAGAAGTATTTTAAGTTTAAATGCAAAATGACCAAATTCTGCATTTTGGACAGATTTTCACTACAGGGGTATTTTGGTCATTTACAAAAAAATATAAATCCAAATTTTATGATTATACTTTTTTTAGAATCCTAATTTAGTTTAATTCAACTTTGTATTCTGTACCAGGATCTGATTCGACCATCTTGAGGTCCAAACAATTCAATGAAGTTGAAGATTATTGAGGAACACCAAGGAAGCTTCGAGGAAATTTCTTCCAGAAAAATGAAGGTTCAGTGAAATATCCATAACTCGCTCAAAACGACTTTAATGGAGCTGAAATTTTGTGGATAGACGGTTAAGAAGATTTGGAACAAGTTTCATTAAGGAGGCCAGGCCTTAAATGGCCGTTTTCAGGGACATTAATTCATTACAAAACGGTGGTTTGCGGTTTGATAATTCTGACTGGACAGAACAAAGTCTCCGAGTAAATTGGCCATAACTCATTCATCACTTGTCCAAATCCGCTGAGAGTTTGAGGGGACACGGCCAAGACAATTATGAACAACATTGAATAAGGGATCAACGCGTGAAGAGGTCATTTATGGGGTCCCAAACGCGACAACATTTGGAGGACATAAATCTGGCTATAAAAGGAGGAGAGCTCCTCCTCCTCAAGACATTCCAATTCCAATTCCTTCCCAACAACATCCGGGGCACCAAGGAGAGGAGGCCAAAGGGCCATTTAGGATTTATATTTCTTTATTTCCATTTTTATTTTAGTTTTCATTTCTTATGTAATTCATTCATAATCATTTTATTAAAGTGTTTCCCATTTCTTCTTCCACCATTTTCTCTTATAACTTTAATTTTTCTTATCTCTCTTCCATCATTCCATTGTGATCTATTTGCACTTCGCCATGGAAAGTGACTAACTTGAGGCTTGGAAATAGGGGAGGATTCATGAAGTTATTCATTATTGCACTTAAAATTAAAAAAATGTTTTAAATCTATTTGTGGTGGAGGAGAGAATATTGCACGGGTGTGGCGGTCGTCCACTACGACATTATTTTCAATTCCATTTCTTTTCATTGATTAATCATTTCCCCTCCCTTATCTTAGGAAAAACCATCATACGGTGGAGTTGGGGTTTCCATAAGGTTTGAAACGGCATACTGTGGAGTCGGGTCTTGTAGGGATAATATTCTCGGTTGAGGTGTTACTCTACTGGATTACTGGAGGAGGTGTGGTTTGGTGTGCCGAAGGCATGTTAAAATCACACACATAATAAATCAATGGGATGTAATTCATTAATGAGGTTTCACTAAATGAATTATCAAATAGAATTTAAATAATCAACAAATAATGAATGGACTCGTGTTATCCAAACCTAGGACCAAGACCTTTCTTCTATAATTTCATTTTGTAAAAATTTGCATTTAGATTTTAATATTGCATTTCTTAATTTAAATTTAAAATTTTCTAAAACTATAAAAATATATATATTCATAAATAAAAGAAATAAAAATTAGATTAAGTGAATTAGTATAAGTGATTGAACCGACTATAACGCTCCTCAAGTGAGACGACCCTGGTCAGCCACTGTGCTGCATTAGGAAAATTAAATATGCTTTTGCCACGCCCCACGACAGGCGTGCGTCAAAACTGGCGCCGTTGCCGGGGAGGCAGTGCCTCAAAACTTTTTTTTTTGTTTTTTTTGTTTAAAAAAAAAAAAAATCTCTTTTGAATGACCCGAAGTTCAAATAGCAATTTATTAGAATTCGATCCATAAATTGAGCGCACAATAACCAAATTGAAAAATCAAAATCTTCCCAAAGAATTTGAAGAAATAAATCTCACCGATTCATGTGATACCTTGAGTGAAGACTTTGAACCTTTAATAATGGCTGTAAATCCCAACCGAACCCTGCGTGACATCTGTGCACCTCAATTTGTCAATCAAAATTATCAACATGCAATTCCTGCCTTAGAAAATGATTTTGAATTACGAATTAACATGATCCAAGTGCTTCCTAAATTTCATGGTCTTGTAGGTGAAGACCCAAATCGACATATTCAAGAATTCACCTATGTCTGCTCCAGCTTCAAACCTCGAGCAGTCGCGGAAGAGCATGTGAAGTGGAGGGCTTTCCCCTTCTCACTAGAGGGAGCAGCAAAGGAATGGTTGTACAATCTACAACCGGGGGAGATCAGTGACTGGGAAGATCTAAAAAAATGCTTTCTACAAAGATTCTTCCCAACATCTAGGAGCACTGCAATCAAGAAGGAGATTTATGTCATCCATCAATCAACTGGAGAAACACTCTACGAATACTGGGAACGTTTCAAGAAGCTTTGTGCAAGTTTTCCACACCAAGAAATAGAAGAGGACCAATTCCTTGTGTGGTTCTACCAAGGATTGCTTGACAATGACAGGAATCTACTAGATGCCTCGTCGGGAGGAGCCCTCATTGATAAATCACCTGCAGATATACGAATTCTGATTGAAAAGATTGCACAAAATTCACAGCAGTTTGGCACTCGAGGTACGATCACCAGAGGGATCCATGAGGTAAGAACATCTGATTCAGTAGATTTAATTAGGAATGAAATGGGTGAACTCACCAGGTTGGTGCGACAAATAGCTGTGAACCATGTGAAGGATCAACAAGGACCGAATCAGGTATGTGGTTTATGCTCTTCTAATTCTCATTACACTGATCAATGTCCGGAAGTGCAGGGGACAAAAAGTTGTGCTGCAGCTTATCAACAAAGGCAATACCAACCGCAAACCCAACCAGGGTATGGGTTTCAACAGAACCAAGCCAGAGCACCTTTTCAGCAGCAATATCAGAACCCGATAGCATTCTAACAACCTTATCAGAATCCCTTCCAACAACAACAAACTTTTCAACCACCACCTTTCCAGCGGAAGAATTATGAGCAACCATCCACAAGTGCACCAACAAATGAAGACCAACAACTGAAGACAAGAGTTGCAGGAATAGAAGATAAGATGAACAAGCTTTCTGATCAATTTGCAAGCATTATGGATGCTTTCACCAAGAACCAAGGTAAGCTTCCTGCACAAACAATTCCCAATCCAAAGGAGAATGTTAGTGCAATCACAACCTGAAGCGGGAAGGAGCTCAAACCACCACAACAAAATGAGGAGGATGAATCTAGGAAACCTGCTGAAGCTCATCATGTCCAACCAAAAGATGGAGTCAACAACAAAGTAGAAAGAACAAGGTTCAAGAAAGAAAGACTAGAAACACCACTGCAGAAACAACAAAGGGATAAAAAGGATATTCCAGCACCATTCCCATCAGCATTGGTTGAGTCAAAGAAGGGAGAAGAAGAACGAATTCAACGGGAAATTCAAGAAACATTTCGAAAAGTTGAGATTAACATTCCACTACTGGATGCAATCAGGCAAATCCCTAAATATGCAAAATTTCTGAAGGAGCTATGTACTAAAAGAAAGAGGCTGGATGGAAATGAAAGAATAAACTTAGGAAGAAGCGTCTCAGCATTGATCACACCACCGATACCGTAAAAATGTCAAGATCCAGGGACTTTCTCTATTCCCTGCACTATCGGTTCATTAAATTTTACTGATGCACTATGTGATCTTGGAGCTTCGATAAATGTGATGCCTCACTCTGTGTTTTCATCTTTGCAGATTGGAGAACTAAAATCAACTCGGGTGGTGGTACAATTAGCAAACAGATCCACCGTTTTCCCAGCTGGAGTCGTTGAAGATGTACTTGTAGGAGTGAGAGGATTAATCTTTCCAGCAGACTTTTATGTCCTTACCATGGAGGAAGACCGAGCACCATCCCAATCTCCCATCATCTTAGGGAGACCATTCCTGAAAACAGCAAGAACAATCATCAACGTGCATGAAGGAACCCTCACCATGGATCTCGGAGATAGTATGGTACGCTTCAATATTCTTGATACGATGAAACACCCTTCCAACAATCACTCACTTTATGCAATCTCCCATGATGAAGGTATAGAACCAATTGAAGACTCAGGTATGCTTCATGACTTGTTATCTGTGGGAGAACACTCTTCATTTGAATTTTATAACTCCCATGAACCTGAAAATTCTGATATCATGTTGGAGGATGAGGTAAAATCTTATTTTTTCGATGATTTGTTAAGAGGAAGTAAGATTATTCCAGAGAATTCAACATTAGATGTAGGAAACATAAATGCAATATCATCCCTTGAACAACCCCCATGTTTAGAACTGAAGCCTTTGCCATGTGAATTGAAGTATGCTTACCTAATGGAAGGAGAGAAATTGCCAGTAATAATTGCCAATAACCTATCCCATTTACAAGAACAAACATTGATTGACCTTCTCAAAAGGAATGTAAAGGCTGTAGGATGGAGTTTAGGTGATATTCCTGGAATCAACCCTAAGGTATGCTCTCACAGGATATTTTTAGAAAGTGAATCTCGGCCAGTTAGACAACCTCAAAGAAGACTCAATCCCACAATCATGGAGGTCGTTAAGAAAGAGATTGAGAAATTGTTAGCAGCTGATATCATTTACCCAATCTCTGATTCTCAATGGGTCAGCCCAATTCATGTAGTCCCCAAGAAAACTGGCCTGACCACTGTCACAAATGAAAGAAATGAACTGATCCCCATGAGAATACAAAACAGCTGGAGAGTGTGTATAGATTACAGGAAGCTAAATCAAGTTACCAGAAAAGATCACTTTTCTATTCCATTCATTGATCAGATGCTTGAAAGGTTAGCTGGAAATACTCATTACTGTTTTTTAGATGGATTCTCAGGTTATTTTCAGGTACCAATTGCACCAGAAGACCAGGAGAAGACAACCTTCACCTGCCCTTTTGGAACATTCGCCTACAAAAGGATGCCTTTCGGGCTATGCAATGCCCCATGTACATTTCAACGGTGTATGGTGAGTATTTTCTCAGACCACATTGAGGATTGCTTGGAGGTGTTTCTTGATGATTTCACAGTTTTTGGAAATTCATTTGACCATTGCTTGGGAAATTTGGAAAAAGTTTTGAAAACATGCATTGAAAAGAACCTTGTCTTAAATTTTGAAAAATGTCATTTCATGGTTGAAAAAGGGATAGTGTTGGGGCACATAATTTCACAAAATGGGATTGAGGTTGATAAATCAAAAGTTGATGTAATAAATTCCTTACCATATCCAACTTGTGTCAAACATGTTAGATCCTTTTTAGGGCATGCAGGATTTTACAGAAGATTCATCAAGGATTTCAGTAAGATTTCTCTCCCTCTCTCAAGATTACTTCTAAAGGATGCTAACTTTAATTTTGATTGTGCATGTAGGGAATCATTTGATGAATTAAAGGAAAGGCTGATAACACCACCAATAATGCAGCCACCCAATTGGGATTACCCTTTCGAGATACTTTGTGATGCATCCAACCAAGCAGTGGGAGCCGCTCTATCACAGAGAATTGACAGCAAGCCTCAAGTCATCTCCTACGCATCAAGGACCTTGGATGAAACACAAATAAATTACACAACCACAGAGAAGGAGTTCCTTGCAGTCATTTTTGCACTAAATAAATTCCGATCATATCTTCTGGGCACTAAAGTTGTTGTTTTTTCTGATCATGCAGCTCTTAGGTACTTAATGAAAAAGGCGGATGCTAAACCACGGTTGGTGAGATGGATGCTACTCTTACAAGAGTTCAACTTGGAAATCAAAGATAAGAAGGGGACTGAAAATCAAGTGGCTGATCATCTGAGTCGACTACCCCACACCGCTGAATCAGAAATACCAAAGCAGAACCCACTTAATGATGAGCTTCCTGGAGAACAACTCTACATCATCAACAGTGAAGTGCCATGGTATGCCAACATTGTCAACTATTTGGTAACATCTCAGGTACCCTCTCATCTAAGCTCTCATAAAAAACATAAGCTTAAATCTGAATCAAGATTTTACATCTGGGAAGATCCCTTTCTGTGGAAAATTTGTAATGATCAAATCATAAGAAGATGCTTTCCAAGAAGTGAAATTGAATCAGTGTTTGAATTTTGTCATAAATTATCATGTGGAGGCCACTTTGGACCTCAAAGGACTGCCCGAAAAGTTTTAGAATCTGGACTCTACTGGCCCACCTTATTCAAGGATGCATATAAATTTTGTAAAAGATGTGAAAATGCCAATTTTCTGGTAACATATCCAAACTACATGAAATGCCACAAAAACCAATAACCTTTTGTGAAATTTTTGAAGTTTGGGGCATAGATTTCATGGGACCATTCCCAATTTCATTTGGAAATTCATATATTCTTTTGGCTGTAGACTATGTTTCAAAATGGGTGGAGGCAAAAGCAACCAGAACTGATGATGCAAAAGTTGTTTGTGATTTTGTTAGGGCTAACATTTTCTGTAGGTTTGGCGTGCCACGAGCAATCATCAGTGATCAGGGAACTCATTTCTACAACAGGAAAATGGAAGCATTGCTGAAGAAGTATGGGGTACATCATAGAACATCTACCCCATACCATCCCCAAACAAATGGCCAAGCAGAAGTCTCTAATAGAGAAATCAAATCTATTCTGGAGAAGACTGTTAAACCCAACCGGAAGGACTGGAGCCAAAAGTTAGATGATACATTATGGGCATACAGGACGGCCTACAAAACACCGATAGGGATGAGTCCCTATAGATTGATCTATGGAAAGAGTCGCCACCTTCCTGTGGAGTTGGAGCATAGAGCCTACTGGGCGGTCAGAGAGATGAATCTGGACCTTGAGAAAGCTGGGAAAGAAAGAAGATTGCAGTTGCAAGAGTTAGAGGAAATTAGAAGGGAATCTTTTGAAAACTCAATGATCTATAAAGAGAGAACGAGGATGGCCCATGACAAGATAATTCAACCAAGAAACTTCAACCCTGGAGATCACGTGTTACTATTCAAATCCAGACTTAAGCTTATGCCAGGTAAACTTCGTTCCAGATGGGAAGGCCCCTTTACTGTTACTCATGTATATCCCTTTGGTGCTGTGCAGATTCAAAAGGAAGGAGGAGGAAAACCATTCACTATAAATGGGCAGAGGCTGAAGAAGTTCCATGGGACCGTACCTCAAGAACTAGTGGAGGAGATCACACTCCTTCATCCTGAATACAAATGAACACCTACCAGGTTGCATCATTCCTTTACACTTGATTAAATGCAGTAACTCCAACTTTTTGAAACATACATTTACATGCATTGAGGACACTGCATAAATTAAGTGTGGGGGAGGAAATCTTGTAGTCCAAGAGATTTTTCAAAAAAAAAAAAATTGTTTTGTTTTGTCGAGCCAACGACATTAAACAAAGGCGCTACCGGGAGGCAACCCGCATTTTCCCCCATTTTCCACTTGTCTTCTTAGTTATTTACCAACATGATTGAACGGGCCTGCGCTATCAATCGTTTTCATTTTTTTTTCAGGTCCATTAATGAAGAGGGTGTTGTGGGATTATACGTCGTGAAGAAAAGGATCCATTTGACAGGGGAGTATGAGTTTCAATTCTATATTATCCGACTTTATTCCCTACATTTTTAGTATTTTAAAGAATTAATCAAGAAAAGGCATGCCCACGCTTGAATTCATGTTTTACTCAACTTATCTAGGAGACATGAGTTTCTTAGGAATCTTGTGATGCCATGTTTTAGATTTCAATGTTAATGAGATTGAATGATTAAAATGGATAATTGGATGATTAAAGTGAAGCAAGGATATTGAAATAAGGACTCATTATTTGAGGGAATTAATTGATTCATGTAAATGAAATTTCCCTTCCATTTTTCATTCTTTGAATTTCTGAAATTCATGTGAATTAATTTGTTATTATTAATCATGCCATAAGTGATTGTCCAATATCATATTCTCATTCCTGAGAGGATTTCTAGACCAAATATTTCCTATTTTATTTTGAGCATATTTCTTGAGTGATCTTGGGACGTGCCACCTGCTATAACTTGTATTGAAACTTGTCAAAGCTATGACTGTACAAAACCACATTTAAAATGATTGAGGCATATCTTTGGTTAGCCACATTTTATCCTAAGACCCACCTTTACATTTATCCTTCGTAAGCCCTTAGATGCCATGAATTGCCTTATAGGTTTAAGCCACATTACAATCCAATTTTTCCTTACCTACCTGCACTTTTAGTATTTTTGCATGGTTATTTCAAGTTTGAGTGTGGGGGAAGGGCCTTTCGTGTGCGTTCCTTGGGATATGTATCATTTTTGGGTGGTGTAATGTGTGCGTCATCATTTTGGGCAATGTATTATTAGAAAATTGGGCATGAGTCATCATTTCATTATGCTTCTATCATTTCATCCGGTTCTCCATAAAAAAAAGAAAAAAAAATAAAGCTGTGCCTTTCTGGAGCTTTACAAAAAAGAAAAAAAAAGAAAAAAAAAGAAAATAAAGCTGTGCCTTTCTGGAGCTTTACAAAAAAACAGGGAGAACTTGGATGATATCATTCTTTGTAATCATTTATTGACTCATGACCCATGTCATTGAAAGGGGAGTGGTGTTGTGATTCACATTTCAAGGGGATTTGAGTGAGGTTCATCTTGTGTTTTCACTTGATTAATCATGCATTGTACTTAAGAGTCAAACCTCCTACTTCTGGCCTTAAATTATTTCAATCATTTACCGACCAACCCTAAGCCACAGAGTCATTTGAACCTTTATTGCAAGTCCTCATGATTTTATGTGTGTTTTGTCTTTACAAAGTGGAGAAAGTAGTTACTTTACAAGCCTATGGATAAGGAGCATGTTCTCATGATATGAGCATAACTCCACTATTAATTGTATCATGAGTGATGAGAGAAAAGATTCATAAGTGAGGTAGATCATGATTTGGCATGTTTAATAATAATAAATTGAGAAGCTTGAATGAATGAAAGGAGAAGCTTCATTATTTTTCAAAGGGGAAAAGTAAAATGCATGAATTGATTGTTTCTTTGAAAAATGGGAAATTAAATTGGTATTTTTGTGGAACTGGAAAATTAGATTGGACATTGATAATCATTTTATTTTATTCCATTTGAAATTTAAATATTGGTGACATTGGTGTCCTTTGAATTCCATGTTGAGATTTTATGCTTGAGGACAAGCATAGTTTAAGTGTGGGGGAATTGACAGGGCTTATAATTTACACATTTTTTTAATGAATTTACATTTTTTTAAACATCCCAAGATAACATTTTGAGCTTATATGTTAAAATTTTGTATTTAAGAAGTATTTTAAGTTTAAATGCAAAAATGACCAAATTCTGCATTTTGGACAGATTTTCACTACAGGGGTATTTTGGTCATTTACAAAAAAATATAAATCCAAATTTTATGATTATAATTTTTTTAGAATCCTAATTTAGTTTCATTCAACTTTGTCTTCTGTACCAGGATCTGATTCGACCATCTTGAGGTCCAAACAATTCAATGAAGTCGAAGATTATTGAGGAACACCAAGGAAGCTTCCAGGAAATTTCTTCCAGAAAAACGAAGGTTCAGTGAAATATCCATAACTCGCTCAAAACGGCTTTAATGGAGCTGAAATTTTGTTGATATACGGTTAAGAAGATTTGGAACAAGTTTCATTAAGGAGGCCACGCCTTAAATGGCCGTTTTCAGGGTCATTAATTCATTACAAAACGGTGGTTTGCGGTTTGATAATTCTGACTGGACAGAACAAATTCTCCGAGTAAATTGGCCATAACTCATTCATCACTTGTCCAAATCCGCTTAGATTTTGAGGGGACACGGAAAAGACAATTATGAACAACATTGAATAAGGGATAAACGCGCGAAGAGGTCATTTATGGGGTCCCAAACGCGACAACATTTGGAGGACAGAAATCTGGCTATAAAAGGAGGAGAGCTCCTCCTCCTCAAGACATTCCAATTCCAATTCCTTCCCAATAACATCCGGGGAACCAAGGAGAGGAGGCCAAAGGGCCATTTAGGATTTATATTTCTTTATTTCCATTTTTATTTTAGTTTTCATTTCTTATGTAATTCATTCATAATCATTTTATTAAAGTGTTTCCCATTTCTTCTTCCACCCTTTTCTCTTATAACTTTAATTTTTCTTATCTCTCTTCCATCATTCCATTGTGATCTCTTTGAACTTCGCCATGGAAAGTGACTAACTTGAGGCTTGGAAATAGGGGAGGATTCATGAAGTTATTCATTATTGCACTTCAAATTAAAAAAATGTTTTAAATCTATTTGTGGTGGAGGAGAGAATATTGCACGGGTGTGGCGGTCGTCCACTACGACATTATTTTCAATTCCATTTCTTTTCATTGATTAATCATTTCCCCTCCCTTATCTTAGGAAAAACCATCATACGGTGGAGTTGGGTTTTCCATAAGGTTTGAAACGGCATACTGTGGAGTCGGGTCTTGTAGGGATAATATTCTCGGTTGAGGTGTTACTCTACTGGATTACTGGAGGAGGTGTGGTTTGGTGTGCCGAAGGCATGTTAAAATCACACACATAATAAATCAATGGGATGTAATTCATTAATGAGGTTTCACTAAATGAATTATCAAATAGAATTTAAATAATCAACAAATAATGAATGGACTCGTGTTATCCAAACCTAGGACCAAGACCTTTCTTCTATAATTTCATTTTGTAAAAATTTGCATTTAGATTTTAATATTGCATTTCTTAATTTAAATTTAAAATTTTCTAAAACTATAAAAATATATATATTCATAAATAAAAGAAATAAAAATTAGATTAAGTGAATTAGTATAAGTGATTGAACCGACTATAACGCTCCTCAAGTGAGACGACCCTGGTCAGCCACTGTGCTGCATTAGGAAAATTAAATATGCTTTTCCCATGCCCCACGACAGGCGTGCGTCAACAACCAAGGGAGAAGTGTGGAACTCCCGCATCACCTTCTTCTGCATCTCCACTGGTACTACAGCTCGCCCCTAGAATAGAATCTCATGATTCCCTCCTTCAGAATTCCCATTAGGTGCGTCACCCGTGGATATCTGATCATGAAGTACCTCGCTGTCGATATCCCACAACTACGACTCTCTCACACACTCAAGGAGCGAAGGAGTCAACACCATTGGCTGTATTAAAGCCGTACCCTCCTGATCCACCAAGGTCAGTCGTAGCGAAGCCAACTATTCTGAATCTTCCCACACTAAATGAGCATGGGAATTCTTGATAAAGGAATCTTCTACTAGGATTCCTTTCCCTGGAGTGTAGAGTATCTCAAAATCATAGTCCTGTAGAAACTCCAGCCATCTCCTCTACCTCAGATTCAGATCCCTCTGAGTGAAGATGTACTTGAGGCTCTGGTGGTCTGAGTAGACCACAAAATTCTCACACAGAAGGTAGTGTCTCCATAGCCTTAAGGAGAAGACCACCACTTCTAGCTCCAAATAATGATTCACATAATTCTGATCATGGGGCCTCAACTGCCTCAACCCATATGCAATAATTGCCTGATGCTGCATCAACACGCACCCGAGCCCAGTTCCAGAAGTGTTGCAGTACACTACGAACTCAACGCCCTCCTCTGGCAGCCTCAACACTGAAGCACCAATCAGCCTCTGTCTCAACTCCTCGAAGGCCTTCTAGCACTGATCAGTCCAGGTGAATGGTTGTCCCTTCTATGTCAATGTGGTCAAAGGGGAAATAATCCTGGAGAAATCATCCACAAACCTCTTGTAGTACCCTACCAAACCAAGTAAACTCCGCACCTATGACGCATTTTTAGAGGTTTTACAAGCAAGAAATGCCTCTATATTTGTGGGATCTATGACCAATCCCTGATCCGTAATGACATGCCCCAGAAAGTGGACTTCATAAATCCAGAACTGACACTTTGAAAGTCTCCCATATATCTAGTTCTCTCAGAGTTAGTCTAGGACCATCCTCAAATGCTACACATGATCCTCTTCCGTCACAGAGTAGATGAGTATGTCGTCAATAAATACAACCACAAACCGGTCCAAGTATGGCTGGAATATCTAGTTCATCAAAGCCATGAAAACAGCGGGGGACATTCATCACACCAAAGGGCATCACCAGAAACTTGTAATGCCCATATCAACAACAGAAAGCCAACTTCGGGATGTCAGCCTCATGAACCCACAACTGGTGATTGCCGGATCAAAGATCAATCTTAGAGAACCACTTCACACCTCTTAGCTGGTCGAAGAGGTCATAGATCCTTGGAAGAGGGTACTTATCATGGACTGATTTAGGCGTGGATAATCCACACAAAGCCGTAGAATCCCATCTACCTTTTTCACAAACAAAACCGGAGCTACCCAGGGGGACACACTAGGCCTGATGAATCCCTTCTCACGAAGGTCGTCCAACTGAAGTTGTATATTCTAAAGCTCTGTGGGTGCCATCTGATAATATTCACACGATATTGGGATTGTCCCCGACTACAATTCAATGCATAACTCCATCTCTTGCCTCAGAGGTTGTCCCGAAACATCCTCGAGGAAAACTTCCATGTAGTCCTCTACAATGGTAGAGATCCAGGTTCCTATAGCATCTGCTACTCTGAGATCCATGCTCGCCAACAGGTGTGAAGAAGGTCGAGGTCTCCTGCTCATAGTACCCATCTGCTCTTCCATGAGGTCTCGTTCACCAAGGATGGTGAACCTCGTCCCATCAGAAAACACCCCTCTGACTCGTCTGTGACGACAATCGATCTGGACGTGAACTATAGAAAGCCAATCCATGCCCAGGCTGATGTCATAAGGTTAAATCATGATGAAGAACACGTCCCACATGAAACTCCCTCCTCTGAATGAAAGTTTTAACTGTCTGCAGATAAAGGTCACTAACGAGGCACTTCTCGTAAGATCCTCGTGGCTAAGTGCAGGTGTCAGCTCCTCTACTAGAATCTCTAACTCCCGTACCAACAACAGCGGTATAAAGGAGTGGATGGCTCCCATGTCTATTAGTACTGAAGAAATAATATAGTAAACACAAAGCGTAACTCAAACCATCTCATGTGCTAGAGGGTGACGAACACCCATAGCTTGAAACTGCCAGCGGCCCCTACCACTGGCTCCTTGATCCTGGAATTGGCTGCCCAATGGTGGTGGTGGAAGGACCTCAAAGCACCGTCCCAGACCTCCAGGTCCTGCTACTCTGAATGCGCTACCTCTCTGAGGACCACCCTGTCCTCTCCTAGGGGATCCCTAGTCACGGCGTTGCCTCTGCCTCTGCGGTGCACCCCCTGCCTTCCACGACTGCTCGGTATGCCTGGTCAGGCATTCCTATGTTAAGTGGCCCCATTCGTCAAGGGAATAACCCCATCTCTCTCCTACCTGCTCCAGTTCTCCATGTTGCCACTACAGTGTATGACCCTACCCCTGTGTACACTCAAGGATGGGCCTCCTCAACCAAGGCTCTGCTCTCTACCGCCTGCCTGTCACCGATGAATCTCCTCTGAAGTGGCTAATATTAGGCCCTGTCAGCTAGCATCCCTAATCCAAGAAGCTCTCCATAAAAATCACCCTCTCTAGCACCTCAACATAAGTAGGGATGCACATGTGTACTACACTAGCGCATATCTCCCTGTGAAGACCCTGCTCAAACTTCCGTGCCCAGATTTAACTGTCGCAGATCATATCCTAAGAGTGAAGTGTCAGATCGGTAAACCGGACTGAGTACTGGACCATGGTCATCCCCCTTCTTCAGCTCCAGAAGCTTCTAAATCCGAATGGAGAGTAAGAAAGAGGGGTAGTACTCTTCCCGAAAGAGCTGCTGGAAGCTCTCCCATGTGAGAGTCGACTCGTCATGGGTCTGCGTAACCAACCCCCAGCAATGCCCGACCATCCTGAGTAAAATACTGGAAGCTAGGGCTACCATCTGGTCTGATGGTGTCTGTACTAGCCTGAAAAGTCGGTTCCACGGACTCTTTCCAGTCTTCTGCTGCCTGGAGATCCGGGTCTCCGTGGAACTTCTGCAGTTGCTGACGCTGAAAGTCTCAGAGCGCACTTAGCCTACGCTCAACCTCGACCTGTGCTGCAGGTACTAACTACCACTCTCCAGTTAGAGGGGCCACTACTGAAGCACTGGGTGGAAGTGGATCACATGAGGGTCCCTGAGCTGAGGCCGCGTCGCTCTCCAGGTCGTCGTCATGAACTGGAGAGGGAAACCTGGCTAGCTGCTGTCGTGGGGGCATCCTAAAAATTATCAAGGATTATCACGATCAGATGAGCATATATATATATATATATCAATAATAAAAAAGGGTAGATGACTCAAAAAGTACAGTCAAAGACTCAATCCTACTGGATGCATGTTCTAAAGTTCCCTATAACATGTGTCTCAGCGTGCCAAGTTGACAGGCGGGTTATCAGGGTCCTGGTGAATGGATACGTCGACTGTCGTACCATCACTGGACTCCCTATCCTGAGATCCGCTCTCGAGACACATCGACACTATTTCCCTAAATCCCAAACAATTCATTTTTAGGGATGTCCGAACAATGCTCCAAGGAACAAACCACCTCTGATACCACTTTGTCACAACCTGACCCTACCGGTCTCGAGCAGCAACTACCCCAAGCCCGCCTCCATAGGCCAGGGGCTGGAGACAAGCGCTGAAGGTGTAACAATCATGGGGAGGGATTTGCCTAAGTAACTGTACACACACACAGTCCACTCAATGTATAAATACAGAGTAAAAAGTAAACCAAAGGATGAAAAACTATAACCGAACCAAAGTCATGCATCAACCTCTAAATATGAAAAAGTAATGTGCTAACAAGGTGCTAAACAGAAAAGGTGAAAAACATGTGCCCAACTAGAAAAGTGCAATAACTCTGAAACAGGTAAACGAAAGTAAAAAAACAGGTGGGTCTCACACCTAAAAGTCTTACTACATCCACTGAACGCAGCCCAAGCTCCTGTGTCCTCTTCGATCCTCCGTAGCCTTGATCGACCTGTCCGTCATCTTCAAGGGCACACTAAGTATGGGCAACGCCCAAGCCGGGGTGAGTATAAGGATACTTAGTAAGATGCCTTGAAAGATCGAGGGATAAACAAAGGAGGTACTAAATGGTAAACAATAGACAGAACAAAGTAAGAGTACAATATAGAGAGTGCATCTCAACCCAACAAAAGAAAGGAAGTATACTCATCCCATCCAAGAAGATCTAGACACATAAAGCACGTGGCATACCCCACGTGTCTTCAACCCTCCTAGAAGGAGAGTAACTAGACCCAAAGGCGGACCCATAGTCCATACCATCGACCGACTGTCGTGTCTGGTCGCTGGTCCACGCGGAGACCCGACAAAGGCGGTTCTCGATCTCCACGGGGTCCCGCGCTGTGACCACCCATCGCGCCCGCACCGGTGAGCTCGCCCGCCGCCACTGGGAGCCCCACGCCGCTTGGGTCAATCGTGCCACCTCGGTTAGCCGCCACGCCAACTAGGTCCGCCACCGTGCTGCCATCCCGAAAACCGCCGCCGCTGCTGGGAGCCCGCCAGACCGCCGCGCCAACCGTCAGACCACCCCTGGAACTGCCGGAGAAAGGAGAAAACGGCCGGAAAACTTCTCAGGGTCACCCCGGACATCCCGGGACTCAAAAACTCAATCTAAAAAGGGAGTCGGAAATCTTTGATCGAGATTTACACATCTATGGTCTTCGATCAACAATTGGACAACAATTCAATGAAAGAAATTCAATTTGTGGATGATGCGGAAAACAAAAACGAAAAACGAAACCTCCTACCTCATTGGGCGTAGCTCGAAGCAGCACGAATGGTCCACCGGAGTCGCCCTGCCTTACCGGAAAGGTAGAGGGATTCTTGAAGGAGGTTCTCCATTGTTGGGAAGAACTTGTTCCAAGGGGAAGAACAAGGTGGAGAAAAGGGTGGGGGGTGGTGTGTTTAAATAGAAAACACTTAAACCCCCCACCCGTAGGCCCCATACCCGAACTTTCAGCGGGGTCGGGGTAAATACGCCCTTAGGGTAAAATATACGTTCTAAAGGCAATAGAGGTCTTGGAATTTTAATCCAAGCCTCTATTCAAAAGTTACAAAGTACATGCCCGGGGCCTCCAAATTAAGAAAATTACCCTGATGGCGTTTTCCACAGAAGGGTCGTGCCCGTGGAAGTTACACTCCTCCTAGGGTAAAAGACATGCTCCAGATTCAATGGTTCCCTCAGTTTTCCCATCCGAGAAACCTTTTAACAGTTATTTAGTTTATTTGTCATGTCCAATGTGAACTCTATTAAAGTTTAATTCCGGCCGCACCGGGGCTCGGAATCACATGCCGTCTGAACGCCCTACTCTGGAATAACATCAAGAAAATTTCAAAGTCTTATAGGCTCAAAACCCTGGTTCTTACATGACATATATCATCATAATATATTGTATGTTATTCCGGTTTTTTCATTTATTTTTATCATTGTCTTTTTATATTGTGCATTTTATTTACTTAGATGGGTTCTTCTATTTAAACCATATTGTATATTATATATTATCTATTTAATTTCACTCTAGTAATGAAGGAATAGTCTCCCCATGGAAATTCCCTAGGCCCTCACTGTTAGTTGGCTGGCTCTGGCATTTGGAGAGATGTGCTTGAGGCCATGTGGCTAACCTGGCTCCGGACACCTCATAAGTGGAATCCATGTCTCGAACATCACAAAGTTGTATCAAAGGCAAGTTCCTTTATTGTTTTACTATTTAGAGACAATATATTAGAGATTAGAAATGCTTGGAAATTGTTCATAACTCATTAATGGGTGTCATGAACCCACGTTTGGGGTAAAGGTCGAGTTTCTTGAATTATAATTTTTGATTAGATTTTTCCTATTACAGATGATATCATTTCACCATTAGTGATGAACATGATTTCTGGTGTTGTTTATTATTCTTTTGATTTATATTTTATTTTATCCTTGGCCTAATGATTTGAGGGGAAGGAAATTTTTTACATGCATCATACAGGAACCTAGAATTTTCATGCAATGCATATTTCTATTCCATATAGGTTCATTTAACTACTTTGAATTGCTTGTTATTCTTGTGATTGATGAATGATCCATGCCTTGTTTATATATTTCTTATGCTTCAACAGGGTGTGATTGAGTGGTTTCCTATTTCAATTGATTAGGTGTTATAGGCCCTCATGGGTTTTAATGAGTAATTTTTTTAATTTAGTATTTAATGAGAAATTCAAGTGGGTTTTAATCTGAGTGATAAGTAGTATGGGCCCTGATTCAATGGGAATGATGGTCCATTTTAAAGAAAATTTTATACATGTCATAAGAAAATGATAACATAAAAGTGAAATGGTTTCATTTCTTTATCACTAATTTTCATGGTTATCAAAGGTAAATGAGTGAATCTATTAGTTAAATATGAAATAAAATGAAACTATTTCCAATAAATGATGAGGCGAGGTACTATTGACCCTTCATCTATTGGAGCCCATGAAACTTATAACTAAACACTTACCGATACCTAGAAGACTGCATATTCATGAGATCATAAGACTACATGGGGTGCCTCCTACTATCATTTATAATAGGGACACTCATTTTACATCACAGTTTTGGAAGGGATTGCATAAAGCTGTGGGTACACATGTTCTTCTGAGCACAAAGTTTCACCCTCAAACTAATGGATAGTTGGATCAAATGATATTGGTTCCAGAGGACATGATCCAAGAATGTTTCCTTGATTTCAGTGGTTCTTGGGAGAATCATATCCCTCTCATCAAGTTATCCTATAATAAAATATTTTAGGAGACAAATCAGATTACTAATTTTGCGGACATAGATGATAGGTCATGTCGTCCATCCCTGTGTTTTCTACAAGTGGTTGAGGAATCCCTACTAGGTCCTCATCTCTTGCAAGAGACTTTAGGGTAGGTTCAGCTGATCAGGAAGTGTATGACTACAGATCATTCTAGATATAAATCTTATACAGGTTTCTGTCTATAACCTCTAGAGTTCAAGGTCAGGGATGATGTTTTCCTACGAGTATCACCCATGCTAGGGAATATACAGTTACATAAGAAAAAGAAGATATTACCTCATTATTTAGGGCCATTTGAGATCTTGTAAAGTGTTGGGATGGTAGCCTATTGGTTGTTACTACCTCATAGGTACCGTACTATGAACAACACATTAAACATTTCATAGATACACTGTTATCATGCCAACTTGTCTCATACTTAAGATCCTGAGGAAGTTGAACTTGATACTAATGGTTATTTTGTGTAGTGTCCAATATGCATCGTCGATAGGAGCATAAAGGCTCTTTGAGGCCATTATATACCTCTAGTATGTGTGCTATGGCCACACACCCATGTACAAGATGAGACTTGGGAGTGGGAGGCCAATGAATGTGATCACTGGACAAAGTTATTCTCATATAGTGTTTTACCACCATTGGAAGGTGAACTTTGGGAAGAGTTCCATTAAGGGGTTAAGACTGTAAGAACTTGGTCTTTGACTCAGGTATGGATCCTCTAAATTTTTGTCTAATTCACTTTTATGGACCAAAAGTGGATGACTAATGAGTTCATGAAGGTCTCATGGGTGTTCATGGCTTGTTAAAAGCTCGGAAATTAACATTTTGGGGAAAATGGGCCTGTCACATGGTTAAAGTAAACCATGTGGGGAGGATGATTTCTTAGTCTAAACCATGTGGATTGTTTGAATTTTTGGGTATAGCCATATCACTTGGTAGGCACATAGATTCTAAAACCATGCAGCCTAACCGTGTGAGTTCCCCCTCTTCTCCAGGAACCCATGTAGGGTTGGTGAAAATTTTGGAAAACCTTGCATCCAAACCATGCAAAAGATTTTTGGGGTGATTTTACTATTTTTACCTTAATGATCTAATTAACATAACCCTTATTCCCCTAACCAAATTCCAGTGGGATGAACCTATATTTATCTCATTTTGGATCTTCTGAAGGCCAATTCTAGTGATTGATAGATCTAATTAATCAAGGTTATGATCGAGTTTCCATTTGTCATGTTGGATATGGAATGATGAGTACTTGAGTCCTTTTTAGAGGTTCATCATTTCTATTTCCCTCGACCTAGTTATCAACATTTAGGATTTTATGATTATTTTTTAGATCTACTCTGATCTATAAATAATTAGAGACTGATAATAGATGAGGAGGCTCATATAATTATGATATGGGTGGTCTATAACTCATCCCTCAAGTTCGTTGATTTTGGAATTGAAGTGTGGGGCCCACTGATTTCATCGGGTGCTGTTTATTAAATTTATATGCCTTTATTATAGTTATTATAACCATATGGTCATTTTATTTCCATAAATGTGATTGGTTGTTGGTGGTTACATCCACAAATAGTAATACCCCATGTATAGTTATACACCAAAATTAGGTTTTTAGTGTTTTAACACTTTTCAGCCATCGTTCGGGTGTGCTCTAGCTTGACCACACTAACGGTAATTCTCCTCATATAAAATTCCTATTTAATTATGAAATTTTGAATTTCGTATATGATTTCACTTCCTATTGAACTTCCTAAGGTAAGTTCTTAAATGTAAGTGATTAATTTAAATGATATTATGGAAAGAATACTTAAGTACGTGACTTGTCCTTATTAAATGTAAATGAATGTTTGGTTGCATGTCCGTAGCACACCTTTCCATATTTATATAAGGAAGTAGAGTGAACTTATTAATTGGATTGACTAACATGGTTTAAATTTAAAGGTTTCTTACTACCTGGCATTGTAATACTAATAAAAGGAAAGGCTTGAACCAAGTGAATTTGTAAATGGAATAGTTATCATACGAACAAATTAATTAAATTTATGGTGCCACTTTATGCACATGGACCTTGAAATATTCATAGGAAGGGTTGAATCATGTTAGATCTTGGATTCCCAAGGGAATGCCTTGGGTACTTGAGGACGCCATTCTTCTATAAGGATGCCAGTTGCCTTAGTTGAGACCTACCTAGGAACCGGATCCATGTCTACCTATGGATTACCAGTATGGAACCATAGGATCCCTTCATTATTATTATAGGATTCCTCAGATATACTTCTTGGATCCATCATGACATCAGGTGCCTTGGTTATATCCTTAGGCCTGACCACTGCTTATCTCCCATTTTACCTTAGATGTATTTCTTGTATTCGGTTAGAAACATTATTATGGGAATTCCTTGGAAGATGATTCTGGGATTACAATCTTACCCCATGGATAGACTCAGTTACTACTGAGTTGTCAGACCTATAGGTCTATGTTTCCTTGGTGATTAACATGGAACCTCTTTATATTATTTATCAATCTTTGTTTTTGTATTACAATTTGGAACCTTCACTGTTTATACTATCACAAGGTGATGTCAGTGGTGGATATGCCTCATATGAACTATTAATATAAATTAGTAATTTAATAATTAATTAACTGGTTACATGTTCACACACCAGCTGAGAGTGAAAGAAGGTACTTGGGTATTTAGTTACATTATACTAATTTATTTATATTTTTCTTGTATTCACATTGTAACAATTTCCATTACACGAGAAGAATGTTATAGACACCGTTGGGTAGTAATGCGAAACAGGCGGGCTGGGGTGGGGTGGACTAAGCCCGCACGGGTTTGAGCCCACGTGTCTTTGTCCACAAAAGATTGCATATTATGCGAACAAAAAATTTGAAGTTCGCCCTGCCCAGCATAAACCCGCAGGTTGCCCGTAGGTTTCCCGTGGGCTTACCTACATTTACAAAAAAATACTATTTATAATCATTTAAATACTGTATTTTTTATCATTCTTAATGGTATTTGTGAGGAGAAGTATGAATTAACAATAACTAGAGTTTTAAAGGATGTGATGGAACATTTTCTTATGGGTTAATGGTGACATGTGGTAATGCCGATGTGGTGGTGAATTGTTACGATAGAAAGTACGTGAGTGATCAGTGATGGGTGATGAATAATAATGTTGGTTGTGTGGTGATGTGAACAACTAAACCTGTGAATGAATGAAGTATCTCCATGTAACGACTAGTTTCAGAAGAAGTTATTAGTGTTTTCATGAGGTTCTATCCAATTCTATTAATAAAAAAATAAAATAAAATAATAACAAAATTAAATCGACCTACGAAATATTATGATTATAATAACTCTTATAGAATTGAAACCATGCGCAGGGGCGATGAGTTACATTTTTCAAGATATGGGTTGACACACTATGTGAATATGGTTAATAATTACTATATAAATAATATAGTATCATATTAAAACAATAAATATAGACCTATTTAAAATTCACATGTGAATAAATGGTGAATTAATATGACCATTACAGTGATAAATCATATGTCACTGTTTAACCATGATTTTTTTATTAAAAAAATTAAATGTTAAAGAAACATATATTGTAAAAATAATATATATTTTTTTAAACCGAGCCCGCGGGAAAGCCCACACCTGCGCGAGCTCAACCCGCATTAACCCGCACCCGCACGGGCTCAACCTGCCTTGGCCCGCACTCTAAATGGTCAGTTTTTTTTGGCCCACCCCGCCCCACATCCGCCCCATACCCGTAAAGCCCGCGGGCCGTGAGCCCGCTTTGCATCGCTACCGTTAGGGGTGGACTACTGAGATTTATCTCACACCCTCACTGTGCGCCATTTGGTACCCAGGATAGATTAGATGTATGTAGGTGTTGATAAAGCGAATCATAATGCTTTAGATATTTGATTTCTTTATGTGGCATGATGGAGCTTTTTGTAGTTGACTGAGGTGTAGCTCGAGATGCTTGAGATAGTTTATGTATTTCCTTTTTTTTATATTTGGTTTTGAATGTATGTTGGCTAATTTGTATCCAAGTTCTCAATTTTTCTAGTGACATGACATATATCATCATATCTATTGTATGTTATTCCTATTGTTTTAGTTATTGTTATCCTTGTTTCCTTCTACTATGCATTCTTTTTACTTATATTACTTCTGATATTTATGTCATATTTTATCTTATATGTTATCCACTAATTTTCACTATTATAATGAGGGAATAGTCTACCCAAAAACACACCTTATTCCCTTGCTTATAGTCGATAGCCTCTGACATTTAAGGAGATGCGCTTGAGTCAATGTGGCTGACTGGGCTCGGGGAACTTCCTAAGTGACATCTGGGTCTGGGACATGAAACACCCCAATTATCCCTACATGTAATGTCTTGAATAATCACACACACATACAAACCATGTAACCCTAATCTTTAACCCTTTACCCAAAAAGAAGAATATATGGCGAGTTGTCTTGAATCACAATCCATGTAATCGAGTTTCCTAAATAAAAATCCCCTTACGATCGCATGAATCCCACAATTCTCTCAAAAACACTTCACATAGGAACTCATGGAAGTAAAAACCACACATTTATGGATTTAAAACATTAATTTCATTGTAATTACATAGATTTTCTATATATTATTTTTGGATATTATATAGATTATATTAGAGACCAGGTGTTGAGACGAAATGTGATTCTGAGGCCTCGTGTTCCCAGAATAAATGTTTAAAATATATTAAATAAAATGCATGTATAATTTTCCTAAAAATTTTGAATAAATCCTTAATGTAATCCCATATAAAACATACAAGGGTACTGTTGATTTAATAATATTTATTTTACCTTAGGTGCAACATAATCTTTGTTGGTGCGAGTCGGGTGTGAAAAGTTACCGCAGTTGAAAATAAATAAATAAAATAAATAATTAAATAAATTTTATTTGTTTTTCATTCAGTAAACTACATTCTATTTAAATTCACAATTATATATTTTTTCTTAGGGTTGGCTGCTAAACGTTGAATACCTAGAGACCGTTGGAGGAGAGTGTTCTTGGCGAACAATGAAAGATCAAGACCAAATTATGAATCATTGCTCCAAATAAGTTCTTTGACAACATCAATAATGGTAGTACAGAACCATTCTTCATCAATAATTGATCCAAATTCTAGGTATGATTTTGATTTGTGTTTTCCTCCCTGCTCTTCAATCCTGGACGAAAACAGATCAATTCCAAGAACAAAATTGATATGAACATCTTTGGTAGATTTAATTTGATTGAATTAAAATTTTTCATTGTGTTTTATTCCTATTTGATTTTATTTTTATATAATAATGAATAAATGAAAAATGAACAAAGGACGAGGTTCATTCCTAATGTTTGATGGATTTTGGATTTCTCCCCTATTCTTCACACATTTATCACATGATTTTCTTTTGGGCCATGGTTCAATGAATACCAAGTAGTCGATTATTGGATGACCATTCTTAGACACAATAGAACAGTACTATAGATGAGGTTTATTATTGATGGTGTGATTGATGTATAATGAATATATTGTATGATTAGAGGCAAATCAGAATTTATTTTTGGTTTCCGTTATTCTCAATTTTGATGTGCATTGAAAGATTGGCTTGATAGATTGTTTTCCGAGAAGATCTGAACTCTGATTCTGGAAAGTGATGATAAAAAGTCTTAGATAATTCCCAATATATAGGTTACAGTAAGGGAGTAATCTGTGGTGATGTGCAGTATGATGTGGAAGATATCCAGATGGATCTAAAAAATCATGATCAACACAACGTGTATTTCAGTATTTCAAGATGTGTGGGACCCCCTGGCTACAAACTTTGGGTTTAAGCTGAAGTTAAATTTCATAATCCATGTGACTTGGTCACACACCATTTAAAAAATCCATGATTTATTTATGTTTAATTCATAAGATACAAAAAGTCCAAGAGTACATAGGCATTGGTACACCGTGTACTCAAACATGGACATAGCTAAGTGTACACGGACTAGTACACATGTACATACAACTGTACACAAACACCACCAGATGACACTGGAAGGGAATAGAGTGATCTATAAACATTGTGTGTTTCACTCACAAGCTATGTATATTGATGTTTACATGACATTTGAGGAAAAAAACATGGGAATATCCAGGTTGAGTAAGGAACACCATGTACTCTACTTACACACCATGTACTCCCTTAGAGAAAACAAGGAGCTCTTGTTCTCTTTAGTTAAACTAGTTTAGGTTGAGTGGATTTACCATTGGTCCTCCCCCTTAAAGATACAATGTTTTATTATTTCCTCATCACAGGATTATGACCCCCTCTAGGGTATGAGTCTTAGATAGGGTTTTTGGTGCCCCTCCCTGATACTAGAGTGTGATCCTCTATCATATTTATACCCTAGGTGGGGTTTGTGGAATTATCCTAACCTCCTTGAGTAGGGTGTTGATCTTACATATAGAATTCTGTATTGGTAGATTTTGTGGTATCATTGGAATATGACCCCCTATGTAGTGGGTTGATCTATATTAGTTTCATGGTGTCCTCCAATAGTTTTGAATATGACCCCCAGTCTAATTATTAGGGACTTTTGAGACTAGTGAGCCTTATTAGGTGGGTACAAATGATCTTGACCTCTTTATTGAGTATCTTCGGTTATATCATGTCTCATGGAGTGAATTCCCCCAGAATGAGAATTTCTTTGAGTAGAATCCTGAGTTTGGAAGTTGTTTGTGACCTCCTGGTGGAGTGGTGTCTTTGTTGAGTATATCTAGGTTTTCTCTATTATACATTTATTTTTATATCTTGTATTTAGTTGACTGTACTTGGAGATTCATGTTTAGTGTTTTCAGGGTGTCCTAATGGGTATTTTCATAATCACCTCTACATGGGATTTGTCTAAAAATGTCAGTTCGTATGTAGATGACATCCCTTTTGATGGTGTCTCAAGAGGATGTGAGGTAGATGGAGCATAGCTTGAACTTGACAGACTATGGTATTTTTTGGGAGTTTTCATTTGATCACATTCCTAACCCTTATAACAGGTTGGAATATTTATATTTTTTGTTTGGGATTATATTTATCCCCTTCTCCGCTTTAAAAACTTTACTGTCATACTCTGGTTGTGGGATGATAGGTGTATGCATGCATTACTTTTAGCGGTTTTAAATTTCAGCTTTGTGTTAGATGAGTGATGTGTTCGTTTGTATAGGTAATTTAGAATAATTTGTTCCATTTGTTGGATATGCCTACTCAGTGTTACCTTAGGATTGGATTCTGTGATATTTGTTTGGGGAAATAATATTAGTGTTTTGAGTTTGGATTTTAGGCTAGGGAGTCCTGTGTTAGTGTGTTGGCCAACGTATCCATACATGAGGACTCTAATCACATGCCTTTCGATTCCATACATGTAGAAATTGGTTGTAGGGAATTTTTTTTACAAGAGTCATATAGAAATAGGTTGTTGTTTCATATCCTTTTTGGGTCAGCTCCCCAGTTATACTTTTTGACCATGGTACATCTTGTTTTATTTCAAGATGACTCCATGAAGATATCCATCCATGAATCCTCTATGTGATCATGTGGATGATCCGCCTAGTGATGAGGCATCAATATAGGGTCCTATACCAAAGATATCACCTCTAGGTTTTTTTCCAGCTATACCACCACCAATTTAGTAGCTAATAGCACTGGAAGTGGAAATAGAGGATGAACATAGGATAAGTGTGCTAATGAGTTTTAAAGGAATCAACCTTCTATGTTTTACGGTGATCCAGACCCCTAGGTGGATGAGGATTGGATATAGGAATCACTCAAATTTTCCACCTTATAAGGACACCTATAAACTATATGGATATCCTCACGATAATTCTTCATCAGGGATTAGTTTGATGACGGTGGAGCTTACTAACCTGGTTAGATGACTAGACAACTATCTCATGGTCAGATGTTGAGCATCTCTTTCGGGAAAAATTCTATCTAGCCACATTGTGATCAGTGCACATATAGTAGATTCTACATCTACAGTAGGTAAATTTGACCATGGTGAAGTACTCAATGAGGTTTTTTGATCTCTCCTAATATTCCATGGATATGGTTGGAGATCTATTATTTATAGAATAGACCATTGATAAGTTATTATACTAGGAAATATGGGATTTATTTATATCCCTTTTCATTCCCACCTATGATGGGGTGCTTGAGTGAACCTTGGCAGTGGAGAGATTCCTAAAAGGGTAGGCAATGAGAGTGGGTGCTCGTAGCGGGAACCCAGGAACTGAGACCTCGAAAGAAGGTAGCCGATGGAATTCACATGGATCCATACATGTCAGACTCTTCTGGAGAGGTTCCCAAGACACAACGTTAGTGGTTTTAGTCTCTCAATATGGTTTGAATCATCCTAGGGTGAGGCGGTGTTTCTCCTATGACGATCAAGGACATTTGGCTCGAGAATTTCCAACCAATCATACAAGTGATTGAGATACCACCGAGGGACCATTGAGATAGAGGAAGAGGCAGGATTAGGGTGATCCATAGGGTGAAAAACATAGAACAGGGGATAACAGAGTAGCATGAGGTGGTCAGAGGTTTGACCTATTACTACTACAATCCCTAGGTTGTCCACACCAGGCTTAGGGAGCTGGTGGTCAGAGATGATGCCAGCATCCGGCTACAGAGGCCTATGCCCCCGAGGATCCATGGATGATATGAGGTAAGATATGTTTCTATTATACTTTATCTATAGTATTTATAGACACAAGTGAAATTAATTCATTCCTTTCAACTTCTCTAGTTTGAGACTTAGACATTCCGATTGAGTCCTTAGCTCAAACCTTGCGGTTGGAGACTATGAAAGGTGGTGACTCCATGATTGCATACTTGTGCCGATAGTGTAATATAATTCTTGTAGGTGAGAATTTTTTATGGGATATATTTATAGTAGGGATGAGGCCTTATGATTTCATCATAAGGATGGATTGGATATCTATAGTACATGCCCAAATTGACTGTTTTAGGTGGAGGATATGGAGTGTATGCAGTGAAGGAACAATATTTTCCTTTGTGGGTTAAAAGGAAACCTTGGTAGAGCCGGATGGGTACAAGAATATTTGAGTGAAACTAATCAATCACCAGTAAGATTGTATTACTCTTGGAGAAGTGGATGCCCTGAGCCTTCAGTTTCCTACCATGGTGGTAGAGTATGAGGATATTTTCCTAAGGATGTACCAGGTTTACCTCTCCATCAAGATCTAGACTTATGTAATAGCCTGCACCCTGGGTGGTCCTTGATATCTGCACCAACATATCAGATGGATCCTACAGTGCTTTGTGAGATGAGGGTGTAGTTGGTGGAATTTCAGGAGAATGGATTTGTGAGACCCATTGTTTCCCCATGGACATCCCCAGTGTTATTCACCAAGAATGGGGATGAGAACTTGAGGTTATGTGTGGACTACCATTTCATGAACATGGTGATCACGAAGAATAATTATCTACTATCGAGCATCTAATACCTCTTTGATCAGTTGAGAGGGATACGATGGTTCTTAAAGAGTGGCATTAGATTAGTATATCACTAGTTATGAGTATGGAATGCAGATATACCAAAGATGACATTTTGATGCTTGTATAGTTAGTTCGAGTACTTGGTTATTCTGTTTTTAATGACGAACTCATCAGTTGGGTTTATAGGGATAATGAATTGGATCTTCCATCCCTTCTTATAATGGTTCATGGTGGTCTTCATCGATGAAGTCCTACTGTACTCTACATCCGAGGAGGAGCACACGATCCACTTGAGGTTGTTCGTAGACACACTATGAGAGCACTGGATTTACGGGATGATCTTAAAATGTCAGTTCTGGAATTGATAGGTCCACTTCTTATGAAACATAATTTCAGAGGCAAGAGTAGTAGTGGACTTGATAATGGTTGAGTAAACACTTCACTAGGATTCACCCAAGAGTGTTACCTAATTACACAATTTAATTGGGTTGTAAGGGTATGATCAAAGATTTTTACTTGATTTCTCTAGAGTATCATCACCCTTGATAGATTTGAAATGGAATGGGAATCCTTTCTTGTGGATGTAAAGGTTCAAACAATGATTTTTGGATTTGATGGAGAGGTTGAAGAACACTTCTATCTTGTGATTTCTATAGTAGTGTATCGAGTACACAGTGTTATTCTATGTATCAGGGACCAGGCTTGGTTGTGTTCTGATGTAGAGGTAGGAGGTCAATTTATGTGGATTATTTTAGTTGAGACCACATGAGAATAACTATGTAATCCATGATCTTGAGTTGGTAGTGGTAGCATTTACATTGAATATGTGATGAAACTACTTGATGAGAAAATAGTTTATAATTTACTCTAACTACAAGATTCTCAAGTATTTATTCTCCCATAAGTTTCTTAACTTGAGATAGAGGCGACGATTAGAGTTTCTCCAGGACTATGAATTTTAGGTTTTCTATTCTCATGGGAAGGGTAACGTGGTGAAAAACACTCCAAACAGGAGATCCTGTTCTCGGGTTTTAGATGAGGCTTCAGTTTAGTTAGCTTCATTGCAGTTATCCTTTATGAAAAAGGATGGTGATTCATGTATTCATTTGTTTATTGTTACACCATTTATTTTTAGTCTGTCAATGATTCTAAATGTGGAGATAATGATTGAGAGACCTTATATACTTAGATATGCCTTGGACTTTCTTAGGATGAATATTATGAAGGTGGGAAGCACACTATCCTTTTCAGAGGATGGAAGATGGTACTTTTGATGTTGTGGGATGAGGTAATATTAGAGTTTCATATGACCCCTTTTGGTGGTACCTCCAAGTTTGGAAAATATGTACTAGGAACTCTGATGTTAGTTCTGGTGTCCATGCATAAAGTAGGAAGTTGTTGAGTTTGTCTCTCGATGCCTCACTTTCAGCATGTGAAAGCTGAGCACTAGGATCTAGCAGGTTTAGCTCAACCCCTTGAGGTGCTAGAATAGAAATGGGATGATATATCCGTGGACTTTGTGATGGGGTTACCATGTAAATATAGGGCACATGATGCCATCTGGGAGATCATAGACCAACTCCCCATGTTATCCAACATCCAATTATTTAAGAGCAGAGTTCAGTAGAGAGATTGGGATGCCATCATGTGCAGAAGATAGTCTAAATCCATGGAGTTTCCTTGGTGATCATTTCAGACCATAAATAACACTTCATGTAACGATTATAGAGAGGATTATAGGAGGAATTTAATACCCAGTTATGCTTGAGCACATCATTCCACCCCCAAACTGATGTCCATTTAGAGTAGACCATTCAAGTCTTGGAGGTAATGCTTTAGGATTTCAGGTTGGAGTTTGTCTATAGTTGGTAGTTTTATCTACCCTTGGTAGAGTTTTCATAAAAAAATACCATTCAACCATTAGTATGAAACCATTTGTTGATTTTTACAGGTGACCCTATAGGTCACCAATTTGTTAGACCGATCCAGGCGAGTCAACAATCATGGGCCCAAAGTTGGTGAGATCTACTATAGAGAAGGTGCATATCATCCAGGATTCAATTAGGACTATAAAAACTCATCATAAGTCTTATGCATACAAAAAAAGAGACCTTTGGAGTTTAAGGGGTGAGACCATGTGTTTGGGAGGTTCTTACATTGATTTGGATTTCAAATATTTGGCTAGGGTGGAAAGTTATCTCTAATATTCATCAGTAATTTTCTGATACTACGTAGAGTTTGATTGGTGGTATACTGCTTAAATCTACATCCATTGTTGAACTAAGTACACAATATATACTATGTGTCGCATTTAAGGAGATACGTGAATGACCCATCACATGTTATCGATTGGGGTGAGCTGGACATTGAGGATGTAGCTACATTTGCTGAGTGCCTAGCTAATATTGATGATCGACATGAGAGGTTCCTTCATGGGTGATTGATTCCCCTAGTACATGTCCATTGGCAGTATGATAATCTTTAGGATATGACCTAGGAGCGGGAGACCCTAATGTGAGTGTAGTTCCCTCATTTTTGAGTAGGCTTTACTCTTTTTAGGGTAAAAACCCTAAGGAGGGGAAAATCTAATGACTTGGATTTTCTCTGTATTATTGTTTGGATATTATATGCATTATTTTAGAGGTTAATCACTGATAAAGTATATGATTATAAGGCATGTTGTTATTAGAAATTTTTTTAAATGTATTAAATATTTTAGAATAAAAGTGGGATTAGTTTTCTGAAAAAAGTGGAATAACCACTGAATAGGGGTTTAGATCATAAATATAAGGGTACCGTTGAGTTCAAAACATGTGTTTTACCATAGTGTGACATAATATTTTTCAGTACGGGGTGGTTTTCAAAAAGTTATCATGGGTCTAAATTTAAAAGAAATAAGAAAATTTATTTATTTTATTTATTTTTGATGTAAGGAACTTTTTATTCTTTAAATTCATGGTTATAGATTTTGTCTCAAGGTTGGCCACTAAACCCTTGAAATGTAGAGACTATTAGAGGAGAAAATTATTGAATAACATAGAGAGATTGTGCCCGTATCATGAAAAGTTGTTCCAACAGAGTTAATGGATCTCATCAATGATGGTAGCAAAAAAATGTTCTTTGTCAATGATCGATACAAAATTTAGGTTGGATTTTGATTTGTTTTTTACATCGCTTTCCTTAATCCCAGATGAATGTAGTTCAATTCCATGAAAAAAATTTATATGAACATAATTGTCAGATTTAATTTTATGGAATTAAATTTGTTCATTGTGTTTTATTCCTCTTCAATTCACTTTTTATATGACAATGAATTGAGTTCAAATGAAAAATTATGAGGTTCATTGCTCACATTTTATGTCTTTTGGATTTCTCCCTTTTTTCTTCACACGTTCATCACTGACGTTTATTTTGGCCTGTGGTTCAAAAAATACCCAGTATTCGATTGTTTCCCGACCATTCTTCAGTGCAACAGATCAATACCAGGGGAGAATTTCATGATTGATGGTGTGATCAAGGTGTGAAAATGGCAGTGGATGATCATAGGTTGATCAAAATAGATTTTTGGTTTCCATTATTCCTAGTTTTAATGCGTAGTGATGGATTGGATCAACATATCGTTCTCTAAGGAGATATGAACTTGGATTCTGACCAACAATGATGGGAAGGCTCAAAAAACCACCAATCTATAAGTTATGGAAAGGGAAGAGGCTTTGATGATGGAAAATATTGATGAGAAGATATATTTTGATGGATTTGGAAAATCCCCATCAATACAACATGTATTTCAGGATTACACGCTTTGTGCGACCCCTTGGCTACTGTGCTAGGTTTTTTGCTGAATTTAAACATCACATTCCGTGTGACATGGTAACATTCCATGTGAACCATATGGGATGAATTAATAAGTACTTCAGAAGGTAAAGAACCACATACATGAGTACATATACATGAGCACACCTTGTACTCAGACACAGACAAAGAAAGGTGTACATGGGCTGGTACCCGGGCAGGACCAGCGGTACACAGACTTGGAGAGGCAACACAAGTAGGATGTAAATAGGCCTCTACATGATGTGTGTTTCACTCAAATGTCATGTATGTTTAGGTTTACATGTCATGTGATGAATAACCACATGGAAAGATCTTGTATTAGAAAGGCACACCATGTACTCTATTGATACATCGTGTACTGACTTAGAGATAACTTGGAGGTTTTCCTCTATTTAATTCAGAAAATTTTTTGTTGAGTGGATTTCTACTTAGTCCTTTACCTTGAGGTTATAGTGTGGTATTACCTCCACATCACAATATTTTGATCCCCTCTAGAGGATGAGTCTCAGAAAGAGTTTGGGGCGTACCTTTATGAGACTGGTGTGTAGTCCTCTATCATCTTTATACCCTAGGTAGGGTTGGTGGAATCAACACAACCTCCTTGAGTTGGGAATTGATCCTACATCTAATAAGATGTATAGATAGGGTTCATGGTATCATTTGAATACGATAACCTATATAGAAGGTTGATCCCGATTGGGTTCATGGTGTCCTCTAGTGGTTTTGGGTGTGACCCCCTATATGAGTATCAGGGTCTTACGAGACCAATGAGCTTTCTTGGGTGGGGACTAATTATCTTGACCTCTTGATTGAGTGTCTCTAGTGATATCATGGATCATGAAATTGATTCTCTCATAATGGGAATTTCTTCAAGTAAAATCTTATGGCTGGTAGTTATTTGTGACTGGATGGTGGAATGGTGTCCTTCCAGAGTGTATCTCAGTGTTCTCTTTGATACGTTGATTGTTTTATCTTGTATTAAGTTGACTATAATTGGTTCTTTGTGTTTAGTATTTTTGGGGTTTCTTATTGGTTATTGTTATACTGAACCTTGCATGAGCTCTGCCCACACGTGTCATGTCTTATGCATACGACACCCTTTTGACAGAGTCCTAGGAGGATACAGAGCATGTGGAGCATATCTTGAGATAGACATACCAAGGTGTTTTCCCTGATTTTTCATTTTATTGGAGTCCTCTCCCTTGGAGTAGGTTTGAATCTTTATAGTTTTTGGTTAGGCTTGTATTTGGCCCATTCATCACTTTCATTACTTTACTATCATACTTTGGTTATGGTATTTTAGGTTTATGAATGCATTTCTTTCATTTGTTTTACATTTAAATATTGTGTGGGCTTGGAGATGTGTGTGTGTGTGTATAAGTACTTTAGGTTAGTGTCTCCCATTTGTTGGATATGCCTACTCGGTGTCGATATCTTGCTCCATAAACTATTGAAGGTAGGCGTGGGGCAGTCATGGGTCATACCCTAGTGGGTCGGGTCATGGAAATTATGTATTAAAAAAGAAATATTGTGAAAAAATCAAAATGAAATATCTTAGGGAATAAAAATCCGAATCTTTAGAATTATATATGTGCCACACAACCATCATATTCTGATCTACCTCTTCAGAAAATGACGGATGCTGGATATCCCGTACCTACCACTTTTCTCACATCCAATAATGTGAGAAAGGGGGAGGTCCTATTTTCGTACTGAACAAGAAACATTGAGGAAGAAATAAAGGAGAAAAAAACATAAAAAAAGAAAAAGAAAGATAGAAAATGCATCCTAAAATAGCCCGACCAGAGTCCCAAAATATTTAGTGAGTTTTTACCTCACCTATAAAAAATCCCTTAATTAAAAATGAAAATAAAGGTTTAGAATATCAATACGAGACTCTATTCAAAAGATATTACAATTATCACATGTGTAATTAATTAATAATTAATTAATTAAATACTAAATATTCTCTAAAAACATGAATAGCTCAAAAATCCACTAAACTCCCATCCTAAGTTAAAAAAACAAATCTATTACTAAAAAATAGGCTATAAAATTATTCTAAGATCTTATTATAGTGTTAATTTACTAATTTCTCCTAAAATTTACCCAATAAAAAATTTAAAATTTCCTTGATTTTCTCAACCCACAATGATGTGGTTCGTTAAACTTGGTGCTTCTGATCTTCATTATTCATTTTGAATTGAGTATTTTGAAACCTTTATAACTTAAGTGATCTTTTAATTCATTCCATAACTTGGTAGAATTTACTTTTTCTATAGTAATCTCCCCTTGTTAAACTCCCATTAGCTACAAAGTCCTATCTTTCACTCCTTTGGTCACTAAAATGGAATAACGTGTAATTATGAATTCTCTATCCACAAAATATATAGAAAACCCACATTTTCTTGTTATTATACTAAAATAATTTTCTTAATCAACCCTAGCATGTGTTATGATCCTTGAAATTAAATCAATTCTCTTTTTTTATTTTGAAATAAACATCAACCTTACCCACAATCATGAGAGATTCTTGATTCACAAGATTGATCTTTACAAACCACCTATAAATATTACTCCTCATACACTCCCTTTTGAATTAAGAGTGAAAAAAATATCCATAATATATAAACTAATTTTAATTGAACTAGACCATCTCAATAAAACACCTCTCATATCTTTCAAAATTGTATTTACTGACACACTTATAAAATAAAATCTTCTGAAATTGACTCTCTACACACTGTAATGATTCTTTAGATGAAATTTATTCCCATAATCCCAACACACGAGGATGTATTTCTCTGATTTACTATGGCTCTAATTATTTATCTCTTTTTATTTTCCAATAATTCTTCAATTATTTGGAATATTACACAACATTTAAAGTACACGTATTTCTGGTATATTCCTAGACCACCATTCATTATATTTACCCATTTAAAATAAAACCCTCAAACTCTTTGAACATAAACATAGTATTATTACTGTATTTACTTAATATGGTAACCATCTTATCCCATTATTTCAAGAGTGATGAATACAAGAATAACACTGGCTCCAAATCCCCAAATTTTACCTCAACATAATCCAATTGACACTTAATCATATTGAAGTCAATGACATGATCATACACCAAATTAAATTATTAAATTCTCATGTAGAATAATCATCACTTTTGGAATACCATTTTGATTTATATCAGATTATTATACATATCAATAGTAGTATTCAATTTTTAATAATTCTACTCCTATTTTATGTTATAAACCACATTTTGGGATAGTTACTTCTCGACCAACCCCAATTATTTCTTATCCAGGATTCCCCTTTCTTCCTTCATCATTGATTTTGGTTTGTCTCCCATATATAGAAGATCAATATACTTATATTTTATAATATTCTCTACTCGTATCTTATATAATATGAAATCCATTCCATAGAACTTATCCACCTTGATCCTACCCTCATCCAATTACATTCCATAAAAAACTAATAAACTCCCACTAAATTCTGAAACATGTTAGGGGGATCAATAAAAAATTATTGGAATTATACAACAAGGATAAAGTAAGAATTATTATACTAAAATGAGTTCAGAAATATCTTTTAGAGGATCTAGTAAATTGAAAATATGCAACTGATGCTCTGATACCTCTTGTTTATTTTGATGAACCACACAACTAGAATTTAAAATCACAAAACATATATACTGAAAACAATAACCAAATTATTTTTTGGAAAAAACCCATGTACATCATTAACCAATACATAAAATACAAACTCCACCTGATTCACCACACAACAATGCATAAGAATAATCCATAAAAGGATATCTAAAAGTAAAGGAAATGGGAAAAAGGTAAATAATAGCATAAGTTTACATGGTTCATATCTAGTATTAATCTATATGGGGAACACTAAAAGTACTTTTATTAATGAAATATGAAGATGATTAAAATTATTAAATTAATTCAAAATGAATCCACAATAAAAATATTGTGGATCCCCATTGGTGTAACCATTATCGCAATATTCAAATTTTTAGAGAGCATTACCATATGAATCCAATCTGTATGAGAATCCCTACAATCATTCAACTAAATCCACCACCTTAAATTATTATTTCAATGAATAGTTCATTCTTCAAAAAAATATTCTAGTTTACTATTATTTATAATCTTTATGACCCTTATATATTCTATTTATCAAAAAACCTCTTGAAAAATCATTAAGTAATATCAGAAAGAATCCTTATATATTAATAGAAAGATTTATAGATTCCCTTATATCTAAACACTACCCCGTTTTTTTTACTTTTCACAGAATCTTTTTGTTTCATTCTTTTCAATGCCTTTTTAAGTTTTCCTACTACTGAACTACCAAAATTTTGATCATTTCTGTTACTGATCCACCATCTCTATCTAGAATTCAGAAATTAGACTTTTGGAATCTCTCCTTCTAGTTTTTATAATTAAATATCCCACAAAGTTTTTCACACATCAAAACCTCAAAATTTCCTAATTTATAATCATTTTCCTGTCTTACAACCAATTACCCTATAAATATCCAGAAACCTCTTCCACTCTATAACTTTCTTTGTAACTACATGGTTCCCCCTCCATGATCAATGTTGTCCTAGAACAACTGAGGCATAAGGTATCCATACAATATCCCATAATACAACCTTTAACATCATATCATTCAGATTCTGAACTCAATCCACCTTCCATAGATCATGTACTTTATCATCCAAAAGATCTAAATGAAGTGATACTTCAAGTGAATATACATATCCTAGAATAAAAAAAATCATATTATTGAAAATTTGGATCACAATTTGTGAAACCAATGACATCATACCATCATCCCACCTTCTCTCAAGATATTACAATATTACATTTTCTTAATAAAACTATTTTATCTTCAATTAATATAGCATAATATATTTTTTGGTTTAAAGTGAAACCATCGATTGAATCTTTGATATTCAACTCATACCATGCCTATGAAAGAGAACACATAGACCATGGTGCTCTTGCTTATATTCATACCAATCCTAAAGTATATATATATATATATATATATATATATAAACCCTTTAAATGACTCATATATTTCAAAATATATAGAGAGAATTTTAGAACCCTTAGGATACCAAAGGGTCCACTTTACTGCTTATTTTTATTCTCTTATACGATTATCCATAAACCTGCTAACTCCTCCCACTACTTGTGGAATGTTCCAAAATGTAAAAACCATGGAATATATCATGGGTATGACAACTAATGCATAAGGAAACTTTTAAATGTACTCAAACATTAATTACATTTTCACCTCCTTTTTTCCCACTATTATATTTTTTACTAGGGGAGTGGTAACCAGTTTCACCTCGCTCGTTCTGATTCATTCCACCACCTTCTAAATGTTATCAGATTGAGGTAGGAATATGGTTTTAAACTTTAAATACCTTAAAATATGAATAAAAAATCTATTTTTATAAAAAAATATCCTTCATATTGAAACTTATAGAAAATTAATCTTTCATATCATTAATCCTTTCCTTTACTTGATTGATAATAATTATGTCATAAACATAGAGAAGTAATATGATGAAACTTGAACCATAGAAAAAATTCTTGTAATAGAAATGATATGCATTGATAATGATGATATTTATTCCAATATAAAGTTATTAAACTTATGTTTACACTTTCATGGTTATTTTTTTCATTCCATAAAGGATTCATTTTATCATGCGCACAAGATACTGGTCATATTTCTCATTGAAACCTCTCCAATTTTCCATGTAAATTTCTCCATTTAGGTATCCATAAAGAAATGTAGAATTATTTTATAATTAATTCATATGTAAACCATTAATTGATAACATTCTATGTATCATACAAATAATATAGTGGTTAAAAACAAATAAAATATCTTAGAAAAATATACACATTTTATTTCTCGAAAAAATTCAAGATAATCCTTTCTTTTTACCTCCATATACAATCCAATTCTTCCCTCAGCCTATAAATCCACTTTTTATCAAGTAATATCTTCCTGATAGATCATTATGTTAGCTAAAATATCCTATAAACATGTATTTAATCCATATGATCCATCATATCAAACTCCCACTAATTTAAGTATTTTAGTCTTTCAACCTCTTTTGGGATTTTGAGAACTCCATCATCTGTGAGAATAAAATATTACAAGTCACTATGTATCTTTTCTATTTTAACTTAATTGTGGAAGACATTTTTCACTTAACCTATGGATTTATTCTTTAAGAACCACTATTTTATGAACCTCACATACAAAATTTCTTCTTCAAGCATCTAAAATCCTTAATATTTACAAAGGTTTTATCCATGATAACACCTTTATAACATGACCTATTTATGAAAATTCTTCTGGATTCCCAAGTATTTTTATAGATGACATAATCCCTAAAATTTCTTGAACATACAAAACATTGAGAACTTAAACCTTTTAAACATCAACATGTGACGATAGTTTGGTCACTTCAGAAAATTATTATTGGTTCTAATATTTCAAAAAGATATCTTTATTGAAGATCACATTATATATTCGAACAATATTATGAGAGATTTTATCCCTAATATGAAAAAATTATTCATTACCGTACACTATAAAGTATCACATTTAAAACATGATATATTTCTTGTCCCTTGGCATTAACATGGATGTAGGTGAGAAAATGAAAGACTTTTATATGGGAGAATTAAATCTTCATTCTGGACCAAAATTATTCTAGAAGTTACCTCCCCAATACAGTTTATCAAATTAAATATATCAATTGGCCACACAATTATTATATATCACCAAAAAATCCTTATGAAAACCAACATTAATTCTTATTCCCCTTTACCTCTCGATTAATATCAGATTTATCATCTTTGTGACTCCATTTTATTTCGATGCACCTTATATGGTCTTCTCAAATTATATTCCTTTCCACTAGTACAACTTTCAGTAGTGTTAGATTCCATATGCCCTACTATTATTAATCCTAAAATATTTTAGTGTACTTGTGTTTTTTCCCACCATGGATCTCCATTGAATAATGGTTCTTAATACATTGGAATTTTTCTTGATAAAGAATTCCCAAAATTCCCCAATTGAATCATTTATGAAGGTAACATCACATAGTTAATCTCCATAAGAATGTTATAGAAAATTACTCATATATTAATATGTACCAATACTATGTTCCAATATTTAAGTGTCTTACCTTCCATTTTGAAAAACATATTTCCTCGCATCCCAAGAAATATTTCTTTACATGTTCCAAACTTTATGCTTTGGATCCTAAAAATTCATTTAATAGTGAGTATTTTCATCCCATTCTCACTGAAGTGACCATGAAATTATTTCAATAAATTTTTGAAAGTTACTTTTCTATAATGAATTTATCCTTCCAAAAGTCCCATTGGGTACACAATCTAATATTTCACTTATTTGGACATAAACATGTTATCACATGTAATTATACATTATTTATTCACAAATGTTATTCAAAAATCCACATTTTAAATTAATCCTACTGAAATTAAGTTCTTCCTTAAATAGGGGATGAACAAAACTTCTTGAAGTTCAATAAAACGTTTTCAATTTTTCAAGATGGAAACGTCACCCTAGACAACAATCACTGTAGCTTTATCATCCACAAAATTCATGATAGAGAAATTATTTTCATCATTTTTTACATGTATTTAAATGATTTAATTCCTAAAAATTTATCCTTTTTTGTTATTTACATAAATTTTGGATTTAAAGGTTGTTTTTATCTTAAATTGGAAAATTTCTTAATTCTAGAAATTTAATAGATTTTAATATTTTTGGAAATTAGTGCATATCTTTTTTAATGTAGACCCAATTGATGTGATTTTTTTAGGACACCTTGATTTATGGGATACAACTTTTTCTTCTGGGAAAAGATCTAATTCTGTCATCTAGAGACCCAAAAAAATCAATCAAGTTGGAGGAAGATTCTAGATTACCACATGGACCCCACCTCACAAAATAAATCACAACTCAGTATACACACCTAAAGTTGGGGTGATTTAAATTTTATTAAAAAGAATATTAAATGGGGAGTTATTCTCTTTTGGATCATGGAGATATTATTTCATTAATGCAACCCATGGATGCTCATCTTTTGGGGAAAAAATAAGAAACATTCATCTAGAATAAAATCTAGAATTTAATTATCCATATCTCTTACAAAAAATTGAGTATGTAGATGATATTTTGTGGATAAACGTAAAAGATATTTTTGAACATCTTTCATGAAGACACCATCCCAATATTAGGCTATTAATTTGGCCTACCCTATTAAAACACTTGGTGGAAATAATCTCTAAGAAACCTTAAATAGAGATTTTTATGATCTGAAATTTGAAGACTGAAGGATCGAAACCCTTGGGCTATATAAGGAGGTTTTCACCCATAATGAAGGAAGAGTACAACACCACTATCAGAGATGAGGCCTTGGGACATTCTTCTTAGTTATAATTTTTTTTTATTTTTTTTAATTTAGTTTTCTTTTCTCTTGTAATGAATTTTTATATTTTTAATTAAAGTGTTTCTATCTTCTTACATCTCTATTTCTCTTCAATAATTAATCAAATTATTATTTTCCTTTCCCATTCCACCATGAAATCTTACCCTAAAAAAATGAGGGTCTAACCCGATACTTGGATTGGGGGAGGTATGTGGAAATTTAATTTATTCTGCACCTAAATTCTTATGTTTTATTTTGTTTGTGATGAGCAAGAGTTTCATGAACGAGTGCAGTGATCGTCCACCAAGACACTGAAATAGAACTCATTTACATTATTTTATTAAATATTTCCATCCATTATACTGTATATAATCTGTTCTTTTGATGTAGTTGAGTCATTTAGTAGATGAAATGACATACGGTGGAGCCAAGTCCTGGGAGATGTCAGACGCTCGATCGAGGTGTGCCATTAACCTTGATTATTGGAGGAGGTGGAATTGACTTTGCTATATGCATTCAATATTTCACACCACCAAATACAATAAAAGTAATTTATGAATGGGATATTAGAATCGAATTATTAAATTTATTTAAACACGAACAAATAGAATAATGGAACCCACATACAAAAAACATAATAACCAAGTTCTTTCTTTACTAATTATATTATGTCATTGCATGTTAGTATAATTTTTAACATATAATTTGTTTTATTAATGTAATTAATTTAATATAATAAATTAAAACAATAAAAATAATTGGGTTAGGTGATATAGAATAAGTAGGTGAACAATTGAGAAATCTCCTCAAGTGAGAGAACCCCAGCTAGCCACTGTGTTGCACTAGGAAAACATAGAAATTTGATTTTTCCATGCCCTACGATAGGCGTGCATCAAAACTAGAATTGTTTCCTTGGAGCTGATGATCTGTTTACTTTACTTTTCCTATTTTCAAATTTTATATAGTTTTCATTATTTTTTTTAAAAAAATATTCAAAAAAACATTTTCCATGATTATTCACATTCAAATTATTATGCATGGGATGGTTACTCACAGGTGAAATATCAAGGACCAAAAGTGAATTATAACGATCTAAATTCCCAGGTGGAAAGGATTATCAATACTTTGGATGACTTGGGGGGAAAAATTGAAATTGAATTTGACTATGTTCAATCACTTATAGATCAACCCAAGCTTGAATCAGAGAAAGAGACTAAGAAAGTTGTGGAAGAAATTTCCCCACTAGTTTTTGATATTGGAGAACCCGAGGGGGTAAAAGAGGATGTTCCCAAAGATCAATTGCACCTCTATCAACCATTTCTAGAGGATATAGTTGAAATATCATTTTATACTAATTTACAATAGGGTGATCATATGAATTTAGATAAAGTTTAGAGATAATGGGTAGAAATTGAAATTCAAAATGATATCCTAATTCCTTAAAAAGTAGAATAGAAATACCCATTATACCTCTCTCTAGTCTTGAAAGATTAATAAACCATCCATGGGGTAGAATTTGAAGAAAAACTAGAGGAACCTGACTAAGTACCTCAATCAAATAAATATTGACTCTAAGATGCACTTATCACTGAAGAAGTGATTAAACCAGAAGAATATTAGGGAGATGATCCTTTCATGAACTCTATATTTTCTGATTTCATTAAATCTGATTTGAGTATCAATTCTTATGATTTTTAATTTTCAAATTCTGTAAATCCTTCAATCTCCCTAGTGGAATATGATGAATAAAAAATTAATCCTGTTGAGGAACACTTGGATATCCCTGAGGATATTGATCATCTACTTGAGGAAGCCAAAGAAGAGATACCAGTGGATCTACCTAAAGAAAAAAATCTATAAGCTTCCTAACTTAAAAGGGAAGATTTTTAAATTAATAATTCAAATTTAAATTTTGAATCTCTCTTTGATTAGTATTTTCATGCAGAAAATCTGGAGTAGCCAATGGATTTTCAAAAAGATGTTGCATAAGTATAAACTGAACATAAGGAGGTTACATATATCATCCAACCCCTGCCATGAAATCTATACCATATTGCGATGGGGGCAGATCTGGTGTACTCTACCCATTGATTCCTCCTCAACGAAAAAAAATTATAGGATGGGAAGAACAACATGTGGTGGTTCATGTGAAAGAAGATCCACCCACCCTTAGATTATGGATAATATCTTGTACTACCGTCTGGCGGTAGTAAAAGAAGACAGAGCCCACTTGGGGGATCGTACCAAGACTTATCTTTACTTGTTTTCTAGGAATTTAGTTTCCAATTTCTTTTCATAGAAGTAGCATAGGATGAGATCCCCTTACTTCTATATTTTTGAGATTTAATGGAATAATCCTTTTAATTAATTAAGTAATTCTCTTTTGTAGGTTCAGGATGGCAGAAGGGAACCCCCAAAAGAAAAAAACGAAGCTTCATTTCCAAATAGAGTTCACTTTTAATGTTTATCTTTGAAACTCCTTATATTTTTGTTTTGTGCTTTAAACTATAATTGAATTCCCAAACTTTAATTATGTCTTACTTAACATATCGAAGAGACATGAGGTTCTTAAGAATCCAGTGATGTTGTGTTTTAGATTTAAATGTTAATGTGATTGAATGATTAAAATAGAGAATTTGATTATTAAAGTGTAGCAAGGATATTTAAATAAGGACTTGTGATTTTTAAGAATTGATTGAATCATGTAAATGAAATTTCCCTGTCATTTTTCATGATTTGAATTTCTGAATTTTATGTGAATCAGTTTTTTATTATTAATCATGCCATGAGTGATTTTCCAAAATCATATTCCGATTACTGAGAGGATTTCAAGACCAAATATTTCCTATTTTATCTTAATCATTTTTCTTGAGTGATATGGGGACATACCACCTTCCAGAAATTGTATTGAAACTTTTCAAAGCTATAGCTATGCAAAAAAAATCTAGAATGATTGAGGATCTACTTTGGATAGACACATATTTACCTAAGACACACCTTTCCATTTATCCTTTGTTATCCCATAAATGCTAAGAATTACCTTATAGGTTTAAGACACATTAGAATCCAATTTTTTCTTAACTACCCAAAATTTTAGTATTTTAGCATGGATATTTCATGTTTGAGTGTGGGGTAAGGGCCTTTCATGTGCATTCATTGGGATGTGTATCATTTGTGGGTGGTGTGTGGTGTCCTTCATCTTTTTGGGTAGTGTATTATTAGAAAATTGGGCACGAGTCATCATTTCATTAAGATTTTTTCATTTCATCGAGTTCTACTTAAAAAAATAGAGATATATTTTTTTAAAATGAAGTTGAGCCTGTATGGAGCTATAAAAAAAGGAGAAAATAAATATGTGCCTTTCTGGATATTTATATGAAAAGGGGTAGAACTTTGATGATATCATTCTTTGTAATCATTAATTTACTCATGTTTCATGTTATAAAAAGGTAGTGGTGTTGTGGTTCACATTCTCAAGGGTATTTGAGTAAGGTTCATCATGTTTTTTCACTTTATTAATCAAGAATTTTACTTAAGAGTCGAACCTCCTACTTCTGGCCTTAAATACATTTAATAATTTTCCCTCCAACCTTAAGCCTTTGAGTCATTTTAACCTTTATTTAAAGTCATCATGATTTTATGCTCCTTTTTTCTTTACAAAGTAGAGAAAGTAGTTACTTTACAAGCCTACTGATAAGGAGCATGTTCTCATGATATAAGAATAACTCTAATTTAATTGTATCATAATTGATGAGAGAAAATATTCAAAATATAGGTAGATCATGATTTGGTATGTTTAATAATACTAAACTGAGAATCTTGAATGAATTAAAGGATAAGTTCTATTATTTTGTAATAGAGAGAATTAAGATGCATGAACTGATTGTTTTGTTTGAAAAATTGGAAATTAAATTGATATTTTATGTGTAAGTTGAAAATTTGATTTGACATTGATAATTTTTTAATTTTATTGCTCTGAAATTTGAATATTTGTAACATTGGTTCCCTTTTAAATTTAATGTTGATATTTTATACTTGTGGAAAAGAATAGTTTACATGTGGTGGAATTGATAGAGATACTATTTTAATCATTTTTATATGTAATTAAATGATTTAATCACTAAAAATTTATCAATTTGTGTTATTTACATCAATTTTGGATTTATAGGGTATTTTGAGATGAAATTGGAAAATTGCTTAATTTTGGAAATTTCATAGATTTGAATCACTTTGGAAATTCACACATATCTTTTAAAATATTTAACAAATTGAAGTGATTATTATTTTTAGGAAAAGTAGATTTATGGGATTGAACTTTGTCTTCTGGGACATGATCTAATTCAGCCGTCTAGAGACCCTAAATAATCAATCAAGTTGGAAAAAGATTCTGGACTACCATTTGGACCCCACCTCACTAAATAAATCATAACTCAGACTAAAAACCTCAAATTGAGGTGATTAAAATTGTATTTAAAATAATATTAAATGGGTAGTCCATCTGTTGAAGATCGTGGAGATATTCCTTCATTTAGGCGGCCCATGGATGCTCAACTTTTGGGAAAAAAATTGGAAACATTCAGCCAAAATAAAATCTTGCATATAATTAGCCATATATCTTATTACAAATTGTGTATCAAGATGAAATTTGTGGATAAATGTAAAATATATTTTGGAAAATATTTCATGAATATATCATCCCAATATTTGGCCATTAAATTGGCCTACCGTGATGGAAGTTTTGGTGGACATATTATGTGAAAAATATTAAATAGAGATTTTCAAGATATTAAATTTGATGACCGAAAAATGGAAACCCTTGGCCTATATAAAGAGGAGTTAATCCATGATGAAGTAAGATTCCAACTGCCATGAACGGAATCTGGTCGCCGCCAAAACCAGTACTATACCCAGCCCGTGATAAGGCCCAAAGGGCATTCCCTATCCCCACGGGCTGGGTCTGGTGCCGGGTTTGGTGGCGACCAGATTCGGTTTGTGACAAAATGGTATCAAAGGAGGTTCAGGTTTACTCATTTTGTCATGTTATTTGGGGAAGAGTCAGGATATTATGGAGTTAGTATTGTAAGGAATTGGTATTCAAGTTATGGGTAGGGTTCCTGATCACCACACCTCATGAAAGGATTCAAGTTTCCAGGGGAAGTCAGGTTTTATCTATGTCCTTTGGTTTTCTTGGTCTGATGATGGTTTGGGGAAATGAAAAGAGAGTTGGGTTAATGGTCTTAGTGATCTCGCAGGGCCTGGAAGGACATGTGGAGGCAAGGATCTTCCCTAGTACACTCTTTGTGACTGTGAAGTGATTGGATTATGGTTTCCAACCATATGTCCAAGTCACCCACCGAAACTAGTTTCCTCTTGCATTGTCTTGTGTTCTTTAGTTTTGAAATCTAGGACATTGGTTTTAAAGTGACTTGGTTTTAAGAAGCGTAAAGTTTTTTTTGAAATTATTTTCAAATAATGAGGGAATTGTTTTGTTAATGAAATGGTGGAACTGAATTTTCAGAATTATTTTGAAATGGAAAATGGTGTTCTTACACCTCTTTTGAAAGCAGGAACTATATTGATTTTGGTTTTGGAAAGTGTTTCCAATAGAGTTTTCTAAACAATAAAAGGGTGTATTAATGGGATGATATGTTTTGAAATTGATGTGAATATCTTGAAATTGAGTTCTTGCATAAATGTTTGCGTCTTTCTGAAAATTTTAGTAATATTTGAATTGGGATTTTGATCTCCTGGTTAGCAGTTTTGAAAAAAAAGGATGTGTTGGCTGAACATTTTGGTTTTGAAAAGTGGAAATAATATTTGTTTTAACCTTTGGTATTTCCATGAGTGACCACATGCATGGGGTTATATGGGATGATGGATGGCTGATGGCATTACTTGATGAGTTCCGGGACAGATATGAGGAGGGTGCCCGGTGTGGCACAAAAACATGCATGTGTGAGGCCCATGGGGCACCATTGGTGGAAATGATTACTGTTAAACAGTTTGTTTTCAAAGAAATAGTTTTAAAGAAAAACATGATGTCTTGATGAATAGTTTGGTATAGTTTTTATTATGGGTTTTTGATAATTTTGATGTTGTGGGATGTTTTGAGTCCAAGAACCCCTCCTGTTTGAAATGTGTTTTGGGTTTGTGTTTGGTCGGTGAGCTATGTTGTACGGACGGTTAGTGGTCTCTTTTGAAAAATGTTTTGGGAGGCCTTTGCGGTGGTTCACTTCATGTGTTTGGATCTGGATTGTGGTATATCGTGACCAATGGACCATCTTGGTTGGGTCCTTTGGTTCAATCGTTGGATAAGGTACGCCCCATTAAGGGTTAGTGCACAACTGAAGTGCAACCTGTATTATTTTTCCTTTTTAAGAACCTCCAATTGTTCAATATAAGGAATCTTTTTATTGATATTTTTAGATTGATTCTACACCCTTTCCTTTATTTTATTTTTAGATCCTCTTGTAACGGGAGAGTGCTCATGGAAGGTTGAAAGAGACCTTAGTTTCTTAAGTTTCCTGATACGTCGAAGGTGGATGTGGTCTAGGGTTGTTAGTGTGGATGAGTGTCTCGATGGTGTCTAAGAGGAACTTTGGGTTCTTCGAAGTTTCTTTGATGCATGAATTCATGTTAAACCACTGGTGTGGGAAATATGGTCACGATAGGACATTGTGGACACTTTCTAGAATTGTGTGTTGTTTGGGGATGTTGTATAAGGTCCCTCTCCATGCATTGTTTATATTAGTCGCAATGGTAATGTTCGTTGATGCCTTTTGATGTCATGGGCTCGATTGATCGTAAAGGTGAAAGTTGGGAAATCATATTAGAGTCTCTCTTATGTTGGGATAATGTATGCCTTGGAAAAAATCTTAAAAATATTCCATTTTAGAGGAAGGTGAGTATTGGTTTTCTTTATTTCTATTGTTTCTCACCGTAACAAACAAGGTGTGATGTGTGTGCATATTTTAAGGCCTTGTTTCATTGAAATATCGAGTTAGGGTAAAGTGAGTTTGGAATGTGTTATGTCTTGGAAAAATTATCCGGGATTTCATTATAGTTATTGGTTTCACCGAAAGAAGAATTATCGTTCATGGGGTTTCCAAAGACTAACTGTGAGGCTGAAGATTCTTCAATCATTTGAGCTCTAGCCATAGGTCTCGGAGAGAAGCTGGCTCGTAGTCAGTGAAAATCACAGGGTCGTTTAAACCCTTGTACAAAGTCATATCCTCAGTTTGAAAGTTAGGAAGATTTTAAACCTATGGTTTCATAATCTTTCTTCTGTTGTCCATATTCGGTGGAAATAGTTGGAGGGCCGTGTACCCATGTCATCACCCAATGTTATTCCCTCCCCCTTTGGTTTCCACTGAGTCTTTGGAGAAAGGTTTGAAGTTTGTCTAGACTGTTTGAGAACACGGTTTTCACTTGGTTAATAGTGACCATGCCCCAGAAAACCATGTGTATAGAAGGATCCCCACTGTTAGTGTATGGTTTCCCAAACCATGCAAACTAACCATGTGGTCGCCCCAACTCTTTAAATTTTGGGGTCTTTCTTTACCGGCCAGTGCTGGTTGGTTACGATGGTTGGTTCTTATGGTGGGGAGACCCACTATGAGTCTTATATAAGTTATTTTGTAAATTTCTGATGGCAGTATATCATTTGTACCGGTGAGTCCATTTAGGACTCCCCCTATTAGTCTCCTGATTCTGTCTCGAAAAAAAAATATTGGTTGTCTCTTATAGTGGGGAGCGTATTTGGGTCCCCCCATACCAGTAACTTATATTTTTCCATGGTATTGGCTTGGTGTAGATAGTCTCGTTCAGATCTATCTAGCTACCAACATCTTTCTTGAGTAAACGTTGGGACTAGAGAGAGCCCAATGGTTTAGTTAATGTAAGGTAAATGTAACATTGTTCGAAGTTGTTGTTCGTTTGGGTGAATTGCTTGAGTCTTGTTCGGATAGTGTTTGAGGATTTTTATTTTGGGATAATGTATGAATGTGCTTGATTATTTTAGGAAAGTGGAGTAATTTAGGTTTTTGGGAGTATTACTTCCTTCATTGATCACTAGAGGTGTTTTGGCCTTTGGGGGAGAAGCCTGGTAAGGGATACATCTTGGTTTCTCAGTTGGGTTTGGTTGTTGCTTTGTCCTTGCTGTGACTTTCCAGGGTGGAAATTTTTCATGGTGGGGATAATTGTCACATACATAGCTTATTTTAAATGTATTTTTATTTTAATTTCCATTAATGCTTTGTTTTGGGGGTTTCCAAAGGTTTTATGGAGAATATGTGAGTTTTCATGAATTGGGCCAAACCGTGGGCCCAATTCCAGATTTAAAAATAAATTTTGTTTCTTTTATAATTTTTTTTAATATTTTTCACTCATTCCAACTCCTAAATGTCCTACCCTGATATATTAACACCAAAATTAAAATTTGGAGCCTTTGTAAATCCATAACTATGGTTTATTTTGGTTTTTATTTAAGGGATTGGGCCTGCCCGGAAGCCCATATCCAATTTTAAAAATTAATTTTATTTATTTAATAACTTATTCAATTTTAATTATTTTTTGGTGATTACAAGCCTTATATGCGCCGCTTACAACCAACCTCTCCCCCAGTCTCTTTACCCCCTCTTTGGAGCTCTTAGGAATCGTGATTTAGGGACGAACATCATAGGGTTTCTAAAATCGTCCAGATTTGATGAGGTATGTTCATTCAATCATAAATCTATCAATTCACACTCTTTTATCTCTATTCCAATTCTTAAATTACCTAATAATTCGTGTGAAGACCTCCCCTAAGTTTTGTCCGTTTTCAATTTCAGATACTGGTGTTTTGGGGAGATTCATTCCAGATTTCTCAAATAAGTTAGTCCATTTCATTTTCCCTTTCAAATTGATTAGGGTTTCATTCTATTTTTTAGGGTTTCCTCCCTTTTAATTGAAGTGAAAAATTACCAGTGGGTAGGGGTTCTAACCTAAGGTTTAACCTTGGGTTTTCTTGGTCCAATTTTCTATTTTAGGTTTGATCTACCCTACTTGAGGTGCGGCGGTGGTGCGTTGGTGTTTTCGCACAAAGGATTTAATGGTTTCATTTGATTGGGTAGGTGATTCCAATGTTGATGCAATATTTATGTATTATCATGATGTATTTATCATATTTTCATATTTATATCATTTTATTATTTCTGCAAAAATCGGTTCTAGTTATGTTTCTATTGCAAGTGAATTTTAGATGCCAATTTGGTGTGAAATTGGGGGTTTTCCAAAGAAATGTTTTATTTGTTTATTTGGGGATTCCCTATAAATACTTAGTTGTTTTTGTTGAAATTTAATAAGGCATAAAATACTATTTATAATGTTTATCCCCTTTGGTTATTGCTGCAAAAATGGGTTTTAATTGTGTTTGTAAAGAAAGTGAAGTTTTGTTTCCACTTTTGTGTGAAAATGAAGGTTTTACAAAGTTAACACTTATTGTTTAACATGGGGATGCCCGAAAATTGATTTGTTATTTTAATTGAAATTTATTAGGATGCCTTTACTGTTTTGGTAACTTACAAGTGTGAACATAGTGTATAAGTGGGTTTCTTAAGGGCTTTTGTGTGCAAAACAACACGGGATTTTGAGAAATTGATTTATTCAAATTCAAAGTGTTTGTTGTGTGTTTTAAGTGGTATAAAATGTGATAGCTACTGTATTTGGTGTATGTGACCAGTAGTGGTGTTTTAAATTAAAATGGATATGTGTTAAATCCTGAAATTTTTTGAGCACAAAGGGGGAAGCCCAGGTACCTAGGTGGGCGGATTTGTACAAGTACAGCTAGTGGACCGGATGGGTTTTGTCCCTGTTTCACTTAGAATTTGGATAACAAAAACTCTAACTAAACTATGTGGATGATTATTGGGGACCACTAGGTTATGGGTATGTTCCCTACTAGCGGTTCGTGCAGGAGAAGAGATTTTACTATGGTTACATTACACCGAGGTACGAGGTACATGGGGCCCGAGACTATCTAGTGCCTAGGGGTGTTCCCTATTTTGTTTCTCATTGGATTTTTGGTATTTTCCCATGTATTTGGAATTATATTGCAGTATCTAACATTCCTATTTAAATTTGTTTACATTCTGAAAGTTTTATCTTAAAAAATGTTTTCAATTTAATGTTTCATTTCTTGGAATTTGTCACCGCTTTTCATTTCATATTAAAACTGCTTGCTTTTTCACCTTGTATTGCATGCACCTTGGAATCATAGGGTGGTATCTTATTGGGATTAAGATCACACCCTACATACACCCCTTGGGTGTAAGTAGACTTTTTTTTGACCCAGGTAAATGAAAGGTTAAGGGTGATGGCGGTTCAAGGTGTTAGTCCTCATCCTTGGGGCGGAGTAGTGGAGACGGCTTGGGGGTGATGAACCCTTGTCATGTGGAGTCCATGGGGCTATTTTGTTTCTGTTCCATTGTGTCTTTGGACCTTTTGTATTTCATTTGAACTTATGTATTCAGTTCTGGATTTTTTTATAAACCTTGTTGGTATGAATTTTTCTGATTCATTTTATCAAATCTTTTTGGTGTTTTATCTATACATATTCGGGTAAATCGTTCCCAAACCAAGATAAATGATACCCGGGCACTTGTGCCAACCCGTGCGGATGGGGAACGCCCTTCAGGCCTTGTCACAGGCTGGGTCTGGTGCCGATTTTGGTGGGAACAAGATTTGGTTCGTGACACCAACACTACTATTGGATAGAAGGCCTAAGGACATGTTTCTGACTTTGGAAATTTCTTTTATTTTTTCTAATTTTATTTTATTTTCTCATGTAAGGAATTTTTATATTTTTTATTCAGGTGTTTACATATTCTTCCATCTATATTTATATTTCATACTTAATATAATTCTTCTTTTTCTTTCCTATTCCACCGTGACCTATTACCCTACAAAATGGGAGGATAATCCGAGACTTGGCCTGGGGGAGGTACGTGCCAATTTCATTTTTTCTGCGCCAAAATTCTTAAGTTTTATTATATTTGTGATGAGCAAGAGTGATGTGCATGGGTGTGGTGATCGTTCACCACAACACTAAAATCAAACTCATTTCTATTATTTTATTTAATATTTTCCCTCACTTATACTCGATATATGCTCTTCATACGATGGAGTTGAGCCATTCAGTAGATGAAATTACATATAACAGAGCCAGGTCCTGGGAGATGTCACCCACTCGATCAAGGTGTGCCATCAATCTTGATTATAGGAGGCGGTGGAATTGAGATTGATATATACATTCATGATTTCACACCACCAGATAAAATAATAGTAATTGATGAATGAGATCTCATAATTGAATTATCAAACATAATTGAACACCAACGAAGAGAATAATAGAACCCACATACCAAACCATAACAACCAAGTTATTTCTTCACTAATTATATTCTTTCATTACATGTTAGTATAATTTTTAAAATTTAATTTTTTTCTAAATTTCATTGATTTCATAGAATAAATTAAAATAATTAAAATAATTCAGTTCGGTGATATATAATAAGTTGATGAAAAACTGAAAAATCTCTTAAAGTGAGACGAACCTCGTCAGTCACTGTGTTGCACTAGGAAACCATTGAAATTTTTATTTTCCATTCCCTACAATAGGCATGCATCAATGCTCAATGCCGAAAATTTTAGACATAAAATTCATCATATTCCCTCTCTCAGATATTGAGTGAAAATAATCTCTAGAGTCTATAATCAAAGAATTAATTAAATTGTATAAATTCAAAAAAACCAATCATATGTTCTGAATCAATATTTTTTCATTCACTTCCATAAGCTTATCTTCCAGAATTGACACTTATCTCACCAAAATCTTTCTTTAGATGACCTTTATTCCCTCGATTCCAACACAAGATATGACATTCCATTCAACTACTATAGGTCAAACTTATTCCTCTTTTTCATCCTTCCATGTAACTCTTTTATGATTTGGAACTTAACCTATCTTCTACACTATATTCATTTCTGTTTCATGATCAGATGTCCATTTTGTATATTTCCACATTCAAAATGAGATCCTAAATGTCTGTGAACATGAAGTGAATCTTTCCACTTGAGTTACTAATAATTTTAACAATCACATCACATTATTTATGGAGTTATGAATGTAAAAAATATTCTAAATCCAGATCCCTATAGTTCAACTTCATGGATTCCAACTAATTAATAATCATGTTGAAGTCTTTGACATGGTTAACCACCGAATTTCCTTTAAACATTATATCATAGAATAACATCTATAATAGGGACACCTTGTTTATTATTTTTAGATTATCATATATGTGATAATAATTCTTTATAAGTTATAATGTTTTATTCACCTTATATACGTTATAATCTAAATTCCAGGCTATTGATATCCCACTAAACTCCAATGATTTCTTTTCTAGGATTTACAATTCTTCATTATTTACCACTTTTGATTTAATTTTCCTCATCAGATGGTCAATATAATTTTGTTTTATAAAATCATATATCATCATCTTCCTAAATAAAAAATACGTCCCATTAAACTCTTTCACATGGACCTTACTCTCATCCAACAAAATTCCTTCTAGAATTAACATTGATAATAAAAGTGTTTTTAGGTTATCAATTTTATGGTTTATTAATATCCATGACTATGAATTCATATATATGATTAAAGCATTTATATATGTTTAAAAAATGTTTAAAATGATATTATATAATCAATTTGATACCAATAATAAATTTAAAAATATTATGTTTATATTGGGATATAAAAGACAATTTATTTAAAAATTTAATGTATTTTCTTAAAATAATTTCTTATATGATTTTTTATAAGTGGAAATTTATGTTAATTATATAAATGAATATTTATATTTATAATTATGATAATCCTATAACTAATTCTATTAATTTATGAGACAAGAATATTTTTTTTATTTGAAAAAGAAATAATTTCTATTCTAAATAATTTTTCCACATATTATATGATTTTATATAAATATAAAATTTATAAATTTTATATTTTGAATATAAGAAAATGAAAATCATTTTTTGGTTTTATAATGTCAAAATTATCTCAAGGTGAATTTTATGGATTTTTTGGAGCAAGTTGTTTTTCGATGAACATTTAAGAAAATACATTTTTTATTAATCCTGTAACATTGATTACATCATCATGAAATAAATATGGAAGAAAAGTTTATGGAAAATATTACTTGATGTTAATATATAAATATTTTTATGTTATACTCAAAATATTATCCAATTAATATAAATTAAATTTTTTTTCAAGATAAATATGAAAAAATTTATTATTGCTGACATAGTGCCTATGCAACGTTGGAAAACTCAAAATGGGTGGCTTTAAGATAATATCTATGATGTGATAAGTATAAATTGATATTAAATAAAAATATATGAATAATAAATTATTTTTATGCATATTTATGAGTTTTAGAGTGATATAACATGAAAATTATCCAAATGCTTATACAATGTCTGTACAATGTAAAAAAAGAAAAATAAAAAGTTTAATATTTTTTTAAGATAAGTACGGAAAAAAATATACTAAGAATATTTACAGATTATAATATAAAATGTGAAGAAATATATTTAGTATATTAATTTATTTTTAGCTTTACATTATAGGAAAATTATACAAATTGATTAGACAACATCTATGCAACACTTATGTAAGTATGAAAAAATTCCAATTAATAGTATTAAAAATATTAATGATCAAAAGGTTTATATAATTTATGGCCTACAATAATTTTTTAGGATAAATATGAAAGTTAAGGAATTATTTAAATGTTTTTATTTTAAATCCATTATTATCTAGATATTTTATAAAGTTAATTTATGAAAATAACCCTAAAAAGAACATTAAATGGTATTCAGTAATAAAAATGATTTATAAATTAATATAAAGTCATAAAAATTAATATATTGAGCCAATTATGATTGGAAATTATCTAGAATGTGATCTATTTCTATTTTAACCACTTTCCATAGTAAAATACCATTCCCGACCCTTAATGGATAAATACTTGTGAAAATGCCATTGAATTTCTCATATAAAGGGGATTCATTCTACCATTTTCAAGAAACATACCATGTTTGGTTTTATCTCTAAAATTTTCCCAATTAATTTCATAAATAAAAAATTCCACATTTATGAGGCTCTTTCCTTTCAAAAAAACCTTTCTCCAAATGAATTTAGACTTAATCCGAAGGTGGTGATTCAAAGAGAATTGTATGGGTTTTTGACCCTCTTCATCATTTCTTATTTATGATTATTTATCTTAAAAAACATTTTAAAATTATCTTATTTTCCTTTAATTATTATATTACCATGGTATGTATATTTTTTTATCCAAAAAGTATTAAAAATTATTTATTATCCCTCATAATTATCTTTTCATAAGCTCTTACCACATCAAAATATGGGTTTTTCAAAAATTATTTTGTTTCATTTCAACTCTTCTCTTAGTATTTTAAATAACTTAAATAATATTTAAAGGAAACATTAAAATAGTATTTTTTTAGTAGTATATATATATTTAATAAAACACAACATATTTTTTTTGAAAACATGGGTTACTGGGGTAATCATTCATGATTATTTTTAACTATAAAAACAAACTCAACAAGGAATATTCTTAGAAAATCTACTATTTCATGACATATTGAACTCATTTTATTTTTTTAAATTATTTATAAAAATAAGATGAAACTTTTTTATTTTATTGAACCATTTTAAATAGAGTTTTTTACCATTATAAAAATAACAATTCTATTTTGGATATTATGAACTGGATGACCATATAACGACTAATGTGAATGATGATAATTTAGTAATGGAAATAAAAAGGATAAAAAATGATTTAAAATGAATAATTAAAAGGAAGTTAACAAAAAAATTGTTCTGAATAGTTTACATAATTAACATAATTTTATTATTTAGTTGGTTAGAGTAGGTATGGGGGAAGTTAGGATTCAATATAAGAGTATTTTCTTTGAAATATTTACATTAATTGTTTTGATGTTTTTCTCTATCATGTTTCTATTATAGGTTCATGTTCATTTTTTTGTGTAATAAATATTATTTAATATATTTATATAATTAGGTAAGGTAATTTTCCATTGGTGTTTAATTATTTTAAAAAGGACGAGATAAATCTATTTTCATGTTTTATATAGAGGACATTCATCATAAACGTTTGAAGAGTATATTTTTATATGATTTCTACAGAAACTCTTTCCCCCCCTTTTATAACCATTTTTCTTAATGAGGTATCCTCTTCAAGTTTTTATGTTTTTCCAAAGAAATTTATATTTCCATTGTTTTTTAATTTTTAATTTTAAAATTATTTATATTAGAAATGTAAAAGAATTTTTTTATTATTTTTGTCTGTTAACTTTAAAGTTATTTATTATGGGTTAAAAAATATTCTTTGATGAGTTTTATTAAAGAAATTATGAAAGTAAAGGTCCTATATATTTTATTCATGTAATTGTTCATCAAAATCGTATATGATGATAGGTGGGTCTCATATAGACCTCCAATAAATTGGGTAACATTTTATTCTCTATGATATAATTCTAGGATGAAGTTGTTAAGTAATTCGGTTTTGAGTTTATGATATTAGAATTACCTAGTAAAGTTTTTCCATTAAAAATGATGTTGTTATTAACAAGTTATGTTAATCTATTGAAATGCTGATATGAATATAATGTTCAGAGTAAACATGAGGAGTATTTTATTGTAATTGTAACACCCAAACCCAAACCATCAGGTCCAAGATGAAGAGACACAAAACCTCATACATGCCTCCTCATACTCAAAAGGGTGCTGATAAGAAGTGTGGGTCTAAATTCCATCATTGGGGAGACTATATTATCAATATCATGTCCTTTCAAAAATAATGTAAATATAAATAATGATATATCAAAATAAATATTTAGCATAAGACTAAATATCAAATGTAGTAATAGACGACACACATGTCATACAAATAAATAAATGGGATTATAAAGTGTAAAACCAAACAAGAGTATTATTTCTAGAAGATATATAAATAAAACCCTATGGTTTTCCTCAAAAGTCCATCCTTGCACCACTATAAATCTCTGATCCTCATCTTAACCATCCACTATGGGAAACTTACCCTTGCCCAGATCCCTATAAATGAAATCCGCAGATATACCGAGATTCTTGTATAGGGTGTGAGTAATAAACCCACTAGGACACCACCGATGCATCCATAATATAAGGTTACATAATATATACCAATTTATGAAATTCCATAAATTAAATTCTCAAAAAACATATAACCACCCAAGTGATAAGTTAACGTGTGTTGATCAAGCCTTTAGGAACCTCAGTTCCTCACTATGCTAAAATTTGTATTTAGCGGCCGTTTTTTTTTGTTTAGCGGCGCTTTAAACCGCCGCAAAATCATTCCACTGCGGTTTTGGGAAAACGCCACTAAATCATGTGTTGGGAAATAATTAGCGGCGGTTTAAACCGCCACTAAATCTATTTTACTTTTTTTTAAATTTTTTAATTAGTGGAGATTTTTTAGCGGCGGTTTAAACCGTCGCTAAATCGTTTTTAAGTTTTTTTAAATTTTTTTAATTTTTTTATTTTTTTTATTTTTTTTATATTAGTAATTTATTTATTTATTTAATTTTTTTATTTATTTTTGTAATTTTTTTATTTATTATTATTTTTTTATTTATTTGTAATTTATTTAATTTTGTAATTTATTTATTTATTTTCGTAATTTTTTATTGTTTATTTTTTTATTATTACCACGCACATGCCCATCCATATCCATGCATAAGCCTATGTCCATGCGCGTGCCCATGCACATGCCCATGCCATATATATAAATTCTGCGTTGGGTGAGATTTGAACTCCTAAGCTCTTGCATATTCTCGAAAGACTGTACCACTCCAGTAGGCTCTTCATGTGATCAATAAATCGAATTTAATATACTTATACACACACACACACACACACACACACACACACACACACACACACACACACACACACACACACACACACACACACACAGAGAGATATATATATATATTAATTGAAAAAACAAGTAATACAAAACAAATAGATTCAAACTAAATTATTATTAATCAATAATCAATAATTAATAATCATTCCTATATAATATATAATATATAATATATAATATATAACATATATTATATAACATATAATATATAATAAATAATACATAATATATAATATATAATATATAATATATAATATATAATTTATTATATAATAGATAATATATAATACAAAATATATAATCAATAATATATAATAGATAATAGATAAAATATAAAATATAAAATATAAAATATAAAATATAAAATATAATATAAAATATAAAATATAAAATATAAAATATAAAATATATAATATAAAATATATAATATATAATATATAATATATAATATATAATATATAATATATAATATATAATATATAATATATAATATATCATATATAATATATAACATAATATATATATAAGTAATGTATAAATAATAAATTAAATAAAAAATAATTTAATATATAATAAATAAATAAAAATTAACAATAAATTAATAAATAATAGACAAATAAATAAATACATAAATAATAATAAATAGTAAATAATAAATAATAAAAATAAATAATAAATAATAAATAATAAATAATAAATAATAAATAATAAATAATAAATAATAAATAATAAATAATAAATAATAAATAATAAATAATAAATAAATAATATTTAATAATTAATAATTAATAATTAATAATAACTAATAATTAATAATTGATCATTAAGAATTAAGAATTAAGAATTTATATTTAAAAATTTATAAATAATTTATATATAAATAATAAATTATTAATAAATAAATAATAAATAAATAATAAATAAATAATAAATACTGAATTATGAATAAATAAATAAATAAATAATAAATGAATAATCAACTAATAATAAATTAATATTTAGTAAATTAAAAATATATTAATAAATAATAAATAATAAATAATAAATACGAAAGAATGAATAATAAATAAATAAATAAATAAATAACTACATAAATAAATAGATAAATAAATAATAAATAATAAATAATTAATAATTTTTAATAACTAATAATTAATAATTGATAATTATAAAATGAATAATTCTTAATGAATAATTAATATTTTAATTTTAATATTTAATATGAAATATGAAATATTCAATATTTAATAAATAATAAATATTTAATAAATATTTAATTAATAAATAATCCATAAATTATCAATAATAAATAAATAAATAACTAAATAAATAGGTAAATAAATAATAAATAATGAATAATGAATAATTAATAATAAAAAATAATTAATAATTGATAATTATAAAATAAACAATTCTTAATTAATAATTAATATTTTAATTTTAATATTTAATATGAAATATGAAATATTTAATATTTAATAAATAATTAGTAATTAATTAATTAATAATAAATAAATAAATAATAAATAATAAATAGTAATTAATTAATAAATGAATAATAAACTAATAATAAATTAATATTTAGTAAATTAAAAATAAATAATAAAGAATAAAGAATAAAAATAAAGAATAAAGAATAAAGAGTAAAGAATAAAAAATAAATAAGAAATAATAGAGAAATAAATAAATAACTAAATAAATAGATAAATAAATAATAAATAATAAATAATTAATAATAACTAATAACTAATAATTAGTAATTTATAATTAATAAATAATAATTAATCAATTAATAATTAATAATTAATCAATTAATAATTAATAATTAATTAATAAATAATGAATAACGAATAAATAAATAAATAATATATAAATAAATTGAAAATGAATAATAAAATAATAAACTAATAATAAATTATTAATAATTAATTAATAAATAAATTAAAAATAAATTAATAATTAATGTGTACATAATAACTAAATAATAAATAAATAAATAAAAGACTAAATACATAATAATAAATAATATTTAAATAAATAACAAATAATTATTAATTAATTAATTCATTAATATTAAATAAATAAATAAATAAATAAATAAAGAAATAAACAATTAATTAAATAAATCATAAAACTTTAAGAACCTCTGTAAACCGTAAAAACACTAAATGGTCATAAAATATGATCTGATACTCATTTTCAAGTGCCACAACCAGTCACATCGAATATCTTGAAATGATCTTCGATATGATATGTGGAACATGCCGAATGGACACATGGGTTGAAAGTTCTAACTGTTTGAATTTTAAGAAATTAGTGTCTGCAACTAAAACCTCTGTTTTGGAGGCCTTCTAGTCCTTTCTAGTGGAATAAAAAGGGGTTAAATACTCAAATAGTTGGTACCAGATCTTAGTGGTGTAGATCTAATCGCAGGTTTCGATTTGATATGTGGTAGAGACCAAACAGACACCTGGATTAAAAGTTATGGTCGTTCGAAGTTCGAGTTCGATTTTCGACTTTTGAATTTTGAATATATTTTTTTTCCTTTAATTATCACGCGATTTAAATCTCACTTGGTTTTTTCTCATTTGATAAGCTTTGATTTGACTGGTTGTGGAGCTGAAAAGGACTCTCAGATTAGAAGTTATGGTCATTTGCTGCAGAAGTCTATTCTTCTACTTATTTAAGATTTGCTTTCCAATTAAAAATAGTATTAACTAATAATTATAAATATTAGTTAATTAACACATTATAAATATATAAAATTATAAATAATAAAATATATTTAATTTTAAATAATAAAAAATAATTACTAATAAATAATAAATAATAAATAATAAATAATTTTTTAAAATTTTTCAAAAAAAATTTTTCTTAAATTTTATGGTGATTTTTGGCAGTTTTCAAAAAACCGCCGCTATTTCACGTTGGATTTTTTTAAAAAACCGCCATTAAAAAAATTTAATTTTTTTAGAAGATCTTTTTTTAAAAAAAATTAAAAATATTTTCTAAAAAAAATTAGCAGCGGTTTTTTCACGGCGGTTTTAAAAACCTCCGTGAAAAACCCCCAGCTAAAACCCTGTTTTCTCATAGTATCTCCAGCTTCTGCAAGGTGTTGGTAAGAAAATAAATTCTTTCACCACACATCTCTAATTCTGTATTACCCACGCTGATGGTGGTATTTATTATGTGCAATATAGGATCCACCTTGATGGTGGTTTCTATTTTGAACATTGCAAACCCCACTATGACGGTGGTCATTATCCTCTGAAGATGGTCTGTCCAACATGACATATTTGACGTAACGAGATAAACACATCACACTTGTATGGAATTACCCCATTTTGGATTTTGTTTGATAGACTCTCATTTCCCATTCATGGTGTACTACCAAATCTTTAGAAAAGTTCATTATCTAACTCATACCACCAAATGAGTAATAAAATGTAACAACTTTTGTTTCATCACGTCCCCCCTCCAAGAGACCATCTATCCAAAACTGTACAACTTAGTCATATTTGTACATGAATAAAGGTTCTATAGGCTATGTAAAACTATAATCAATGTGTATCATAGAAATGAACAATAATAAATATCAATAATAGTTCTCAAGAGTCTACACACAAATTATATGATAAAAAAATCAAGATCTTAAGGCCAGTCACACACCCACATGCTAAAAGAAAACAAGAATTTGTTATCAACAATAAAAAAATTCATGAAAATAACATATATAATTCCCTTTATGATAAGAAAATTCCTACCTCAAGGTTTTTTGTAGTAATAAATGCTTTGTCAAAGGATTGAAGACTGAACCACTCCACACACCCATGGATGACAAGCTCACACATCAAGAATTCCTAACTTGAGTTTTGGTTTGTCATGAATGGGGAATTGAGTAGATAATTAAGAGGATTTTAAGTCAAGAAAGGTGGTTATAGAATCACATACCTTAGTGATTCCACCAAAAAAAACTAATTCTGAGGTTTGTTGAAGGAGAGATTCCAATTCAGCAGATCTATTTTTTATTGAGGAACGAATAATTAATTCCTCCTTGATTCTATAATAGAACCTCGAGTCTATCCAATGAACATCAATGCATGACCAATCCATCAACATAAAATAGATTCAATAAAATGATAGTATTAAGATGATTGATCTATGATTATTTACCAGTAAACATCCACATTTCTTGATAGTTCTATCTTTAGTCAAGAGGGATTTCATTAACACATTGATACCTATTCCAATCAACCAAGTAATCAAAACTAGATTAATGTTCTATCATCAATATGCCTTCAAGAAGAGGTCTAGGAGGATGATACATAAATAATTTCACATAGAATGTTCATATTCGTTGGTAGATCTTTATTTTATCAGGGGAAAAAATCAACTCACTATACCCTCTCCAAATAATAAATAAAGGAGATGTCATTGAATCTTCCTGGAAGCATTGATCCGATATAAATCCATGTACATATATAGAGGAAGAAGAATAATTTGGAAGAGATATAAGAAGAACTAACTATTCTAGAAACTACAGATCGGTCCAAGCTCTAATAATAAAGGGAAGATAAATGGAACAAGTTAAGAGTCAAGGGGAGAGGTCTCTAATTTGAAATAAATAGGATTAGTTTAAAATTGGGTATAAAACAAGTTTTTAAATATTTTATAATTTAAACCCATGGGTTTCTTTTGATGCACCCTCAAATTGGGTGCACTGGTGGGATGATGACTAGTATAATGATAATAATTCTTCCTCATCCACCAATTTGTTTGTGTGTTTGAATTTTTTTATACCCACTTACAGTACCACCAAATAGTTGGTGGATCCTCATTTATAAGCTGATGGATTTTTTAGCAACCATGTATCCCTTAAGATCCATCCATTAAACTCTTACTTGAGACCCCCTTTTCCCAAAAAACTGGCCTCTTAATCTCCCATTTTAGAGATAAAAAAGGATAAAGGATAATTTTATGAACTTAAGAATTTCATGCATTGAAAAAAATTGAGGATGTAACAATTATCCCCTTATAAAGAATTCTCATCCTCGAGAAGTACCTTCAAAGGTTATGCTCAAACAACTCGGGCCATTAAGACTGAACATTAGCCTGTCACTCCAAATTATGCTCCTAGTTTTGTCTCTGATTTCATAAAATCTTATCATGTGGTAATGTCTTACCTAAAAGGACTTTATCTTTCTAGTCAACAATCCACACCAGGCACTCCGTGTATCATGTGTCAGGATCTTGCTAAATATCCTTATATGTCAGTGAAATGCATTTGACCAATCATTTACCCCTAGATCTAAGACATATGAAACACAACCTCAAAACCTTATTATCAATAAGGAATATCAATACATTATGCCACTATATCAACCCATTCAACTCTCCTAAAGGGTACAATATAGGGATGTGGTAACTTCCCTTTCTTACTCAAATAGTGTTGTCCTAACCGAGGAGTTACTCTTATAATAACAGTAACTGTTATAAAAAAATCCATAGGAATCCTCCAATGGTTGGAATAAAATTTTTTCCTACTATAGGATATGATCAAAATATTTTAAATAATATACACTATCATGGAGGTCTGATGAACCATACTAGGCCCAGAACCATTTCCCCACAAGACTAGTGCAAACAAATTTGTGAAAGACATGGCCTATCATAAAGAGCCTTGTAAGGTTACATCTGAATATAATCCTAAAATATGTTATTGTATGAAAACTAAAATAATGATGGGTTATCATTCTATACCCCAATGAAGCATAGGATGTAAGACACAATCATATACTGTAATATAAAAACTTTATTCTCTAACAATCCATCTGTATGGGGATAGAACGTTGTGTTCAATCTTAGTTGAGTCCCTATGATCGTTTAGAAGACCTGTCAAAACTATGATGTAAAAAATAAATCTCTATCAGATAAAACTATCAAGTGAAATCCATGAAATCATACTATCTCATGGATATAATACTTTCCCATCTCATCCACTTAGTGAGTCTCATATATTGGTAAGAAATTAGAAAATTTAGTTAGCTGATCCGTAATCACATAAACAACACAACCACACCTTAATGTCCTTGGTAACCCAATAAAAATTACTTCATGATGTCTTACCACTTCTAAATGGGTATAGTAAGTGGATTAAGTTTACCCCAGGGAATTGGTGCCTGATCATTATCCTCAAGAAATTTAACCATCAGGAAACAATTCCACCAATGTTTCTTCTCATCCCTGGCCACTAGAACTATCACCCGAAGTCAGGGTAAAACATTGTTTCTCTAGGATACACTACCCACTTAGTCGAATCATATTATCTCATCATCTATTCTATGATGAATGAAAGTACTAAAACTATCCCATGTAATAGGATCACATCCTCACTGTACAACAACCACCTAGGTATCAGTTTACCACATTCTTTTTATTCCTATATCATAGAACACTATGGGTCAAAATATATACTAGCATTCACTCGATTGGAAAAGGAATATGTGATCACTAATGGATTAAATTTCATTGATTTAAATTCCCTATAAGCATCATTTTTATAATTATCCAATAAGTTCAATAGGTTTCACTATTACTTCGAAGTCGATTTACTAATATCCTAAGATACCTATGTAATATGGCTAGGAGAATATGAAACGATGTTACCTTTAACCAGTGTATATGCTATCTCAATGTTAAATGTTTAAAGATACTCTACCCTATGACTCTACCTCAAACTGCGGTAATGTTTTACAAAGCTATAAAAGAGGCTACTGTGTCTGTGTAGATAACAAAACTCTCACAAAATAGATAGTTTCTCTAACACTTCAAACCATGGACCATGGATTCCTACTACATGTCATTAGTAAGATAGTTCTATTCTTCTGGTCATAGATGAAATGAACCATACACTACCACCCACTACCACTTCATTAATAATTCTACCAAACATAGGCATGAAAAATTGTAATATATGACACAAATGGTCCCAATCTCAGTAAGGATAAACAATGTAGTTGTAGTAAAAATCTTATTCAACTTAATAAAAGTCCATTCAAAATAGTACAACTAATAAAAATTCACCCATTTATTCATTATTGTAGTCATGGGTTCTAATAAAAAAGATAATTCCCAGATATAACATTGGTAATATCCTACTAAACATAGAAAAATATTGATCACAAAAAACATTCTGGCGATGTTTCCAAGATATCACTACCACCAATTTTATATGGTCTACTGATATACTAGCCTCATAGACCACATGTCCTAATAACTATACCTCATGAAGCCCAAAGTTACACTTGGATATCTTGGCAGAAATTTTATTTGAATGAATTGTACTCAGGACTATCTTGAGATGTCTAACATACTAAACTGGGGTTGGTGAGTAGATAATGATGTCATAAATAAACACCTTGGTGAATGAGTCAAGATACAAGTGGAATATATTTTTCATGAGATCTATGAAGACTTAGAACACATTATTCAACAAAAACGACACGTCCATGTACTTGTATAGACTATAATTTCTCCAATACAATGTCATTAGGCTATACTCGTATCTAACCTATAACTGGTTATAACATGATCAAAGATAAATATTGGAGAACTAATGGGATATACATAACTAATAAAAGTGTTCACAGATCCTAGTTAAATGACACCTATTCTTCACCATCACATAATTTAGATTCTGGTAATCTATGTAGAGTAAAATAATATTATTTTCCTTCTTGAAAAATATAACCGGTTCACCCCATGGTGATGTAATCCGCTTGATAAAACCTTTCTACTCAAAGTACTCAAGCTGTACCTTGAGTTACATCAACTCAGCTAGTTCCATATGATAAGGGGGTACAAAAATGGGCTACAAACTAGGCATAATTTCTATATCAAGCTTTAAACCCCTTTCAAGAGAAAGGCCTATGAATTCATCTGGAAAGACATTATGATAGTGATCCATAGCTGGCGGAAAATTAAAGGGGGCTTCCACTGATCCTTTTGAGAGAGACAAGCCTGAAATATACACCAAGATCATCCTAAGATATCTTATGTATAGAAGAACTCAACCTACTCCTAACTCCCATTCACCATCCTTGAAAAACTTCTCTATCTTGGTGGATGTAAATGATACTTATCTCTAATAATAATCAATGTGATATCAGAAGCGGGTCAGTCAATACATACTAAGAATAAAATCAACGTTTATTATCTCTAAAATCTTGAAATCCCATAGATTTACATAACCGAAACTGCCAATTGGACACGCTGAGCATTGCTGAAGATGATCCACTTTAATGACTAATGGTGTATCAAGGGAAAGTAACTTAGAGTATAATTTTTTTGGTAATTTATGTCCAACATTAACTTACGAAGATATAAAAGAATTAAAAGCACCGATATAAAACAAATCATTAAATTAAACATAGGTAACCAAGATTATACCTAAAATAGTAGATATTGCGTCACCACCATATAATGGATCTTAGTCTAATAAAAATGATCAACCTTCCCTGGCTCCATGCACTTTCCCCTGAGTCATCCTATTATGATAAGTCTTCATCCTCTTCCAAGGTCCTTAAATACTATATTTCCTTGATATTCCCAAACTCTTATGAGAATACCACAAGAAAAAAGACCGAAGATGTCTTACCTTTTTACCATGGGGAACTACATAGATGTATTCCTGTAAGAATTTATACAATTCCCACATTTCCCATAATTGAAGTAACTTCTAGAAATATCCCCCATATAGTAAATTGAAGAAGTACTTCTCTCACCCATCTTACTAATTACACACTACCCCTAGCTACAATACCTCTACCTACTACTAGAGGAGGCTCCCATAGCAGTGAGAGGGAGCTCAGTCACCGATCCAATATAGAATGGAAGTAAGCCTGATGTCCTGTCCTCCTATATAACTTTCTCAAAATTCTGGGCCTTGTGAAGACCATGTGAATATGTTGTAAGGTCAAAGCCCCTAACCTAATATCTGAGATCTTTATGATGGATTATATTAGACCTCTGAGTCTTTTGTTCATCATTCCTATCCGATATAGGCCCAAATAAAAGTATATACTTATATTGATTAGAATATAAAGATAAATACATAGACCCCTGTGCCAACTCCATGAACTTATGGGAACAGTCTAACTTCCTTATGTAAAGAAAATACTACTCAAGAAACAACTCCTTGAAGGTCAAACAAGTAAGAACCTTTCATCTTCCAACTTGATTCATGGTAGTCCACCATCTCCTGGTAGACCGTTGGAATATAAAGGCCATGAGGATCACTATCCTATACTCAGGGGTCTGAACTAGATTTAAAATTTTCTCAATGATAACCAACCATTCCTCTAAATCTGAACAACCACTAGTATTTTGAATTAATAGTTGGTGTTGGAGTGAAAAATCTTGAGCATAAATAGTTTTGTTCCTCTGAGTATTTTCTCCTTATAAGGGAACAATTTCAAATATTCCTAGATTAATAATATCCCTAACATAAATAATAAGTGTCAACAATAGTGTTTTTTGGGGTACATCCTCATACATCACTAGTAGTGGACTAGGCACTCCATCCCTAATGGGAGTGTCCTGAGAAACCTAAGATGATGGTTCTATAAAATATATCCATGGAGTTATCAATAAAACACTAAAAGAACATTTTAAACTTTTAAATCCATTAGCTCATAAAAGATCTGGATCTGTCTATGGGATTTCAAAATGTTTATCCGAGGAGGATACCCATAACAAAAGGTATATCCCTATTAGAACTAACCATGGACCTCATCACATATATATAAAAAACATAACAATATACTCATATTCAATTAACTAATTTCATCATAGATATATCTCAATAGTAAAGAAATATATATATATATATATCACTCATATATAAAATAATTATATTATGAAAATATAAAAAAACATGGAATTAAATTTATAAACTAGTATGCATCACAAAACAAGTATATATACATTTAATGTGATCATATGTACCTACTCAAGATGAATGAAGGCACCCAAAATCCCAAAAAACTGTAACAATAATCCCACCAATGGTATCTTGAAGGTACGATACACATGAGTTGGACGAGAACATCAAAACTACCCAACTTGAGTCCCACACAACCTATATCATTCCTACCATGTCCTAAGTTTGTTAAAGAAAAGAAGAAAACTGTGCATTGATACCTTTTTAAAATCTCAGACCTAAACTACCGACTCTAAACCAGAGACCCACAAAACCACATGTGTGCCTTACCATATACAAGTGGATACCAACTAGTATAGAGCGTCTAAACACTATTGTTGGTGAGATTATACCCTCATTATCATGTACTTTCACAAATAATGTGAATATAATTAACCATATGTCAAACAAAGTATCAAGAAGAAGACAAAATATCAAATGTTGTAATGGATGGGACACATGTCAAACAAATAAATATATAGACTCCCAAAGTGGAAAGGACAAATAGAGTATAAGTGAAAGAAGATAAATAAATAAAACCCAATGGTAATATTTTGGACTCCATATTAGTAGCACTAAAACTCTATGGCCCTCTTTTAACTGTCCACCATAGACCCTTTCTATTGCATGGATCCCAATACATAAAATCTACACATGCACCGAGATGCCAAAACATGATGTGAGTAATAAACCCATCAGGACCCCAAAAATTCATCCTTAATATTATTTAACATAATATAAATTATTTTATGACATTCAGTAAAGTAAATGATCAAATAAACATAAAAATTAACATGTGTCGAGTTATCGTACATTGGCCAAGCCGCCTTGAACCGCAACCCCCCTATTTCAACAAAAAGCTAGTAAGAATGCCATGTATATCACCACACATCTCTAATTATGTATACCCCACCTTGATGATAGTTATTATTCTGAAAAACATAGTCCACACCCTAATGGTGGATTTTATTTGGAACACTACACTCCCCACAATGAAGATGGTTTTTATCTAGAGATGACGGTAAGTCCCACCTGACATGTCTAACGTAACAAGATAAACACATCACCCTTTTAGGGAATTCTACCATTTCATATTATGTCCTCTAGAATCTCATTTCCCCTGCATGGTCTACTTACATTTTAATAGAAAAGTTTATGATCTGACCCGTGCACCAAAATGAGTCAAATATCGCAACCATCGTCATGTCATCATGCCCCCTACTAGGGGATATCTAGAAGAAAATATAAAAATAAGTCATATTAATAACTGAAATAATGTTAAATCAGATAGGAAATTCCATAATAAATAAGTATCATATCAAATAATATTAAGTCATATCAAAAGAAATTTCAGGAGGCTACAAACAAAACATTTGATCATAAACAACCAAGGTCTCAAGGATACCCAAACACCCACAGTCAAACACATAATAAGCATGGGTTATAAAGTCTAAAAAATCCTTTCATGAAAATTTTATATACAAGTCCCTTTATGGAAAATTTCTACCCACATAAAGGTTATCGATGAAGTACTCCAAGGTTCATCAAAGAATTGAAGATGGAACCACGTCACACACCCATGGAGAATGAACTCACACATTAAGGATGGATAACTTGGTTTTTTGTTTTTCAAGAAAGAGGTTTAAAATGAAGAATCAGGAGGATGTCATGTCAAGAATGGTGGTTCTATAATCATATACCTCAAGGGATTAACCAATAGAACCAATTCTAAGGTATTATGAAGGAGAGGTTTCTAATTATCTATATTTTTTTTCTAGTGAGGAAAGTATTGTGAATTAATCATTTACTCTAGAAGATAACCTTAAGCCTGAAAAATGAACATAAATCCATCAACAACACATCAAAAAAAAATTCAAGAAAATGAAACCCCCAAGGTGACCGATATATGGTGACATAACCAGAAACATCCACCATTCTTGATAATTCTATCTTTAGTCAAGGGGGTTTTCATTGAAACATGGATACATCCACCAATATACTAAATAAATCACAAAATATTAAGGTTATATCATAAATTATCCATCTATAATATTTCTATGATGTTAATGCATACATAATTATATGTAGAATCTTCATTTTCGATGATGGTCATAATTTGATCGAGGAATGATGGAAACTCACTAGATCCACCACTAATCTAAGAAGAAAGGAAAGAAAATTCATTAGATATTCATGTAAAAGATAGATCTATCATATATCTATATACATATCTAAAGGAAGAAGAATAATTTTGAGGATATATAAGAAGAACTCATCATTCTAGTTCCACCAATTCAGTCCAAGCTGGAAGAATCAAGGGGAGACGAATAAGAGGAGTCAAGAGTCAAGGGGTAAGATCCTTAATTTTAAATAGGGGGTGTGAGTGGGAATTAAGTCAAAATTGGATATTAAATAAGGTTTAAAAATATGTGAAATTAAAACCCATGGGGGGAAATTAATTCACCCTTAGACTGAGTTTATTGGTAGGTTGTGGGTTTTTCATTTTTGTAGACCCACTGCCTGCACCACCAGCTGGCTAGTGGATCCACACCAGTCAACCACTGTCAATGTTTTAGCCATTGAGTTTCCTGTAAAAACATCCATTAAACTATCATACTGAGACCCATTATCACTAAAACCAACCTCTTAATCACCCATTTCATAGAAGAAACGAAAGAGAAAGGATAATTTTATAAACCCAAACATCTCATACATCAAAAACAATTGAAGATGTTACAACTATTATGCTTTCTTTTGAGAATGATTTATGCAAAGTTTTATGAAAATAACTTGATTTAAGGTTTAAAAGTAATTTTATGTTCTTTTATAAGATAAATTCCATTTTTTACTTAAATTACTTAATATTTTAAGGGTTTTAGAGTATTTTTATAACCTAATGAGTTTTTAATATTTTTTATACACCTTAATAATTTTTATGATCATCCCATATTTTCAAATTTTTTCATAGGGACTAAGGGTGAGTAAGAATTATTATGAAGTCAATATATAAATATGGGATGTTGGTGTTGAACTAATCAATCATATCATTTAAAGAGTTTATTTTAGTGAAAAAATGTCTATATATAAGAAAAATACAGGCTTTTTTATGTAAGTGATTTTCTGATGCTCTAAAACTATAAACCTAAAAGACCATAGAATGTAAGAAATTTAATATGTTATATAAATATTGTAATTATCGAATTATTATGTTTTAGGTGTTACGGTTGGAATCAAAGAACATTTTAGATATCTCATATATTAAGACATTATTAGATGTGGATATTTAATGAGTTGAATATATCATTATGGATTGATAATTTTCTAGGTGATAATAAATTAGATGGCATAAATACTGTTTTGAAATCATCAATTATTGGATTTTTAGGTGATTAATGATATTTTTGGAGACATTTATTGTATTTTATGAATAATATACAATTAATGTATATATAACCCCTCAGTTTAATATATGATTTAGTGAAAATGTTATATGGGAAGAATGCTATTATATTTTTGGGAAATAATTTTAAATAAATATATAATCTTTAGGGTCAATAATATAACACCCCAATATTTTAAATGAACGGTATTATATTTTATTGTGTATACGATATGCAACTCCGAGTGTAAATGACCTGTAAAATATTATTATTGAAATATGATAGTTATAACCTAACCATATAATAGGTGGGTTTGAATAAGAACAACCAAAATATGAAATTTATATATAAAGGTCTTAATCAATAAAAAGGCGTTGATTAATAGTTTTTAAAAAATCATTCATTTTTTAGTAAATTAATATTATGCTTTAAAGGTTATTTCCTTCAAGCATTATTTTCATTATTTTTTTGTGAGAAAATATTATATTTACTTTTTGAAGCTTTTGGAAAACATGTTTGATAAAATTAAATTAATTTTCAAAATCAAAATTTGAAAATTATATTATAGTGAAGTTTCATTTTTTTTTGAAATGATTGTTTTTTAAATGATTTGTAAAAACCCTGATTTTTATTGAAAACTATATTTTGGTTTGAAGAACACTAAAATTTAAATTTTTTTAAATGGTTTCATAGTAAAATTAGTACTATTTTTTTATTAATAATTGGATTATAATTATTATATTCAATTTTTTTGTTGAATTTTGTATAAAAAATATTTTTGTACTTAAAAGGAATTTATCCGAAAAACTATTTTCCATTGGATTTTTCATTTTATCATTAATGAATTTGATCCATTTCTTGAAATTGAATGTTGAAAAATGTATTCCATGTTTTTAATAAGGAGGTAAAAAATTGGAAAATATGTTCTTTTATTTTTGGTAAATATGACTGGAAACCATAGTAAATTTTCATCACCTCAATAAAGGGAAACATGTAAAATATGGTTAAAACTTCCGGAGAAGACTGTAAAATTTCTGTAACACTTGACTTTATCATGTTATATGGGTGAATTCAAGACATTTATATACAGTTATATAATATATGTCTACTTGTTTATATATTTATTTGATTGTGACAATTATATTAATTTAAGTAAAACATAAAGTCAAAAATGTCACACTCTTGAATTTAATATCTATAATATTTTGTCATATGGGTAAAAATATGTAAATTATTTTATAAATTTTTATTTTAAATATAAATGAATTTTATTTATCATCTTAATTTTTTTAATTTTTAGTGATTTAATAATTATCCTAAATTCTTAGGAAACATCGACATCGTATTTATTCAATTAATGTAAAAATAAAATAAATGATTTTAAAAATATTAAAAGTAATACAATTTGGATGATTTTTTGTGTTGCATAAATTTTAAAGATAAATATAACATATTATAGATGTTTTAAAGTTTAAAATTCTGATTCCATTTCTATCATTTTGTGTTCAAAGTCAAATTATGTGAATAATATAAAAAATTAAACAAATAATATTTCATAAAAAATAATATTTTGTTATATTTTTTAAAAATCATAAAAGTATTTAAATAAGGAAATAATGATGAGAAATTTTATAAATTATCTTACCTTGTCCATTTTTATGGAAATTATAAACTTATAATTAAAATTATAACCCTTTAAGTGTGGAAAAATGTTACTGTGGTTAAGGTTAAAATAGGTTAACCAAGGGGTTAAACCAAAAGAAAAGGTTTTAAAAATCACTTAATCCTATAAATATTTTATAGGTTTATGATATTTCATCAATATACTACCTTATATTTGAATCTTTATCCATTTGGAAACATTTTTCTTGACAACGAAATTATTATATTTTAATCCTATAGGAAATTCTAAGAGTGCCCTTCTCCTCACTTAAAAAAGGGAACCCTAATTTACATTATTTAAACGTAATTAATCCATGTTTCTTGAAATATACATGAAAAATTATCTTCTAGACTTCTATATCCATGAATTATAAGTTTTTCTATTTCTAAAATTCCATTCCTAGGGTCCTTAAGAAGGGATATAAAGGAATCATTTTGAAGAATTTGTAATCATATTACCCTATATCTTTCAAATTGTTTATTCTTATAAATCATCTAAATATGTGATATTATTCATAAAATAATAAATTATGTATCCTAAATATACTTAAATATTATTATTATTATGAAATTTCTATTGTTCACTATCTTTGACTTCAATTGAGAAGTGAAAATATCACTCATGCATACATATGAATTACTGTCTTCATGTAGAGATAAAATTTATATTCCATCACAATCTTTCATGGATATTTATTGTGATGGGATTAATATTTATATATATTATTTATGAAATTATTATGCTCCTAGAAATATAATATCTTATCTACTTATATTCCCATGCATTGGAAAATCATATTGTCGCTTGTGTGTACGTGTGGACTTTCACCTCCACAAAGCTATGAGATTAGTTTTTCATTTCTGATTTAAGTTTATGGAAATAAAGATAAATTTTATGAATATATATGTTATATATGATTTATTAATTATTACATGTAGGTGAATTATTATTTACCTTTATTTTCTTCCATCCATCGAAAAGTGTAAACAACGTTCATGCATACGTACGACCTACCGTCTACATGAACATGAAAATTCAATTTTCTATATTTTTATTCTTTACGTTCAAACACGTATGAATAGAGTCAATACTTGAGGTTATTTATGTCTCAATAGCATTTTATTTTGGATTTTTTATGATTGAATTTCCATGGAAGAAATTATATGATACTTATGAGATAAATACCATTAGTTTTTATTTTCTTATAGTTATTTTTGTACATTACAAGATTTCCATTCATTTTCCTCTCATTAAGTACTCATGAGACCAAAATAACATTTTTAATGAAATCAGTATTTATTTATATATTTGGTTGAAAATAATTTTTTTAATCTCTATTTTTTCTAAAAAAGTTTTTACTGTTATCCAATGACTATTTAAGGTAAATATCACCCATGTTTTACTTTTAAATGATTTTTTAAATAGAATGTTATTTTTATTTTCCAAATGAGGTGATTTTGTATTTTTACTAAAAAATTGAATGAAAATTTCTTAATGTATATGTCCTGAATAGAATCTCATACCATCATGAATGATACTGGAATGTCCCGACCCGAATGCCACTAAACTAGTGTCCTGATCTGGTTTACTATAAGGCATCAAGTGCTCCTCCCCATACACTAGAGGCTTTCAAATAATAATAAAGACCTAGGGTGTGATAGTTGGGAGACTATACCCTTATATCAAACTAAGTATCAACAAAATAGATATCATCCATAATAGAAATAAACATAATATAAAATTAGTAAATATAAACAAGGATGTCATATTGAATGAAATGTCGTAAAGGACCAAACAACCATGTGATACATATGGAACTGATCACCCACTGGGCCGATAATATATTCATGAGTAAATAAAAGAAACATAAATAAATTTACAAGGATATAATGTTATCTCTAAGATGAAACACATACAAAAACTCCATGTACATATATGAACCATCCTTCTCAATCAATCCATGGACTCAGCTCTACCCATGTGTACAATAAAGTGAATGTCTTCTCTAGTACCCTAGTGAAATGGTGGATCAAGCAATGTGTGAATACAAAACTCATTAGGAAACCACAAACATGGCCCCATACATAGCCAGTAAATATAGTATATTAATATGTGAGATACTCTCCATGATAAAAATAGTAATAATAACTACTGAAAAAAAACTAAAATAAAAAATTCATACAAATGAATGATTTCATAAGGGTTTCTCATGGAATATTCTCATCCTATCCAAGACAAAACTAGAAAAGATAAAAAAAGAAAATCCATAGTCGATCCTTCGATTCGAGACCTCGATAAATGTTACATTCTTCAGTCAATGGCAGAATATCTCTGGATACCTTTCACTATGTATATTTATTTATATAAGTATATATATATATATATACTATATATGTACAAACATATATAGACATATATATAGATACACATTACTAGACCAGACCTAAGTCATTAAACCATGGAATCCATACATTACATCATAAGGGTCTCATGAATTTAATAACGGAAAAAAAACCATAGAATTCAACTGGGGATACAAAGAGCCAAGCTCTACAACCCAACCAAAGGGTGCGAAACGTCATGTGAAACAAACCAATAATGATTTTACAATCCATATCCATTATCAAATACCCAGGGGGTGTGAAGAATCATGTACAACAACCCTAACCATGGTCTCTTTGGAACTGATGTAATAACTTATGTTCCATTCAATAAATAGATCAAAAACCCACTCCGAGATAAATCTAGCAAGTATAGTAATGGTTAATCCTCCTGATTCAAGGAAAAATACTAGGAATCTCTCAAAGAGAGTGTAATAACCCTCAAGAGTAATGTGAATATAAAGAGTTTGTGAGAGGTATGCCTGCCTTGCAATATAATCTATGTAAATTCTAGTCCACTAATCTCAATAAATGACAAGGATTGTCCGGTCCAACATACAATCCTATAAGGATATCTTATTAGACCCTAGGAAGTACATATAAGCATCCAAATAACATCACTATCAAATACTAGGCTCTATAGTTGGATCTGAAAATGTACATATAGCCCTAAAAAATATAATTAAATGAAAGGCTTAATAATCAGATCCAAGGTATCATGTATGGGAATCCCAATCACATCATTTTAGGGCTCATGTGCCGAATACTAGGAAGAACCTCTATAATTATTGTTGCATCATCAATAACTAATTTTTTACACAAATAAATGAGTGAGGTTTCTGAAATGACTTAACCAACCACTACTACTATATGCTATTGGGTTTACAAGTTTTATATGGGTTATAAGGTGAAACCAACTACCATATATACCCAAACGTGTAATGTAATTTCTTAGGGTTGTTCAAATATTGGGGTACCCACTGGGTTCCCTATATCAGAATAAAAGAGAGGAATCCTACTTGGGATCCTTGGGATCTATAGATAAACAATGGTATTACTTTTGGACCCTCTAAATGCATTAAAAAGGAGGCATCCTACATGGAATCCTCTAAAGTAAAACTTTTAAAAACGGTATCCCACAGAGGATCCTTAATCACATCCATAGTCTCTGGTTGATTCATGAAGCTAGATCACATGGGTTTTTAGTGATCCCCTGGCATTCATTAATATTAAACAAGTAAACTCATTTAGTTCCACATTTCATTTAGAATAATCATAACAGGAGGCCTCACCCTTAGGGGTGAGATAAATCAAGAACACACTACCATAAACATGCATAAATACCATAGAGAGGGTACTACAAACCACCTACCTTTAATAAGCATCATATTTATTTTCCAAAGACTGACAGTTACTACCAAGACCCATCCAAGCATATCCAAGACAAAAATTTCCATTATCACAATGAAACCATCTGATGTTAATTAATTATTACCACTAAAATCAATTAATTAAACTTAACAGGTTATAAAAAATTTAAAAAAAAAATATAAATTCATAAATATCAAAACCTCACCTGATTATTTCATTGTACCTGAAGTATGACCTAAGGCTCACCAAAAAATCACATCACTTCAACAACCTTGAATTTGGAGTAGGACCTAAGAAATAATTTTAATAAAACCACCCAATAATTTAATTTAAATAATTAAAAATTTATAAATTTATAATAGTGATATAACTGGAGGAGAAAAAACAAAATGAAGTGTAGATGGACACTCAAGTGACCGTCTTCCAAGGTAGAGTGAAGCCCTTATCAACATTAACCTGTTCCACCATGATCTGATGCAATCAAGACTAAAATACCTAATTAAGGAATCCAAGCTTAGAGGAAGAAGAAAAAGAACTAAATGGAGGATAATGGAGTTATAGGATTACCTCAAGTATTCAAATGTATTAAAAAATATTCTCTTCTGACCAAGATCGTGGAATAACTTCTACAGAGGAAGGGATACGATGGATGTCATGCATGAGGGAGCTCCAAGGTGAAATTAGGCGTAAAACACTTTACGGTTTAGATGGTGAAATGGAAAATTTTTCCCTTTTAACGAAGATTATGGTTAGGGTGCACAATCTGAAAAAATGTGCATCAAGTATGTGGTTCTATTTCCCCCATACACCTCCATATCACACAGTTTTAGCACACCGTTAGTCAAAATTTATACAAAAATTAAGAGAAGTGCTCAAAAAAATTTATACCCTTTCATGTTTTCTGATTTTCTAATTAATGGTTTCTTCTACCCATTCTCCTTTGAAAAATAAGCCACACAGTTTGGCCACAAAGTTATATCTAACCGTGCAACAACTAGGCACCTTATGTTTCATTTTCTAAAAACTATGGTTTTAGGTCCAGAACCCCAGGGTCACTCTTGAAACCTAAAATAAATCTTTGAAATATTATAACACGTAAAAAAAAATTATTTAGAGTCATTCTAACATTCAAATTCTCATTTCAAATCTCTAATCAATATTTGAAATATCTGGTAGTAAAAATTTCAATTCCTTATGAAAATTTCCAATTTAAAAAAAAGATGTTCTAACCTCCCCAACATAATAGTTCTCATCCCTGAGAAGTCTTTTTTGTGTTTAAAGATGAAAAAATTGACCTACACCATTCGTAAACTCTATTAAAATGACCGTGTTTCCTTTTTTAATTACCAACAGTCTTCCAAGTATCATTTTAAATATAGAGTGATTAATTATCTAAAATCAAAGACAATTCTCAGAACCATTATCAAAATACCATGATTTATTTTACCCGATCCCGTATAACCCGATACCCAGTCACATTTTCACCTCATTCATCAACCATTCTATGGTGCTTCACACTATAGGTTTTTTCTTTCAATGGCTAATTCTATGCCATGAAACATTCACTATCCTAAATTTCCCAACGGAAGATTCTCCTAGAATCCAAACATCACACTCATCATTATTCTTAATCTGAATGAATTGATTGATTTCTAATTGACCAAATTTAACCTGATCACATTGGATTTTCCTTGAAAATACCTTGTTAACTATAGTATTGTACCCATTTTACCACATAGTGTTCAAGATATGGTTCCTTACCAACTTCTTCCAACTAAACAAGAGCATAATATTCAATCCAATTTTAGCCAACAATTTTTGTAAATGATCAATACAATAACTAGAACATATAAATTAGTTTCAAATGACATTAATCCAATTCACCTCGAGATCTCTTCGAGCATGATCTCTGAAGAGTATATTAAACTTTCAGTGATGTATACTAAAAAACACATCCCTTGTCCATTTCCATTGATGTGTTGTAGCATGAGCACTGGAAAATTTATGATCTAATATCCATGGATAGGCACAAGAATATTAGGATTCATTCCAATGACCAGAATCTATCCAACTGCATTTTCAAAACACACCTATCATTTTTCAATAAATATTGGTATACAAAGTTACATTTATCCATTAAATATAAAATCCAAACATCCATCCAATGACTGGTCTCACCCCACTACTCACTTTAGAAACATTTTTTTTATCACACCAATGAAATTTATCCTCGATCACCATTTCTCATTCCCATACTTTATCAGACATCACAACTAGTATGGATAAAAGATCACTTCTACCAAAGAGTCAATGAAAATATCACCCATTTCCCATTCCTGATAGACTAAAAAGTACCCAGAGTAATTCTAAAATTTACAATTCAATGAGGGTCAACACCCTCGAGTAGATAAGGGTATACTCCCCACCATCTGGTTTTCCTTTTTTACTATTCCTCAAGCATAAATCACTAGGATTTCATTTGTCTTACTAGAAAATAATTTTATTTATTTTGGAGTATAGTCGTATTTTTCTCAGTGTACTCATGATGGTGTTAAGATATTGGTATGATCATATCTATACTAAAAGTATTGTAAGATTTCATATATAGATGTTAATTTTTATCCAGAGCCACTCTCACATCAAACTAGGGTGCATTTTCCTTTAACCAACCCCTGACACTACGTCACTCGACACTATGTGTGCAGGTCCAACAATTGGTCAACCAGATCATGGTACATGATTTATTCCCAATGTCTGATCTACCATGGTGGGTGATTTCTCATTTTAAATAACAAAACTCAGGAAAAATTACTACATCATTCCTTTAAAACTATCAATCGTCAGTTTTCATATGGCCACTCACTAATCTATGATTTAAATGGTACCATGATCTATCAACAAACCCCATTATCAATAGACTAAAGCTACAATGATTCATACATTATAAGGCCAAGATGACCGTGGTACATCGAACATAAATCTAAATAAGTTAGAATATACCTTGTAACTCATCTTCAAAACTGATCATCTCATTTGTTCCACTATTCATTCAATAATTTTCCATCACACAATGTCATTTTCTTAAATTTAAGCGTTATCTGTGAAACTACTTGTCATCTAGGTTAGTCACCCAAATTGTCTTACACATCTAATCTAGTCTAAAAAAATAACCCTAGGTTCTTCCTAAGAAACCAAATTCATCTTCATGCCAATACCACAAGACTCTAGAAACTCTTAAGCATAAGTCTCTACATGATCTTGTAACCTACCCCATTTCCAAAAAGGAATCCATAAACCTTAGCCATACCTACTCATAGGTTACCATTGATTAAACCAGACAATGAACTACAAGGGTCCATGTCACAACTAAGGGACTCTAGGTCTCCCACCAAGCCATACTAATCAAGTCTCATAACATGGTCACTAGTTCCTACCACCAATCCCATAAGTCAAACCTCTCAACAAGGATATATATCACAGGGCATTATCCACACATCCATATCAATAAAAATAATCTAATTCACTTTTCAACCCTCTTTAAGAGATTTAGGTATAATATTGACCTATAAGGGTCAAAACCCATCAACACGGTCACAATTATATAGGGTTTTAATTCCATGTTATATAGGAAAACACCCTTTAAGTTGCAATTGGAAACCTATTTAATTACAGCCAATTATTAATTTATTAGTTAAGGAAGGATCTATAAGGGAATCAATTTCCTAGTATTAGACTACTAGGACCTTGACACTCATAGAGAACTCTCATAAAGTAATTCCCCCTAGAGAATTATGGTATAAAAATAGAAAAGATAATGAACTCAAACTCACCAAGCATTTGCATATGGTAATACCCAAGATTACTATACCTATTTAGGTATCTACAAGTATTGTACATAGTGACCTAACAAGATCACCATAAATGAGGCTAAAAAATACCAAATTTGACTTATAAGTGTCAACAGTACCTGCACAACATTGCCTCATCAATCCATATCAAACCATAAGCACATGGTTCGGTTAAGTAGAATTAAATTCCCTGATATATGGGAAAACACCATATTGGATGTTATTGACACTTTAAATAACTGAACGTAAGTAAAAAAACATTATGAGGGGTTGATAATAGGGGACACTGTTCCTTATCAACATACTAGGGTTACTTTACCTCATGTGCATGAGGAATTAGTCATCGACCTCACTAGAAAACATCTCACCATAGATCCACATAACCTGCCTTTTGAGGGTAATATATGTAAGTCAGACTAATTGAGTATAATGACACCAAGAACCTATATGGGAAATAACCATTTAGGTTATTGTTGATACTTAAAAAAATTGGCTTCTTTTATCAGTAATAATCACACACTAGCAAGAATATATAATGTGAACCCTATGTGCCAAATATGATGCATGAAATACCTCTTTTATATGTAAAAAAAGAGTAAAAATAATTAATTGTTCACTCAACAATGGTATGAGAGCTATAAATCCATAATAAATCACAACTACACAAAACATGTTAATCACTCAAAGTGAAAATCACATACAACTATAGCATCACAGATCAAGAACAGCAATCCCATAACCATGTAAACCAAAAATATTAACAGAAAAGTGTTCTTGATGAACCTATTAGATATCCACCATAGGTTCTAACACATTCCTAATAATCCTTTAAAATATATCCCAAATAGTAAAGTAATATAAAAGGAAACCTCTGATTCCACTTTATAACATCTTGAATCAGATGCCACTAAACCGGGGTCCCAAGCTACTTCTCTACATGGCCTCAAGCGTGCCTCCCTACACGACAAAGGTTTTTGAATAGAATAAAGGGACTAGGGTGTGAAATTAAGAAGACTATTCACTCATATTAGAGTAAGAAACACTAGAAATAACAAGATATCATCCATAACAATAACAAACATAATGTGGAAGTAGTAAATATAATCAAGGCTATAACAATGAATCACATATAGTAAAGTACTGAATGAACATGTCATATATACGACACTGATAACCCACTGATCCTATCACATGTAAATTATTAAAAAAATAAATAAATATAAATCTATAAGGATTTATTACTATCTATGAGAAAAACCACCTACCGAAACTCCTTGTGCATATCCGAGCCATCCTGCTCGATCAATCACGGGCATCATCCTAACTTTTGCCTATAATAGAATGATGTTTTTCTTGAATAATTTAGTGCAATGCTGGTCTGAGCAAGGTTTGAGTATAAAAATTTCTAGGGAACCACCAGTGTGGTCCTGTATATTTCCAGTAAATGCAGTGTATTTATATGTGAGTTACTCGCTTGGATAATAGTAAAAATTTCTAGGGAACCACCAGTGTGGTCCTGTATATTTGGTAAAATTGGGGCTCAAATTTTGTTCGGACAAGATTGTGTTTTGTGTGTTTTGAAGTGATGTTTTTGAGGGTTGAATTTGAAATAAATAATAAGCGTTTTTTGGTTTTAAAGTAAATTTTGGAAAATTACCCCAGCCTTTGATCATTCACTTATTCATAGATTGAATCATTATTAAGTTAGTTACTATTTAACCTATCATAAATTGAATTCTATTGATTAATAATTTTAGAATATTTCAATTCAAATCGGGAAATAAAATTATTAAAAAATCTCATATAGTTACCTAGTCTGAAAATTGGATTCCCCCCTTCACCCTTAAATTCCCCAATTGAATGATATCACATTTAATGAATTAAATCCTAGTATATTGTGTGTGTAGTGTCGATAATAAATAAAATAAATTTAAAGTTATAACTAGAAAAAACCTCAAATGATTAAAACTATTAGGACCCATATAGGTATTATTTCCTTGAATGATTATAATTCATTAATAGGGGTAATAAGGGGATTCTAATTAGTGAAACCACAACTGGAATAGTGTTCCATCAATATATTTTTAATAATAAATGAGAACAAAACAAGAGTAGAAGTAGAACTATGTGATTGTTCCCCAAGAGTAATTTTTTCTATCAACTTTATTTAAGAAGGTGAACTCATTTTATACTTGAATAATTGCATATCATTCATCCCCCCACTTGAGAGGCACATGTTTCCTTATAGAACTCATAAAAGTTTTATTTTTCAAGGAGCATGTTTACTTTCCACTAGATGGTTGACACATTTCTAGAATGAATAATTTGGATTATTTTTTTTTTGAAAAGAATCGATTTTCCTCCCATGATCCAACTAAGTGTCCATTTGATGGTGGAGTGTTCCCATGCTTCATATCATAGTGGGTGTGTTTAAAGGGGAAAATGGGCTTGGGGCTTAGTTTATGGGCCTCATTATTTTTTTATCGGATGGGAATTATTTTTTTTACCCCTGAGGCATCATACTTTTCCAATTTCATCAACTCAGATTTCCCATCAATGGAAATAAAACTCCAACAGTCTCTTTTTAGTGGTGTAGAATTTCTTAACAGTAATAATTGTATTTATGACTATATTTATCAGTGGTGCTTCATTTCTCAAAATATATAGTTCGATGGTGCTCTCTTTTTTTCTTAAGATTCTCATGGGAGTTTGGTCTTTCCTAGTAAAGCTCTGGTGTCGACAAGAAACGATCTCCTTCGCAACTAAGTGGAATTCCAAATCTCCCTTACAGGATGTGCAGGCAGTGAGGTATCACTCATAGAACATTTGGATGGATCTTAGAAATTATCAATACAGAGTTCAGCTTGGATCGGAGTATAGCTTAAACTTTCCAAGCTAGGTGGATTCCCTCCATCATCATCCCAAATCTGTGGGAGGCAGCTTAAGAAAACACAAGTAGGCTAGTTAGAACCCATATTTTCCTTAAGGCAGTGGTAGAAAAGTGGTGTTGGGTTGATATGGAGAAGTGACTAGACTATGTATCATCTTTATGCTCCAGTATACTAGGTTCTAATTATTTAGTATAATTAGAGGCTTGGGGTTTATGATGGTTACATGGTAGAGTCACGATAGACAAAGGTGAGAAAATCTTATGGTAAGCATGCCTACCGTGAAAGACACAATGAATGTGCCACCTATGAGGTGTGATTGAATTGAGGATTCTTACGATTTGTATTCCTTCCATGAGAGTGGTGGAATGATAAATAATGTTTGTTTATATGATCAGTTTCTTTTTTTCCTTTGTGGGTTTTTTATGCATGCATGATCAGCAGATGGAGATCATAGTAGGTATAACTAGCATGAGAATGAGCTACAATAAGATGGAAAAGTGTCCATGATCCATGATCACATTAAGTTAAAGGAACAATATGCATACATTACATGTAACCATAAGTTTTTAGTATAAGAGGAGTTCATGGTCAGTTCCCCTAGTTATCATTATGACAATTGATGACATAGTCACCTCCGACGATCATAATTTTTTCAACCATCAGAATAAAAGAATTCACATTTTTTCTTAGTAAATTATTCTTCTAAAAATAAAATTTACTAAAATAATTTTTCTTGTATTCACATTTTATATCAATATATGAATATATCAATAATATATATAATTAAATATAATTTCCAACTAAGTTCCAATTTCAGATATTTAATCATAAATCATTATTTACCTGATAATTGAATTAAAATAGGGGTATTTTCAATGAATAATAGACAGTAAATTTTGAAAATTCTTTCTCACACCACTCCCCCATACTTAAACAATTGTAATATCAAGAAATATTATCATTTAATTTCAATTAATTCAAAAAGATGGTCATCCGGCCTATATCCAAATTTATCCTTCAGAGAAGAAATAATTGAAGAATTATATACTATGAGAATTATTCAGCCACATTTTTAAGTCCAATCGCTACCATAGTTCAATTTAATCAAAGTTTCAGTTCAGTAGTGGATCGAATTATATTTATGTGGAATCAATGTTTTAATAAAAAGATATTACATTTTCCCCTCTTTCGTAAGTTTCCTTAAACAAAAGTTTGATATTTTACTTAATTTATACAACTTATATGAATGTGTTAAAATTCAATTTCCCTCCTTTATGGGTTAAATGTTCCCCTCACCAAAATTATCTAATTTTCAATAAGTCCCTTTTTAATTTTTCCTAGCCATAATTTTGTTCAACGCATTATTTATAACACATATTTAGTTTGAAAATGGATTTATTTAATTAAATAATCACACCCAGTTCCCTTAGATCATAGACTCATCATAGGATTATATTTTCATATTTCTATTCCAATTTCAAGTAACTTTTATAATTTTCATTGAAGTGTTCTTGTTAAGGTTTTATCTGCCATAGAGCTTATGTAACTTTAAATTAAGTTTCAAATTCTAGTGACTTAAAGTTATAAAATTGATTCACCAAAATATTTTCACTCACAGTCCATCTTCTAGTTATAATACCATACTTCCATAAAATTAATGAAATTTTACACTAAAAAATCATCTAAGTCTCACAATGTTATAATTAATTAATAACTAAACTACATAATTAATATTATCAAAATAGGTAGTAAATCAATGAAATTCATGTAATGTTTGTAAAAAAATAGAAAACTCTGAAAAAGAATCAATGTATAGAACTATATTTATAAGAAAAATGTTTTTATTTATTTATATTTTTAAAGAAATGATATTTTAATAATAAGTTAAAAATGTTTATATCCTGCCCCACACTTAGATCAAACACTATTTTAGTTGAGTTATAGTATGATTTTATTCAAGAAATATATTTCAATATAAAATAACTAGCTAGAACAAAATTAAGGAAAGACACAACCTAGAAGCACTTTATTTATTAACATCAAGGAATATTTTGGATTCCTATAGAGGATTTTTTTTCGGAAATTCCTCATTTTACTTCTTTAGTTGTTGTAAGTTCACCTCGAATGGATGCTTTAAACCTTCCCCACAAATTTTAATTACAAAAAAGTGAAATGATTTAATTACTATATATGGTCCAATACATTTGGAATGAATCTTACTAGGGAAAGGTTTCATCCTCGAAGAAATTAGGAGTATCTTTTTTCAATATTGAAATTCACTTTTATAGATCAATCTATCGTGGGAAAATTAGGGTTTTCCTTGTATAGTAGTGATTTATCATATGAATCTCTCTTCAAATCCTCAAGCCCCATTTTTTGTCATTCCTTATATTCTAAAATCATGCGAAACTCTAGTTTTACTCTTTAGATAACCTAGTAGGTCATGTTCTAGATCCCAATGGGCAATTGGAAATGTTTACTATAAACAATTTGATAGGGGTACATACCTAATTGGGTATTATAGGAAGTTCTGTATGCGCATAGTGCATCCCTTATTTTCATACTCCAATCATTGTGGTTTTTCAGCACTAACTTTTCCAAAATGCTTTTGAATTCTCTTTTGGACACCTAAACTAGTCTATTTTTTTATGGGTGGTAGGAAATGGATGTTTTATGATGCACTCCACATTTCCTCATGAGGGCCTCTATGTTACTATTATAGAAGTGGTCTACTTGATCATTTATCAGAGCTTGGGTTATTCCAAACATAAATAAAATATTTGACTATGGAAATACAATTAGAGGTTTTGAGTCATCCTTTTGAGTGGATTTAGACTCAATCCACTTAGACACATAGTCTACTACAATTTGTTTTTGAAAAATACAAATTATTGAGGAAATTTCCCCATGAATTAAATTCATCATAAATTGAATATTTCAAAAAAAAACAAAGGTTTTTTGGTAATTTTTTGTATTTTGGATATTCCACTTGTAAACTATATTTTTGGGAATTATATTTACAAAAAGCATGTGAATTTTTAAATATTTAGGGACAAAAAAATACATCTTGATTTTTTTATAGAGGTTCGTTGAGGTCTAAAACGAAATACACTTACAAGTTTATA